>CM053770.1:604894471-605155127 GCA_028658325.1 Potorous gilbertii
TGGAAGAGGAATGTTCCTGAGGGTGGCAATCAATCCTGATGGGTTACCAAAGAAAGAATGAATATTACAGTGAGGGGTTGAACCTATTCAAATGAACTTTGATTATATCATTTACTTCTAAGTTACCCCCATTCTTGGGCAATCTATTCAAAGAACTAAACCCCACCTAAGCTAGAGTAGAGTACAATGGCTTCCCCACTTAGATGGTGTCCAATCTCATTATCAGTGTTGTCCTTCAAGAGACTGAACTTTTGAAATCAGGCCTTTAGGAAAAGGGGGGGACCTTTGGATCTCCCCAAATCATTGGTTATTAATAATTATTTCTCTCAGTACTGTGCTAACCATTGGTCCAAGTTCCTCTGCATGCTCGCCCTACCTCCCTATAAGGGATATCCAACTTCATTTCTAGACATTTCGATAATAACTGCCCCTTCACTGTAGCTGAGGATGGCCAAGAGTCATCCTGTTACTTTTAGCACTTACCTACTTAGAAACTGCCTCCAAGATTAGTAAACATGATCACACTAGTGTCCTTTAACAAATTTGTTTTTAACTGGACTTGGAATAAAAGCTAACACATTTAAGATCATTAGGAAGCATTTAGGCTTAATACAGGATGATTCCAAATAGAAAAATGAATCAGATAACAAAAATGGATAACAAAATACAGGATGATTCCAAATAGAAAAATGAATCAGATAACAAAAGGGAGCCTTGGCTGTCTCTTTCCTTGGTGTTGGGGTGACTGGAATAGACTTAGGCACTTAAAATGCCTATTGAATTGAAACGCTCTCCCAAAGGGGATGGACATTCCTTTGTTTCCACTAGGGCAAATGAACTCCCATCTGCTGTTCAACCTTCAGTTATAGTTCTAGGAGATACACCTTGCTGAAGAAACCTTCAAGGCTCAGATTTTTAGGGGAGGTATCTGAGTGGCAAAGAGAACTAAATACTTCACACTTCTCTCTCCTAGGACCCACTTGGCTTTGTCAGTTTAAAAACTCTATCTTTCCAAGAAACATTCAAAGCTTGCCTTCCCTGTGGGTTCTGACATTTCCATTCTGCCATCAGCATGTGTATGGATATCTCTTCCTCTCTTTCTCCTATTAATGTGGCCTTTACTCACCAGAGGGTCTGAATCTAGAGAACTTGGGGTACTGTCCTTGACAGTTCTCTCTTCCGGGGGTGAGGCTGTGCTGTGAGGGCCCACACTAGGTGGAGGCAGGTGATACAGCTTTGATTGGTCCTGTTGGGCTGAGGGCCAAGGTAAGGTGTCTCGGACCCACTCTACTGGATCTTCCCAAGCTGCTTTCTGTCCATGGACCTGGAGGGAAAGAGATGAGATCATCAAAACTATTGTTCACACACAGATTTGTGGCTTCAAAGTCTCTTGCTGGTTCCCATAAGAACCTGAACTCTTTCAGAATCTGAGCCCTGATACCTTTCTACTCTGAACCTCCCTCCCCCAATTCCTCTCCAGTCACTTTCTACTCCCTAGGCTCTTTTTTCTTCTGCTTTTTTCTTCTACTTTGGGAAGTAGAAAAGAAGTAATGAGCTTTCTAAAGAAATAACAAAATAAACAAATAAATAATTAAATAAATCAAAATTATGGTGATGATGATGGAAACTTACCACATCATTGAGAGTTAGCTGCCTCAAAATAAGTTATGTTAATGTATCATATTTGACTAATAATGTGTACTATTTATAGATTCCTGAAATGCTGGCTATTAGAGCTGGAAAGGATCTTAGAGAGTTTAAATTCAATCGCCTCATTTTACAGAGGATGACACTGAAGCTTAGCAGCAGGTTTGTCTTGCTAACTGGCTCATCCAGTGTTATAGTTATCCAACACCAAGCTTTCGGTTACATCTTAATTTATCCCTCCGAAATGCTTCCATTTATGTCATTTCATCTTGGAAGCAATTCAGTGAGAGAGATAGGACAGGAATTATTATTTCCATTTTGCAGATGAAGAAATTGGCCCAGAGAGGCTAAGAGACTTGACCATTGAATTATGGCAAATTAATGGCTAAACAAGGACTGAAACCAGATCTACTGGGTCTTTCAGGTCACCTGACTTCTGACCCTCTGTTTTAAAAAATTTATTTCCCTCCCAGAGAGTACTTTAGGTCCAGCTCAGACTCACGTAGGCTAGAATAGGTGACCTCGGTAAGCACTTGCTTAAAATTTCTATCTGCCTTGCTCTCCAGTAGATGACAAATACTTGTTAAATTGAATTATCAGACAAAAGCAGTAGGGGGAGCAGTTGAGCCATCTGGCTTCATCATTCCCCTTCATCTATGATTTTACATGAAACTCAAGTTTCATGCTCTTACATTGTAGGAATTTGCTCATCAATCCAGTTGGAGAGGTCCGATCTTATAGTAGGAGTGGAGCCAGTGGGTGAGAGTAGGAGGGGTCTTACCTTGATCCCATCTTTGGCTCCTTCCTGAAGGTAAGGAATGATGGAGTTGTTCCATAGGTCGATGAACCAGGTGCGGAAGTCCTCAATGCCAATTGGACAGGACAAGAAAAAGCATGGGCCTAAGGGAAAAGGAGTTAGATTGTGGTGAGGGTGACCAAGGACCCTATTTGTTGGAACCCTTTTATTCATTTACTGCCTGCCATGTCAGATCTAGAAGGCCTTGGTCTCCAAATGATTAATGAAAACAGAATTGGGGCAGGAGTAAGTAAAGAGAATTATCTACTAGATGTCATGATGATCAGTATTCTGCATTTTTGAGGTTTAACATACCTTAAAATACCTTAGGTTCCCATACCTCCTTCTTCCCTTTTCACCCCCTCTTCCATTCTATAGATGGGAAAACTGAAGGATGGGGACTCACTGAGATGGTAGAAATGACTTGATCATGGCCAGATGTCTAGATGTTTAATGAATATTGGTTAAATAGTCGACTGGCCCTTAACCTGGCCACTAGGCCATGATGACCTGATTAAATGCTGTAGATTCCAGGAAGAAAGGAAAGACTCCTTTACAGAATGGAGGTAAAAAAAAGACAGCTGCCCTACCCACCCCAAGAGGGCATATGATTCCCAATACCTATGAGGAAGTCTGAAGTGCTGTGTTTCTCCAGGAAAGTATGGAGATGATACCACAGCTTGGGCACCCAGTCCAGCACTCGAAGAAGCTCTTCCTTGTTAGCATTGATATCGCTGTCTGACTCTACCAGCTTCCTTCTCAGGTAACGCACCAGGAAGCCATTGGCTGGCTCCACGTTGTTGGAAAATGTCAGCATCCTACCACCAGGAAAGGTGAGAACAGATGAAGATGGCACTGGAGGGCCATGGCTAGGAGTCATCCATCCATTTTCTCCCCCTGATCACTACCCATTAAAGTCTACTTGATCTCTTCTCAGATACTAATGGGAGAGTTCAGAAGCATGGCTGAGGCCATGAGCAGCTTGGGCTGTTATCTCATCTAGCTATCTAAAAGCCCCCGCAGAGGGCATCTTTCCATGTGTCCTGTTGATGCCCTCATTCTGCCCACCAGAGACAAGAGACCAGAGACCCACTGAAACTCAAATATTCAGTCTGACATGCATCTCTGGGACTGATCTCTCTTGAGGGTAAGTGAACAAGTGAAAAGTCACCTTAATCTACTTTTATCTAACTGTTCCTAGACTATGTAACACATTCCAACCAGCTCTCCACTAGGACACCAAGGTTTACTCAGCAGGAAGCATCTAGGTATGTACCTTGCATATGTGTACCTCTCCCTCTTCCACTTCTTGCTCTGAGGACAATCATTGAATCACTGTCATCACAAAAAGGGTAGTGATTGTCATATTGTCATAACAATCTTGAGTGCCCTATGGATCTACTAACAATCTTCTGAACTAAAGAACTCTGTTTGCCGGTCACCACTCCCTTAGATACATTGTCTACCTTTATTAAAATGGGAATATCTTGAGGAAGGTGTTTGTATCACTTTTATATTTTTATCTCTAGCAACTAATACAGTATCTGGCACAGAAGATGTGCTTAACAAAGGTTTGTGATATATGGCATTCATTTCCAGTTGATCCTCCATCATCACTTTTCAGCAGCAATCCTAAAAGCTCCCTGGATTCCCCAATTCTAACTGCACCCCACTCTATTCTCTTCCAGGATATGTCCTTGTATCCTTGAGCAAGATTTAATTCTTCCAACATGAACCCATCTTTTAACCTGAAAAACCCCTCTATGCTTTCACCTCTCTCCAACCTCAGAGAAGTCTAAACTTCCTATTTATATCTGTCATCCAGTTTCTTTCCCATTTCCTCCAAGAACCTTGGCTCAATGGTCTTCCACGGATCTTCAATCCCTTCTTCTCTACTGGCTCCTTCTCAGATGCCTACAAATATGATCAGGTCTTTCTATCTTAAAAATAATTTGTTTTATTCTGCTAACACCTTAAACTATAATCCTATATTTCTACTTCTTTCCAGTTTCTCTGGAAAGAGCTGTCTCTACACTTGCTCTTTCTGTTTTCTCACTCTCTACTCATTTCCCCACTTCTCTGCCTAGAACATACTCCTTCCACATCTGTGCCTATTGAAATGCCTTTCTTCCTTCCAGACCTAACTCAGTGCCAGCCTACTTCATAAAACCTTTCCCTTATTCCCCCAGCTAAAATGGTTTCCTTCCTTCCACAATTTTCCTTTGTGTACCTTGCCCAGCTGTCTTTCTAATCACAGTCTGCCTTGTGCCATACTTATTCATGTATGTCTTATCTTGTCCCCTCATCTTTTATAATGGACTTGAGGACAGGGACTGTGCTGGTTTTCATTTTTGTACCCCACGCTTAGCACAGTAACTTTCATCAATAGTAGGCTTGATTTAATTCTTCCAAGTGAATTCTTCTAAGTGAAATGAATTCATTTCACTTAAATAATTCTCTTTTGGTGTAAATATCCTGTTCTCAGACCAGAACTGGTCCAGAATTCAGACAATAGGGCTAATCCTCTAACTCAAGGACTGGGCTAAATCCAACGTGCTTTTTGGAAGGTCTGTGAGCTAGAATGGCTTTTTTGGTTTAAAATAATGTTTTACTATATTTAAAAACCACTCTTAGCTTGGGCTGTAAAAAAACAGGTGATGGGATAGATTTGGCCCTCAGACCATAATTTGCTGACCCCTGTTCTAACCCATGATTTCTCTTAGTAAGAGGGTTTACTTCTCTTTCATTGGTCTCTTTCACACTATTGAAGTGGGTATATTCCTTCATTGCATTTATTTCCAACACCAGGAGTTCTGCTAGTTTCTTTTCTTTTGTTGCCCTGGCATCTCTGATTATACCCCTAAGAGTACAAGTTCTTTGTTGTGGGTAGTAGGCTGGGGGAAACAGAGGGAAGGAAATTGGGAGATGATAAAGGGCAGTAAATATGCAGACCCAGGCCCAGAAGTGGGATCCTTACCTGAAGCTCAAGTGCAGACCATGATTAGGGGTCATCTTCACAGGCTGATTGGTGGTACCTATGATATAGGGGCTGTGACAAAAAGGGGAAGGGAAGCGGAGACAAACAAACATGAATTTGTTTCAGATGTTGCTCCTTACCATACCAATAATATAGAGAGAAAGCTGATGGACATGGAAACCTAGCTTCCCATAAGCACATGTTTGCTCCTGCTCTTGGCTCACCATTTGTGATATTTGCAGGTAAGAGCTCCATTGACTAGTTCACTGAGGGATCCTGCCTCACTCAGATCATCCAGAAGAATCACCAGGGGCACATCCCCGATGCCTGTTTCCCGGTCAATCTGGTTAGCTAAGTTGGAGAGGTATAATTGCAGATCCTAGGGGGTAAAGGAAGGAGTGGGTAAGTCCCAAGAAAGAAAGATAACCTTAGGATTAATCTAGAACCAAATGTTTTAAGGCCAAAGAGCCTATGATCAGAACCATTTTTGACTGGCCACACTTTGGGGGTTGATACTGGATAGGGTTAGGGTTCTTTTCCATGACCTAAGTCACCCCTGGTCCTGAGGACCCTGGGTAGGCCACGTTAGTTGTGGGTTTCTTTAGTGTCTCTGGGTCTCTGGAGACTTCCTAAGTAGAAGTAGATTCTCTGGCTTCCTAAGCAATGACCTTCAAGGCCTCTAGGGGTACCAGCATTAATACAATTTCCTGGAGTCCTATGGATGATAGATTTCAAGAATTGGTATGGGACCAGCATTGATGGGAATTGCTATCCCAGCTAGAGATCAAATAAGATAACAAACTCAAAGTGCTTTGCAAAGCCATAAAATATCCTATAAATGCTAGCTATTATTATAGAAAGCCAGGTTTGAACCAGATCCAAGGGGCTCAGGGAGAACTCGACTGTCTACAGTCAGCTCTCTGTGTTCTCTTGAAAGAAAACTTGAAGACAGGGATGATACTAAAGAAGACAGAGAAGGGGAAGAATAGGACAGGGGTTGTGGAATTATGGCAGAGGATGGGGTTAAGGAAAAACCAAGTGAAAAGGATGGCAAGAGAGTAGAAGAGATAAGGTATAGGGTAGAGGAAGGAAAAATCTCTCAACAGGAAGTTAGAGGGAGGAAGAAGGGGCATGAAAGGAGGGATGGGAAGGAAGGGAAACAGAAGAGGAATGTAGATTACAGTCCAACCTCATCATTTTACAGATGTGGAAATGGAGACCCAGGAGAGGAGATAAAGAATAAGGTAGAGAAGAGGATACTAGAGAGAAAGCATAAAGAAAGGGATCAGGGAGAAGAAGGGAGACGTGTTTAGGAGACGAGAACTTAGGCCAACATTGAATGTGGGATAGTTTGGCCAACTGAGCCAACACTTAGAGGGTGTCCTGGGGTAGGTACCTTGCAAGACTGCTGGTGCATGTTGAAGGTGCTAACGATGCCCTCGGTGACCTCTCGGCCTGAGCGTTCCACCAGGTACTCAGCCAACCGGTTGGTCAGGTAGGTCTTGCCTGTGCCACTGGGGCCCGAGAGAATGAGACGTCGATGTTTGAGAAGGAGGCTTATGTAGTGTTGCATCATGGGCTTGGGAATCAGTGTCTCAAATACCAGGCTGTCAACACACTTCTCCTTTAGACCTGTACCCACCACCCCAGAAAACAGAAGCCTTGGTTAGAACCCTGAAGACTGAAGTGGACCCAGAAGGGCCTCTGCATTCTTTGTCCAGTAAGTCTCCTGAAAAGCTTAAAGAAGGCTCCACAAACGCTGGATAAGAAGCCTAGAGGGGCATCATGGGAAACTCCCCTTGCTGTACGTGGAGAGAAGAAGATCTAGGACTCAGGTTTAGGGACTCTGTAAAGGGTACCAGAGGGAAGGTACTAACACTTTGTTAAGCCTCTACTCCCGTTCCGTGCTACCCATCCCCTGGTGAAAGGACTGACCTTTGAGCAAGACAGAGATGCTATTGACACCCCGACGGCATGGTGGTAGCTCTGGGGGTTCAGCATCTAGCACCCGCTTCACGTGGCTGATGCTGTAGCCATAGACTGACTCGGTACTCAAGCCCAGTGTAGAAGCTGGGTCCATCTTAGTAATGTAGTCCTATGAAAAGGGTCAAAGACAAAGTTGGATACACCAAAAGACAAAGCAAAGGGAGAATAGGAAGAGATAGAGGAAAGGAGAAAGACAATATTAAAGAGGACAGAGATGGAGGTTATTGTCCCCATTCAAATGCTAATATCTCTCTTGAGTATTCTTAAAACATCTAAGCTCTCAGGTAACCCATCGATACCACAGTTCAAGACCCCCAAGAGTGAATGATTCACCCAGTGGGAGAAAGTTACTGGTTTCTCTTACCTTGAACACTTGGCATACGGCCTCATCCAGCATCTTCCAGTCAATTTTACCACTGACCTTGCTTGAGCCCAGGAAGAATTCCTGCTGTTTTAAGTCCTGAAAGCCCAAAGTAGAGGCCAGTGAATATTCTGTCTGAGGTTCTAGGGTGGCTAGGCAAGAAATATCCCCTACAATAAGAGAAAGCTCTAGTACGGAAGCCCTAAAGAGTCCCCACTCAACAAGCATTTATAAAACTCCTACTATGTACCAGGGCTTTGGAGGATACCAAAACCAGCCATGAAATAGTTCCTGACCTCAATGACCTCACAGTCTAATAAAAGGAAAGCAGATTCCAGGGTTTGGTTTGGTTTGTTTTAGACATAAATGAGTATTGTTCTGGTTTTCCAATGTCTCTCCCTAACGCTGCACTCCCCCCGCCCCATTCCTTCCACTTCCTTACCCCTTTGATGATGTGCTGAGGTGGCATTCGGACTACTACTCGAAGAGTTACTTCTTCCTTTGAGCTACAGGTGCTGATGCCATCCATGGGAGACAGGTCTAGGAGGTTGATGGGAAAGGTTCAGTGAAAATCCTGGGACATGCTAACTGCCCTTGATCTTCCACAGTTGTTTTAGTGAATTTCCTCATCTGCTCTAGTTACCCCAAAGAAAATAATTGAGGCACAGAATAGGCGAGTAACCTGGGGTGATCAACTGTCCAGTGTGCCCAACGATTTCTAGTCCCTAAACACAGTGGATAGAGTTCTGGACTTGGAGCCAGGAAAGCCTGAATTTTAATCCTTACTAGCTCTATAAACCTTTGGAACTTTTCTCAGCCTCAGTTTCCTTATCTGTAAGATGGAGATAAAAATAGCACCTACCTAGCAGGGTTATTATGAGGCTCAAATAAGGTAGTATAAGTACAGGATTTTTCTTTTTGTTGTTATTAGTTTGCTTTTTGCAAACCTTAAAACACTAAAACTTTAGCAAATCCCAGGAAATAAGAGAATGGGTTTGAATGGGACTCAGGTGGCCCCTGGGAGAAGCGGGAGAGAAGGGACAGATGATGTGGGCCTCCCTCTCCCCACCCTCGAATGCTCTCATCCTCCAGCAGGTACCTGTGTCTGTGAGGCTAGGACTGAAGGAATGGGCCAGGGCGAGACCTAGGGAACGACGTGGGGATGAGGCAGCAGATGAACCAGGGGCCTGCCCCGGAGCTGAACCAGATGAGGGACCTGGGGCCACCTTCAGCCGGTCATTCTCTGCCTTTAGAAGGTCCACCTCCAGCTAGGGGGAAAGCAGGCAATTAAGGAGTGGGCTTAGGGACTTCTGTGGTTCAGCAGGACCCAGCACCCTGCTTCCACCAACTCTCTGCCCCTGTGCTAACCTGCATGTTATGCATAGTCTCCCGGAGCTGATCCAGTTGGTGGGCAGAGTTGAGAGCTTCCAGTCGGATGTCTGTGAGCTTCATCTCCTTCTCCCACAGCTCTGAACGCAGCTCAGACACCTCTTTCTTTTCTGGTTCTTCCTCTTCCTCATTGGCATGGAACATCCTATTTGGGTGGGAAAGAGCATTGTAATGGATAAATAAATGAGACATACAAGGCTGCCTTTAGTGATACAGATGTTTCTTGGGGGGGGACTAAGATATATAATGTGTCCCTAGCATCTCTAGATTCGTAAGGCAACACTGGTTCTCTATCAACGATGAGAGCAATCCCTATGTTACCCCCATACCAGGACAGTTCGAGAGGAATTATTATTGACAGTTTCCTAATATTACATTCCCAGAGGCTTACAGTGGAGCATCAATCAATCAGCAAACGTTTAATCAAGTGCCTACTATGTGTGAGACACTGGAGATACAAAGACAAAAGTGAAACAGTTTCTGCCTTCAAAGGAGATAACGTGTATCTATCAAGTGTCTATAGACACCATATATAAAAAATACATCATATGTACCATAATATGTGTGTGTATGTATATGTATACAAAAAACACACACATACACATACATGTTATAATTATTGTTGTTAATTGGACCTATGATCTCAGTGGTGTAGGGAATTCTGGGCTTGGAGTCAGAAGACCTGAGTTCAAATCTAACATCAGATGCTTACCAGCTAATTGACCTTGGCCACATACTTAACCTCTGTTTGGTAATGACACTGACCTCTCAGGTAAGTTGTGAAGATACAGTGAGGTAATATTGGATATAGTGAAATAATATTTGTAAAGCCCTTAGCACAGCACATGCTATATTAGTGCAAGTAATTATCGCTATTATTAAGTTTCCTGGGACCCAGAGATTTTAAGTGACCTGCCCAGGGTCGAGCAGCCACGTAGATTTGAACTCAGATTTTCCTCATTTAGAGGCCACACTCTGTTCTTTATGCCACAAGGCCTCTTTACACAAGAGATGTACAAAATAAATACAAAGTATATTTTTCGGGGGGTAAGGGATGGCACTAGTAGCTTCATGTAGAGGTTTCATGTAGAAGATGGCATATGAGCCTTGAAGGATGCTAGGGATTCAGAGATACCATGGTGAGAAGGAAATGCTTCCAGGTAT
This sequence comes from Potorous gilbertii, assembly GCA_028658325.1. NCBI lineage: Eukaryota > Metazoa > Chordata > Mammalia > Diprotodontia > Potoroidae > Potorous > Potorous gilbertii. Next base: position 604,904,792 of record CM053770.1, read on the forward strand.
GGGATCCTGGCTCAGGCAGGTAAGGTCACAGAATCCTGGGTTGAGGGAGGAGGCTTACTCGGTGACGTCAATGCCCACAGAGGAGGAGTTAGAGGACTTGATGGATGGTGAGGCTGTCTCAGTGGAGCCGTGCTGCAGTTTGGGTGAAGATGGAGCCGAGGAGTCGGGTGTGGCAATCTCCTCAATGTCAGAGTAAGAAGAGGCTGACTTGGGACCCTTCTTGATGCTAAAGGCTTTGTTGAAGGAACTACGAAGCTGCAAGAGAACAGAGCCAAGAGTGGAGCAAAGTAGGGGGTTGCTTATCAGGACCCTGTCTTAGACAGGCAGGCACAGACACTGGACCCAGCTAAGGCTGGTTTGGAAACCCTGAAAAGGGGAGAGCTGAAGGTACAGATGTTTTACGTGATGGTAGGATACCAGCCAGGTGGATTAAGTCTTTTCTTTATAAGCCCCCTTTTTGCAACAGGGGGTAAGAGTAGAATAGTTCTTTAGGAATTGGAGCAAGGATAGAAGAGGGAATCTTTTGGTCTTTTGTGTGTGTGTGTGTGTGTGTGTGCGTGTGTGTGTGTGTATGTGTGGGGACTTGTCTTGGGTTCGGGCCTTTCCTCTCATGTTTAGGCTAACAATATCCCAGAGGGTAGCCTTGTAGGTAGAACCATAGAAGGCAGTCGAGCACAGTCACAGTGGGGGTCATGGATGTGGGCTGGAGCCTCTCTGAGTGTGGGTGCCTCAAATCTATTTCTCCCAGCAGAACACTTACTAATGTCTAGACTGGGGGTTCTTAACCATTTTTTTTGGTCATGATGCTTTTGGTAGTCTGAGGAAGTCTATTCTTAGAATAATGCTTTTAAATGCATAAAGTGAAATATGTAGAATTACATAAGAAACCGATGATGTCAAGATATCTTTAAATCTTTAAAAACAAACCAAAAACAAACAAACCAAGTTCATGGATCCTAAGTTAAGAACCCCTGGTCTGGGACCTGGTATGATTGGGCCTCAGGAATCAATCTGTCACCTGTCCAATACCCAGCAACCAGGTTAGACTGTAAAGATGAGCCACCCCAGGCTCCTCAGGAGGGGCCTCATGTGTCTCAAATCCTCTTGTTCCCACCCGGTCACACATGAACCAACCACCAGATTTTGGTGCTTTCCAGTGAGTCAACTCTTAACTTCCCTCCCTTTTCCCTTCTTGAGAAAGTCCTCATTGAAATGGAACTTAAAAATGCGAGCTAAAAATGCAAACCAGGAAACTGTCCCATGTAGGCTCTGATCATGCAGCATGCACACCCATATGAATGCACACACACACCAGGAACACAGACTTGGGATGGTGGCAGGAGGTGGTAGGAATGGTGCCAAATATTGCAAGGGATAGAGGTGAACCAGGCCTTTAGGATGTCAGGGGGAAGGAAGGAGAAAGTATTGGGGTTTTATAGATATTGGAGACTTCCATTTCCAGGTAGTTGGGGGAGGGGATCTCTCTTAAGACATAGGAAGAGCTGCCTGGTGACAACTTCCAGCTGGTGGGTAGCTGGTGACCTTACTAATAATACATAAGCTCAAGTAGTTGGAGGCAGGGCATGGTCCAGTAATAGTGGGGACATGTATATGTATGTGTCTATTAAAGTAGGTAATGAGGTATGGTGAGTGTATACACATGTGGGAATAAGGGATTGTGTGTATTTGTGTTTGTACATGTGTGAATTGTGTGTGTGTGTGAATTTTAGAACTAAAAGGGGCCTGAAAGTTGTCTTAATCTATCCTCCTCATTTAATAGATCAAGAAGCTCAGGCTCAGAGGGGATTACAAGTCAAGAGAGAGCTGGGATTAGGAACCTGGGCTATCTGATTAGTGTCACTTCCATTCCATTACTGCAGCACCGGGGAGTTGCATGTGTGCACATGCAAGATATGGGGCCTCATGTCTGTAGTTGCCCAGCAAGTATTAACTCCAATTCTGTAGGATTCTAAGGAAGTCCTGTTAGGATCCACCTGAACCATCATCAGCATCATCGTTGCTAGGGTCACAATCCCTCTGATCTGTTGGGAGCCCATTAAACCCTATCTTTCCTGGCCACCCTGAGATCCCTTCTGGCTGTTTTCAAGGGCAAGCAAATAGATCACTAAAGTTCAAAGATCAGTGCTTGCACATTGTAGGAATTCAATAAATACTTGTTGAATGGGGACCGAACCAAACGTCTTCCGCTCTTCAGCTAGCAAGGCAAAGTGCTAATGAGCATGGGATAGGTACCCGTCAGCTCATACCTAAATATTCTAATGGTTGCCTAAATAGTCTCCTCCTTTTCCAGTCTTCCCTTACCAATCCCTTCAATGTTTTGGACAATGAGACTAGATTGATTTTAAAACACTACTTTGATTACATCACTTTTATGGTCAAAAATGTTTATTGTCTGTAGGACCTGGTCCATACTCCTGGTCCCTTCAAGGCATTCTACAATTGTGTTCCATTTTTCTTATTCAAAGTTATCTCCCCTTAGTTCCCAACACCAAGTTCATGCTTCTTGTCACATCTTAGCTCCTCCTGCCTGGAATGTCCTCATCCCTGCTCTAAGCCAATATGAATTCTAACCATTCTTTGTGGTCCAACTGCAAAGCCTTCCCAAGCTGCTTTAGTTCTCATCCCATACCTCCATTTGTCATGGCATTTATCATTTCCACCTTTTATTTTGGCACTCAATTATCTGCTTTCTAGTATCTGTTATTGGCTTCATTGTATAATTATAGGTCTTGTCTTTTCAACAAGACACTAAGTTCTTTGAGGGAAGGAGCCCTGTTCTTCCCCTCTTTTGTATCTTTCACAGCAATTGATACCATGCAGAGTCCATGCCATGTCCTTAACCAATGTCTGTTTAATTGAATAGATAGAATGAAGATAGACCAGGACCATCACAGGGACACTCTGATGCCTCCTGTGGGAAACAATGTCCCTGGCTGTGAACCTCATGCCACGAACACTTGCAGCCTTGCCTGCCTACCCAAGACTAGATTTGAATCAACATGCTCAATATGAGTCTGGAATAATTAGAGGGATCCTCAGATACCAGGACCTTGAATCTGCCCTAGGCTGACCACTCCAATTTTCAAGATGGCTGTAGATCTTCCCTGGGATCTCAAGAATCCCCAGACGGAGAATATTCACTACTCATATTCATTTTGTCTTACTTTAGAATAACATCCTTTGGGCAAGGTCAGAACTGGATTAGCTTCTAAAGCCTGGGGTTACGGTAACATTTATTCAGTAAGCATCATCCACACTGGGCTTCTAGTTTCATATGACTACAGTGGAACTGAGTAACCCCTGTGAAAGACCATTCTCTGAAGTGTTAGAGTTTTATTTGGCTACAGGTCAGCTTGTTAGGGGTGTGTGTGTGACTTGGGAGAGAATTGTAATGAGAGGGGGCAGAATGAATGATTCAGGGCAGTGTGTAACTTTCTTTCCCATTGGTTCCCCAATCAGACCACCTGCTAGATGCTTATTTGGAGAAGCTATGGATGGACCATGCAGCAAAGTGGGTTAAGAATAATGACGTGAGTGTGATGGTTAGTTTCGTCAGCGGACATGTGGTGCAGGGTAAATGAATTGCCCTGGAAATGGGAAAGTCACGGCAAAGGGAAAGGTGGAAGGGGGAAGGGGTAGAGTCTTACCTCATAGACCTGGAAAAAAATAGGGGTTTGAGGTCAGCATTTGAGAGGGAAAAAAAGCAACACTTAATCACTCATTTCATCCAGCTGGGGCCTTCCCTGAGCTGGAGGGCATATGGGTTGCTGGGGGTGGGGAGTTCTAAGCCCTCAATCAGGCTTGCTGAAGGGTTGGAAGGGATGTGTTATTTCTAGTGGGGAGGGCTCTCTTTGCCACAAAGCATTAAGAGGAGTCAAGATTGCTCCAGAAGTTCCCTGGGGTGTTTGTGAAAGACCTTCCAGAGGCTAATGAGACCTGTCCAAAAAGATAAAGGCAGAGGTGTTCTTTAGGCTAAAAGTTCTAGAAACTCTTCCTCTGGTGTGGAATGGGGAGGGGAGGGGAGCCATCTGTAAAACTCTCTTCCTCAAAGCATTCTAGAAAGGTTCCTCCAGAAGCAAGCTACAGAAGTCTACAGAAAATGAGCAGTTGTCCCCCTCCTCTATGGACCCCTCTCCCACTATAGTTCTGATGGGGATGGGGGTTGATCTAAGGTCTTCTGGATATTTCCTCAGCCTTCCTCCACCTGAGCATCATGAGGCTTGGAAAGTCCCAGAGGGACCCGGGTTGGGGGGCGGTGCTGGTGCTCAGATAGCGTAGGGAAAAGGAGAAGTTAGTTGACCTTGGCCTTAGCTGATAACACTTCTGGGCAAGAAGGGTGATGGGACAAGTACTCAGCCTTGAGAGAGTGCTGCCCCAAGGAAGTTTGGACAGGGTCCTATATGGTCCCCTTCATCCCCACCCTCACTTACCCAGCTCTTTTTCTTCTTCTTCTTTGCATCAGCATCCTTGCTGCTACCTATGCTGGAGTGGCTGGTGATGCTGTTGAGGCTGGAAATACTGTCTGAAGAGTTCTGTCTCTTGATCCGAAGCTCTACAAGTCCAGAGAAAATGTGAAGATGGAGAAGACTTAGAGACAAAGTCCATCTTCAGAAGGACCCAACGATGATGATATCTCAAAGGAAAAAAGACAGTGTTCAGCCATTCTTTGACTCTTTAATGATCAGAGACGGAGCTTTGGCCTTTCTGTTTGACTTTGTAGGTCATGGGGAAAATAAATAAGATGAGTTTTTGAATCCGGTAATACTTTGTGTGTTTTCATATATCCTACAGGGTGTGGTAAAAGTTTCAAAAGAGAATTCCATTGGAGTCACCCTTAATTAAAAGGCAAAAATAATATGTTTGCCAAATAAACTTTCCAGGAACATTGCCCTGGGCATTATAATCTTTGTGGAGGTTGATGGAGAAAAAGGTGCCAAAAAAATTGAAAAAATGAAAAAAAAATCCATAAGGGCAAGACATAGATCTTTGGGAAAACACTCAGCCTAGGGCAGACTCTTATTCAAAATCATTTGATGATGACAATGATAACTTTATGTAACAGACATGAAATGAGGAATAACATATGTGTTTGCAAGTTGTCTTCCCAATTAGATTGTAAGGTCCTTGAAGCCAGGGACTGTTTTGCCCCTTTTTATATTTCTATCACATAGCACTATGTGCCAGGCACATAGTAGGTGCTTAATAAAAAGTTTACTGATTGACTGAATAAATCATCCTGTGATGTTGGCAGATCATTTAGTTTCTCTGGGCTTTAGTCTGGTTATCAGTTAAAATGATAGCATTAATACTTGCCCCTAACACAGGGTTGTGAGTTTTAAATAATTTAACATATATGAAATTCCTTTACATTAAGTTAGAAAGCACTATACAAAAGGCAAGATATACTTTTTATAGCCCTCTGATGGATGTTTCAGTTCTTGAACTGGAGGGGGTGCAATGAGGTGGGTGGATGGGAGAGATCCTTAGCTCAAGTTAAAATTAGCAGGGATCTGTTAACTCTATAAATTCTCTCACTCAAGATGACAAGCCCTCTTACACTTTTACTACTGATTATCAGATTATAAATCACTAAGACAGCAGGCTAACCTAGCAGTCTCAGTTCACCTTTCACTTGTGGTTACTACACTAGATTGGAGAGTGACTAGGAGGAAGGTAGGGCCTCCTTTGGCAGTTTTGGATAGGCTCTGGCAGCTGGTGGGAGCGTTCCCCCTCTCTTTGTAACCCCACCCCCTCTATCTGTTTCCCAGAACCTCACCCTTGGGTGTGACATCTGTGCCATTAAGAGCTCCCTGGATGACGGCCTGAGCCTCAGAATTCTTCTTCTTCAGGAAATCTATGGTCTCTCGCAAATCCAGCAGTTCTGTGTCCTAGGGAAAAATCAGGGTGGCATCATTGTTTAGAGGTCTAGAGAATCCTGTCTTGTTGGTTGAGGTGAGAAGTGGGCAGTCATCATATTTGCCTGATGGTTCTGGGCTGAAAATCCAGCAAAATTCTCAGAGAGATAGTAGCAATCCTAATAGAAAGTTCCAGTACCCGAAGGAGATGGGGAAAAGGTCAGCCTGTGCAGAGTGTTCTTAATTCCTCCCTGCCTTGTTCCACCCCACCGTTCACTCAGGTTTTTCAAACTGGCCTTTCCATTTCACAACTTTCTCACCTTCTCCTCTGCTGTCTCAGCTAGGTGCCGAAGACGAGATGTCATGTTCACCAGACTTTGTTCGAAGGCAGCCACCAGGTTGGCCTAAAACAAAGACATGTTTCTAAATGGCTTAAGATTTGGGAGTAGAGGTGGAGTAGGGGGGGATGCCACAAAACTAGCTCTGGGACTCTTCAATATCAACAAATGCCTTTAAAATTCATCCTCACCAAATACATTTTCCTAATGTATTTGTGGACCCTTTAAACTAGGCTCTAGGGAAAGGATTCTTAATCTTTTTGTGTTTACACAGACCCCTCCATCAATCTAGTGAAGCCTATGGAACCCTTCTCAGAATGTTATTAAATGCATGAAATTAAATACATGCGATTGTAAAGAAAACCAAAGGTTAATGAAAATGATGTAATTTTTTTTTCTTCTCCAAGTTTATGGACCTTCTATCTATGAGTTTCAGGTTTAGAACCCCAGATTTCTAGGAGTTTGATGGAATAATATGTATACTCCACCTCTGCTCTCCTGAGGAGGATCTTTCTCATGCTTCCTTGATTCTTGCTTACCCCCAATTTTTGGGTCTTCAGATTTGGGAGAGAGACTGCCATCAGGAATCTGATCTAAGGGCCATTACACAGTTTGACCACTAGGTGTCGGGTGTATTCTGTGAAGAGGGCTTGGAGAAGGTTTTGGATGAGCCAAGTGGCCCTGAGTAAGGCTGATCCCTACATGGCCTGGCCATAAACCTGTGCCCTGGCTGGCTGGCAGAAGGATTTGTGGATGTGGGTAGGGAAATGACACTGAGGGACAGGACCAGGGAGAAATGAGGGCAGGAGAAAGAATGAAGAGTGTAGGATGTCAGACCAAACTGGGGACTTTAGGCAAGTAATAGTGAATTTCCTCTAGAGGGAAATCCTCAAGATCAGACCCTATGTCAGGTGACTTATAGCCAATGCTCCAAGCCCTCAATCTAGCCTTTGCCCATTCTCCTGCCCCCTAGCACCTACCCCCTCTCATTTGTGCCTAAATACTGACAGATCTTCCTGTCTCCAATCTGGTTCCTTTCCCACTATCATTATAAATTTGCTACCAGGACTAGGATTCTCAAGTGAAAAGATGTCTTCTGTGACTCTGAGTTGTCTATTTTCTTCTACCACCTGGAAAACTGCCATCATCCTGACCTCATCACCTGCTGTTCCCTTTTTCTTCTTTTAATGTGTCCTCTGACTCTCCTTTGTAAACAGACCACCTGTCTGCTTCCTCAGGGGATTTCCTGCCTTTCTTTCTGCCTCCTTCATTATCCCAGTCTTTTTTTGGGTAAAGGACCTCTCTTCATCTCAGCATGGCTTTTCTCCCAACTGCTGATTCTGTCTCTTTGGCTTATAGGATCTTGCTACCCCCACAACCAAAGTTGTAAAACGACCTCGGAGTTGAGTAGCCATGCTAAGTGGACTGTGCTGGCATTTGACAAGGGTGTAGTGGTTTAGATTCCCTCTCTGCTTCTAGAGTATGCTCAAAGCTTCAGCAACCTAGGAGTTGTGTGGAAAATGACAAAGTCAGGGTGAGAGCCCAGGGATACAAAGGAAGCAATGTAAGAAAACCTGACTAAGGCCCTGGAGTCACTTTTGCAGCTAGGGAGAAAGCTTCATACTTCTACAAGATCTTCCTCTTTGAGGCAGAACATGCAACTTTGGGGTATGGGGGTTTGTTCTCTTAGGCAAAGGGAACTTCCTGTTCTAAGAGAATTATTCTCCAAATTCCTTTTCTTGGCCCTGTCCCAGTCCTGAGAACACGATGGTTTGCAGATTGCAATGCAAATTAATCAGAAATAATAATGTTCATTGCTTTGCTGGCGCCTGCCACCCCGCCACCCTTTCTCTCTCTCTCTCTCTCTCTCTCTCTCTCTCTAGACAAGAATTTCCCAGGGTCTGTGGGACATGACCCAGGCCCCAACCCTGATGGGTAAGACTTGGCAGGGAATGGGGATGAAGAGGTGAACCATGGCCAGCTATGTTTCATTTCTGATGGTTCCTCAAGGTTGGGAAAGAGTGCATGAGGTGAACTTTCAACATAGCTGGTGTTACTTTTAAAAAATACCTCCTGATTGGGGTTTAGGGAAAAGAGTATCATCTGTATGGTGTAGTCCCCTCTGATTTTACTGGGGGCATGGACAAGCTTAGTTTTGAGTGTGGGAGTTGTTGTTCTTGGTTCAAATATGGCTTCCCAGGCCCAGCAGCTGGGTCTCCCAGAGGGGAAGGAGAGAGAGAAACTGGAGCCACTGCGGAAATTGCAGACACGGTTACTTTTGTTTGAACACTTGGATGGTTCTTGCAGATCGGCTCAGCTGTTGTTTACAATTTTTGGGGAAAATAACTGTCCCACCCTCCCCATTCACAGTAGGGCTGTTCTGTTCTTTGTTTACTCTTTTGGAGGAAGGGCAGGGAGGAGATACTCCCATAGCCTTGCTGGATGGGTGGCTTCTTCCCATTATACAGAAAAAGAAGTCAAGGCCTGTAGAAAGGAAATGACTCATCCTAAACCTATGAGTGAGGGCAGGTAGACAGTAGAAACCAGGAGTTCTGGCTTCCCATCCTGAAGCTCGCATCATTCTGGCTAGTTGTTTGTGGAGACTAACAGGAAATGGCAATTCTACATGAAGGAGTTGGGTTTCTGTGTGGTGATGTGGTCAGCAAAGAGAATACTGATGACCCAGATCTGGGCTGCCTCCTTCTGCCAGGATAAAAACATCACATGCCCTGGAGCAGTGGGAGTGACCCATTTCAAGGGTCTTTCTCAGGACCATGATAACCCAAGGTAAATGGAATGATTACTTCAATCTTGGCACAGTCTCTATGACAAATCTTACCCCCCTTCCCCCTTTTAGGACCTCAAAGCTGTTTGCAAGCATGATTTTTATCCAACCTTATATATACTGGGTAAGACAAAATGGGAGAAAACACAAGAATGGGTCTTCCCATTTTATAGAAGGGAATACTGAAGCTTAATGAGGTCAAAGGGATTGACCCAAGTAGTCAGATTAGAGCACTGAGGGCAGCCCAGGTCATTGACACTGTACCACCTCCTCTCCTTCCCAGCTAAGGGTAACATGTGATAAACATTGTTTGCCTCTTTTCTTGCCCCTTCAACAAAACACTTACATTTGCAGACAGCTGAGATGTCAGTGTGGCCACTTTCTCCTGTGATGATTCCAGTTCCCTTCGCAGTTTCCGGATTTGCTATAAGAAAGTGGGAAAACACAAAGCATGGATGGGTGGGGAGAAGCAAAAGGTCTGGTAGGGAAGCAGGGTGTGGTGATGTTAAGAAGCAGAGAAAGTGGCTTTGGACCCTACCTCAGATTGCATCCTCTCCTCAGCCTGAAGAAGGGAGCACAGAAGTGGAGAGAGGGAGAGAAAGAAAGGAAGCAGTTACAATGGAGGCGGCAAGGTCATCAGTGGCAGGGTAGACTTGAAGCATGACAGAGGTGGGGAGGAACTGTTAATGCCCCTGCCTTTCGCAAACCCCCCAACTAGACTGAAACTAGGGCTGATTTCCCAGGCTGATCTTATTTCATCGTTCTCCAGAAGGGCTGAGAAAATGGCACTGGCTCACTTGGAGGAAGGCGCAGGGTGGGAAGAAGGCTAGATCAGAACCTACATTCTGAGCTCATCCCTGTTGCTTACTACACTGTAGATGCTTAAACATTCTAAGGCCTCAGTTTCCTCGACTGTAAATCGAAGACTGCCAACAAAGCTACTTTGCATTACTAAATCTTTGTGTAATGACTAGTACAAAGCATTGAGTAAATGCTTCTTTATTAATGATTTATAATATGGCATTCTTTTCCTTCTGTTCCCTACATCCTAAGCACAGGCCCTCTCCCATCTATCTGTCTTATCTGGTCGGTAGAAAACTCTCTACCTTGTTGGTCTCTCAGGAAGGAAGAAGATTTCAGGGAAGAACACAGAATCTTGGAAGTCCTGAATTCCCTGTGCTCAGTGCACAGACAACGTGCCATGAATGTTATTGACTCTTGAACCTAGGAGTCCTGGAAGGCCATTCTACCTCATTCTTTTCTTTTTAATCACAATACAGGCTAGACCTTCTAAGAGAGTCTCCCTCTTTTACAGAAGGGGAAACTGAGACACCAAGGGTGCCCAGGGTGGCAGAAATAAGAATGAATTCTGATCCATAATTGATTGCTATGAGTCTTAAGGCTTCTTCCCCATCCAGAAACCCATGTGACAAGATACATGAAGAGAAAGCACTTCTCTCCTCCTCCTTAGTCACCTCTAAATAAGGGGCTTCTGGGAAGAGACAGAATAGAATGCAGGGTTGGGGGATGCAGAAGGACAATTCAATGCTCTTACTGAAGAGTAGGTGGAGGAGGCACTGGAAGCCAATGACAGCACAGAGCCATGAACTGAAAGAGAAACAGAATACAAAAAATTAATGGGTGCTTCCAGGGGAAAGGAGCTTGGACTCTGGATGGCGGCGAGTCAACAGAGAGGGAGCAGGGCAGGGGACACGACTGGAATCACAACTGTTCAAAAGCTGGTCCCTGATCTCTGCTGAGGAGACAAGGTCCTGCAAAGAGACAACCTCTCTTTCCGAAATCCACCCTTGTTCAGCCTGGTCCAAGGGGCACTTGGTTGGAAGGGAGAGAGGGAGAGGAGGATTTCATGGGAAGGCACGAGTCTTCCCTATCTGAAAAGCTGTGGAGCTGCAGAGAAGGGTGAGTTTCTTATCAGAGCTGGTCAAAGGCAGTCCTGTAGTCTGGTCTGTCCCCTCTCCCCCACTTCTGAGGGGCTTCCATAGAATCCTGGGGATTAGCCAGATGAAAGAACCTTGTGGAGAACATTCACTCTGATCCATACAGGGGAAAGAAAAAGCTCCTATCGCAAGAACCAAAGGAAATCTCTGAGGAATGTCTCTTGGAATGGGAATCCTGGAAAAGAACAATAAAGGGAGAGCCAGACCCCCCAGGAATTCTTTTACCTTTCAGGCTCTAACCCTCACAAATAAGACCCTACACCCCTCTCGAAATCTAAGCCCAGCAGCATTAGGGTGAGAGGGCCAAATGCTAAGCTAAGCTAGCTAAGGTAAGCTCCTGCCATGCTACTTTAGAGTTGGTGTGTTTTCTGGGAGATCATTGGGAAAGGCCTCGTATTGGTCCCACTTATCTCTTCCATGCTTCATTTCCCTCCCCCTTCCCAAATGGCTGATGCTTGGTCCCAATGTCCAGTGCTTAGAAATGATGTCCTGAGGTCTCTGGGGCCACCAGGGCCTTTCAAGGGGAGAGATCTAAGTGGCCCCAATTTGATGTCTTTGGGATTGTGTATTTGGTGGTGGTGGTGGTGGAGGAAGAGCAGGAGGAAGAGGAGAAGGAGGAGAAAATAGTGGGAGTGGAGGTGGTGGTGGAAGTGGTGGGTGAGAGAAATCCCCAGCTGGGCTGGAATGAGCGTGAACCGCGATGCATGAAGTCTCACCGTCGTCCGTGGGGTCTCGGAAGGATCCTGACCGAATCATCCCCTTGGGTCTCTCGGCCAGGGACAGGGTGCTTCCCATTTGGGAGGTGCTGTATAGCTCGAAGGCCGCCTCGTGGGTGGGGATGCTGTTGGAGCGGGTGATTCTTGGCGTAGTGGCTGCAGTGGGACTCACTGGAAGGATAGAGGGAAGGGAGGGGGAGGGCAGGGAGAAGAGGCAGGGTCATGAGCACTCCAATCCCTTGGGGGAAGGAGCAGCAGGTGTGTGGGAGACATCTGGCAAGAAGGGCCTGGGACAAGGGGAGGGAGAGGGCGAATGGGCCAGTGGAAATGTGCGTGCAGTTGGGAGTTTGGGATGGTGAGGCTGGGTCTCAGTGGAATAGGACACTCAATCTGGAGAGAAGGAGCAAAGATGGTTGCTGATTCTAAGGACCTCCACCCTGGCCCCTTTTACTCTTTTAGAGAAAGTCAGGCTAGGGAATCTGGCAGCTATTATAGGAGTACCCCCTACCAACATGGATTAATCCATTTAAATGGGAGTGGCGCCATTACTTTGATAGTTGGAAACATAACTAACAGCCTGGGAGGATCTAAGACCCCACTACCAGAAGTACAAGGACCAAGAAAGGGATTTGAATTATAGGGAAGGCTAGAGAAGGTTCGTGGAGCTGTGGGATGCAAGAGTTTAGTATTATCAAAGAGAGCAAAGTCTCCTCCTCAAATTGGGAACATTGTGTAATTGTGTTCCTCTACTACTGGGGTTGGCATCAGGGTTGTAAGAAATATGACCCTCCCTACCCAGAGTTCCCCTGGCTTGCAAGTAGATGATCAATCAGATTGAGTCAGAGATGATCATTAAACATATTGGTCAAAGCCTAATTCATATCTGGTGTGCAATCAGGCTCTGTCTAGAGTCATGATGATTGGAGAAATCCATTCCTCTATTCTCAACTCCTCATTCTCTCTTAGCCAGTCAATTGCCAAGTCTTATCAATTCCATATCCACAACATCTCTCATCTCTTCCCCCTTCTCCCCACCCTAATCCAGGCCCTAATCATTTCTCCCCCCGTCCAGGCAATAGTTTCCCAAGCATATTCCTTGCCTCAGACCTCTCCCCTCTTCAATCTACTTTCCATATAACTGCCAAAAGTGATTTTTCCTAAAGCACACATCTGACTAAGTCCTCTACTCAACAGACCCCAATTACCTCTAGGTCAAATACAAACTTCTTTTATTTGGCATTTAAAACTCTTCACAACCTGGCTCTACTGTATCTTTTCAGCCTTATTCTTATTACACCAATCCGTTTCATACACACTATATAGTCCAATCAGACTGGCCTTCCTATTGTTCCTTACCCATGACACTACCTCCCATCTCTGTGTCTTTGCAAAGGCTGCCTCCTGTGTCTGGAAGGCCCTCACTCCTCCCTTCTGCCTTTCAGAATCCCTAGTCTCCTTCAAACACTCTGCTCAAGCTCCATCTTCTCCATGAGGTCTTTCCTGATGCCTCCCATGGCTTGCACCTTGCCCCTCCCCCCATGATATTGGATTTATTATCTATATATGCATCCATTGTCTCCCCAGATCCAATGTCACCTGGGGAAGAGGAACTGTTTCAGTTTTTACTTTGTATTTGGTACATTGCTTGGTATATAATATAATAGGTGCTGACTAAACGATAGAAGTCTAATTGAAAGAGCTCTTCAAATGAAGGTTTTTCACTCTTCTTCTCTCATTCCTTTCAACCCTTTCCCCCTGGTCCTGTTTAACATGAGTACCTAAGCTTGAACTATAAATCTATTTCCTCTTGTGCAGTCCTCTGGGGTAATATGGAATAGCTGGGCCCTATCCTTTGCATAATAACCCTTATTGATCTGAAGATTGATACTTAACCACTTTCCCCTCTCAGTATTCCAAGTCTTTTTTTGTGCTGTGCTGTGCTGACCTCCAATTCCACACAGTTGCACTGGTGGCAGATTCTTAGTGCCATGGGGAAGTGCCATGTTACAGAGGGGAGGTGCCATGTTACAGAGCCTCAAACCCTTCCCTTGCACCTTGACTTCCTCACCAGTGAAATGGGTAATGGTTTTCAGAGAGACACCACATACAGCTCTGACAGTCTGGTCCCATGCTCTATCACACTGACAGTCTTGTTGAGCCCGGCCTTGTGGTGGTGCCCAGCTGTTTTTCCTTCCCTTCTTCCCCTTCAGAAAACAAAGTCCTATCCTGGCTTCCCCTCCTCAGGGCTCTAAGGCAAGAAAAGACTGGGTGGGACTAAGGGCAGAACAAGTTCCAGGCAGCACTATGCCTGAGGGTAGGGTGGCCTTCATCCAGAGCCAGCAGCTGGTAGGGCAGGAGGAACTGGGTGTGGTGTTTTTTGGTGCTAGGGGGCAGATCCTATCCTTTAAACTCAAAACCTTTTCTTCACTCTTCCTTCCTTTCTCCTTGCTTTCAAGAGGACTTCACTGCCCTACTTCTGGCCAGGCTTGGTAGGACAAAGAGATTGGGGCACTTGTTTCTTGGTTGTGATGCCAGCAGGGACAAAGGAGAAAACTCTCTTTTATTGCTTAGTACCCCCAGCATGGAGCAGGTTCCAGCACTCTTACTGCCTTTGTTTTTGTCACTCAGTGCCCCTAGCATGTTGGTCTCAGGCAAGACTCAGAATACCACGAGTCAATCGGGCAGCTTTCTAATTTAGGAGTCCAAAGCAATTTGCCAATATCCATTGGTTTGTGTTTGGGATAGAGAAACAGCAGTACCATAAGACACCCACTACTGTCATCCCTAATGCATCACTCAGTGAAATGAATCAGAAGTGGAAAACCAAGAGGTCAGCTTTCCTGACCTAAAGGATGGCCCCTTTCTTCCATGCAACTGTAAACTGACCAAGCAAGAAAGAAAGAAAGCAAAGCAAAGCAAAGCACTGACCTATGTTGGTGAGCTGGCCCTTTCCACTCAAAGACATGGAGAGGGCAGGTGGTGAAGGCAGATCTGATTGGTCATCTGACTCTGGCAGCCCCCCAATGGTATGGGAATGCCGCCGCTCCTTGGTCTCCTCCTGGGACTGCAGTTGGTACCTGTAGGAAGCAGCCAGGGTGTAACTGGTACCAGGGCTTTGGATGAGACCGGGGGATGGGATGTCTGAGCTGATTTGGCTTGGGACAGTAAGTACAAGGGGATGGGCAGTGGTAACAGCTCAGGTCTGCCAAAGGGATCACGGATCAAAGATTTAGAGTCAGAAAGGCACTCAGAGGTCATCTAGTTCCAACCCTCTTGTGTTATAGATGAGTTGGTTGGTGTCTGGGGTAAGATTTAAATCTTGACCTTCCTGACTCCAAGTCTACTTCTCTATCCCCTACAGCAGGGCATAGATGTAGACCCAGAATTTCCATCAGACTGCAACAACAACTTGTGTTTATATGACACTTTAAGTTTTGCTAAGTGCTTTACAAATGGTAGGTAACTCATTTGATTCTCACAACCACCCTGTGAGAGAGGTGCTACTATCATCCCCATTTTACAGATGAGGAAGCTAAGAGATTATTCATTCACTCAACCAGCAAGTGCCAGGCCAAAGGCTTGAATTCATCTCATGAGTCTAAGACTTATTCACTACATATCACATCGTAGCCACAAGGCTGCATGTGGAATGTACCATTTGATTAGTGATCATAGAAACAATATTGCTCATTTCTAAGTATCCAGGAACACTTCACTAGGGGCCACATATTAGGTTCTGCAGCTAAATGGCACAGTAGATAGAATGTTGGGCCTGGAGTCAGGAAGACCTGAGTTCAGGTCTAGCTTTAGACACTTACTTGCTGTGTTACCTCAGGCAAGCCACTTGGCCTGCTTGCCTCAGTTTCCTCAACTGCGAAGTGGAGACAATAAAAGTACCTACTTCCTAGTGTGGTTGTGAGGATCACATGATTTATTTGCAAAATAACTTAGCATGGTGCCTAGTATAGATTAGGAACCCGCCACGCCTCAAGGTCACATGTGGCCCTCTAGGTCCTCAAGTGCAGCCTTTTGACTGAATCTAAGTTTTACCGAACAAATCTCTTCAATAAAAAGATTTGTTCTGTGAAGTCTGGATTCAGTCAAAGGGCCACATTTGAGGGCCCAGAGGGCCACATGTGGCCTGAAGGTGCTGCAGGTTCCCCACCACTGGCCTAGTACATAGAAGGCATGTAACATTTATCTTCTCTCTTCCTTCCCCTTTCCTTTCTTCTCTTCCTCTCTCTCCCTTTTTCCTTCCTTCTTTCCTGGTTGCTTCTCTCTCCTTCCTTTCCTTCCCTGTTTTCTCATAACAATATTCTCATTTTGTGGCTGAGGAAACTCAGGCTCATTTTTTTCATTTCTAGGTCCAGTATCTTTCCTCCTAACCATGCTGCCTCAGACCAGATGATTCAGGCTATAACCACTGGCTCACTAGAAGGCCCCCAGTGGATCTGGCCAAGTACGATGCCCTTTTGAGGCTATCTGAATTTACCAGACAGTTGAACATTTTCCTGGGGTCTGGGGTGAAAGAGATACAATTCTTCTAGAGAAAAATCTGATGGTCTGGGTGAAAGGGGCATGTTTATCGTCTCAGTTCAGCTAAATCAACATTAGTCACCTACTATGTGCAAATCACTGTTTCTCCTGCAGAAACATGTTTTTCCTCTTACCAGGAAGGAATAATTCATATAGGGGCTGACTCATAAATCATGTAGGCCAGGCGGGTCACTAAACTAGCAAATGGGAGTGGGTGAATCGAAGGACCTGTCAGGAAAGAAGGAAAAGGGGCTAAAAAAGAAGAAAAGAAAAATATATATCTTGGGTTACCTGAGTCCCTTCTTGGGAAGCGTGTTGCGATCTCGCTGATTGCTAAAGGAATGAAAGAGGAGAAAGTCAACTGTATTCAAATCAGTTTCACTTCATGCAACGAACATTCATTTAGCACTTACTGTGTGCATAACACTAGGCTAGATGCTAAGGGAGACTCAAATATAAGGTGCTGCAATCTAAGAGGGAGAAGACATGGTCATGGATGATATATGACTAGAAAGGATGCAAAATGGCACTTGGGTTAACTCAGAAAATAGCATTTGTGACTACTGGACTGAGAGATTCACTGGAGGTAATTTGGCAAGGCCCTGGAGGCTTGCCTACAGAGCATCCAGCTTTGTAGAACAATGAACTACTTTATTTCCATAAACAAAAAGAGAAGAGAAAAGGCCCCAGAGAATGTCATGGATGATTTCCCAGAAGCTTTTTTTCACTCTTGGGAAGACTAAACACTTTACTAGGATTAGGAAGCAAGGCTCAGGTTAGGAGAACTTCTTTGGAAACTAGGACAATAAAGAGAGTTGGGGTGGAGGGTGGGTAAGGGGTAGGTGGGGGATGGTCAGTCAGCTATATCAATTTGTCAGGTAGGAGAAAGGGCCAAGAAGTCAGTTCCCCTTGCCATTTTCTTACCTTTCCAACTGCCCAGCTCTGGGGCTCCCACTCCAGGTCAGCTCCCCTGCTTCTTCCTCTGAGGGTGCAGCTGGGGGTGCAGGGGTGGTGGGGGCAGGGGTACTACTGGGGAAGGCACTGGGCAGGCTCATTGGCATCTGGAGCGACTCCATACTCCTGTGCAAGCCAGAGAGCTTGGGGTACATGCGGGGTTCCTTGGGAACATTGAAGCCACTCATAAGCTCCAGGCCCTGAGAGAAGCTGGCTGAGTTAATATTGAGGATGGGTGCTGGGCTGGGAGTGAAGCAAGTGGGAAGGGGACCACCCGCTGCTGAGCCTGTGGGATGCAGATCTGGGATCTTGGGGGCATGGACTTCACTGGAGGATGGTAGGTCCAGACTGTTGGAATTGACCTTGTCCAAGTTGGCCAAAGAGGGAGGCTTAACAAAACTCTTGGATGTGGCCCTGCGGGAAATTGGGTTAAGAAAAATAATTCAGTAAGGGTCCCTTCCCTGTGGGCAGACCCTATACTGAGTGCTGCGGTGAAATACTGGAAGGAGACCTAGACCCTGATAGTCAAAGGAAAAAAACAGCATATTCACAGAGGAAGAAATAAACTCTTTTATAAAGAACCCTGCACATTAATATAGCACAAGTCATGTATTCTGGGGAACAGTGTGCTGTAAGAAAATGCTGAACTTAGCATCAGGACAACTGGGTTTGATTCCTGGCTTTAACCCTGGACAATTCACTTAATCTCTCCACGTCTCTACTTTCTCATCTGTAAATAGGGTTAATGATATTTGCACTAAATTATAAGGAACAAGCTTGGTCCCAAAGATGAGAGAGGAAAAGAGAATTCCCCCTGTTTCTTTCCAGAGGCTAGGGTCCATGGGTATGGAGGACTAAATTTAACAGTAGTTGTTTTCCTTTAATCTCTTGATTGGTTTTTAATGATTTCCTCCCTTTCTTTTTTTCTTTCTTTTAAAACCAACCAGCCAACCAATTAATTTCTTCGTTGTAAAAGGATGATTCTCTGGGGGAGGGTGGGGTAGAAATTCAGGGGAAAATCAAGGTAATAAAAAAAATACAAATCTATTTTAAAATAATCAAATTATTTAAAAATAAAAATAATAATACTTGAGCTAACTCTCAAAGAGTTGTTGTGAGAAAGAACTTTGTAAAAGACCTTTAAGTATATCTATGCAAATATGCTATCACAGGGCTAACAGGAGGAGAGCCAAGGAATGTCAGTACCTGAGTGGGGTTGGTGGCAGCTCTGCTATCTTGGTGGCTGGTGGCTGGCTCCCTTGATTCTTAGGGGTACTCTCTGGTGAGCCGATACTCTTCAAAGAAACATTGTCTGGGTCCAAGGCCACTGCCTTGGCCTTCGCTTTCTCCTTTTCCCTGTCTGTTTGGTTTACAGGGGCTGGGGTAGTCCGACCCCCAGCAACCTTGGAAGGCTCCTTCAGCCTTGAAGTTGAGAGGCCACCTTGCTTGGTGCTAAGGAGACTAGGATCGATGCTGCTGCTCACAGGACGGGGTCCACCCCGGCCTGTAACACTCATGGAGCTGGACTTGGCTGGTCGGGGCAGACTTCGATACTGGATGTTGGTGCGGGCCCCTGGAGCCATGAATCCAGGCTCCGTGCTGTTGGAGGCATCCAGGCTGGTCTTACGCCCATTCACTGGTTTG
This sequence comes from Potorous gilbertii, assembly GCA_028658325.1. Taxonomy (NCBI): domain Eukaryota; kingdom Metazoa; phylum Chordata; class Mammalia; order Diprotodontia; family Potoroidae; genus Potorous; species Potorous gilbertii. Next base: position 604,923,599 of record CM053770.1, read on the forward strand.
ACGGGGATGCCCGATGACTTCTGGATCTTACTTAGGGTGGCGGAGCCACCTGCCTGCATGACAGTGGCCGTGCCTGTGGCTGGGGGAGGCTTCTTGTAGCCAAAGGAGCCTGAGGTGGGGGGTCGGGCAATACCTGAGGGGGGCTTCTTGGCATCTGCAAGGCGGTCCCGGCCAGCATCTGAGGAGGAGCGTTGCAGCCCTGTATTCTTCACGGAGAGTTTGCCTTTGTCCGAGGCCTTCCCTTCAGGCTTGCCTGTGAGAGAGTGAGGAGGAGGTCAGGTCTAGGCAATGAGAGACTAACACCTTTCTTAGAACTCCTTACTGTCCCTTTGTGCAGGTCTAATGGACTGCAGTCAAATTGCTACAGATCCAGAATTTGGGGAACCCAGTCAAATTTGAACAGACATCAGATACGCTCAGGAAGACTCAGCCAAAGGAGGAAAATTCCAGAAATATCCTGGGAGCACCTAGGGAATTGTTCTGCAAAGACTTTCATAGCAGGAGCATCTCTAGCGGCTAGGATGGATGGGGTTCCACACATGAGGGCCAAGAAGGGGCTAAACCCAACAAGAATTCTGGGAAAGCAAAAACAAAACAAAACAAAACTACAAGGGGATTCTTGTACATGAAGAAAACAACTGGCAACCACAGACCCGAGGGATATATTGATAAAGGCTAAGAGATATTCATAGCCTGGCTGGGAACATTTACAGACAATGAAAATTGTCTTGATTGAGCTGTTTGATTTATGATTTATCTCTTTGAAATTCTCCAGGATTGAAAGCATGAAGCTTAGGGATAATCCTCTGCTTGTACATCAGCATCTCTAGGATTGTGTGGACGTTGTCCCAGAGTCTAAGAGGAGTGAAGCAATTCTGGAAGAAACCACTGGGAAGCTTATGGAAGCATCCCACAGGTTGGTGTCAGGAGCAGAGGTAAAGAAGATTCCGAGCTGGAGTAGCCCTGTTTTGCGCACCCCTCCCCTCCACATTCCCCAGGCTTACCTGCTACTTTGAGGGCGCTCTGGGCTGTATGAGTGATGGGTGAGGTGACGGCCACTGGGGGGGTCTTGCCCTTCTTCAGGGACCCCGGGGTTCCCAGGCTGATGGGCTTCTTTAGCTCTCCACCCTTGGAAGTCTCATCGCAGCTCTCCGGCCGTTCTCGCCTCCACTTGGAGGTCCCAGGCTCCATCTTAAGGCTGCCACTGTCGTATTCTAGTTTCTTTGGGCCCTTTTCCTCTGACTCGCTGAACCAACTTAGCCCACTTTCCACCAGCGAGCGCTTTTCCGAGTCTGTGCGTAACTGGGGAGGGGAAGAGAGGTGGAGAGACTTAGGCCTTGCCTGAACTACTTGCCAAATTTACAGGTGAAGGGGTGATCATAATCAATCAGCAAACATGTGCTAAGAATTTCATATTTGCCAGTTATTATACTAAGAACTAGGAAGACAAAGAAAAGGCAAAAATGGCCTTTGCCCTAAAGTAGCTTATGATCTAATGGGAGAGGCAATATGCCTGATAAATACACATGTGTATCAGTATGGAAAATCTATGTATGTGTACATATATGTACATGTATGTACAGGGTATCCCCAAGAAGAGCTTTAAAATTTTACGCTTTAAGAGCTTAAAATTGTGCCAGGACTTTCAGAACACGTTATCTCTATCTATTAATATATCTATAGATCTACATATCTATATCTGTCTGTATGTGTGCATATGTGTATATATCACAGATTTGTTAGACTATAAGTTCATTTATGGCAAAGTCTATTTTTGCTTTTCCAAAAGTCCAGTATCTATTTACTGATATATCTATCAGGACCATGTGTGTGGCTTGCCCTTTCTTCTCAAAGAGGACCGTGACATCAGAGAGATGCTCATTGATTGGATAACAGCTGGTCCTAGACCTGTCCAAGCACCATTTAACGGTTATTGGATCGTCCTGCTTCAGAGTGAATGTAAATAGTAACTGCTTCTCTTTTGGACAGCAACCTTGAGGGTCTTCCTCTCCCAGTTTGATCTATCTGGAATACCCTATGTGTATACATACATATCCATGCAGAATAAATGAAAGGCAACCAGAAAGGAGAAGATGCTAGCACTGGAGGGGGAGAGGGTGAGGCTGAGAAAGGTCTCTTGCAGAAAGTATCCTTTGATTTGAGTACTGACTGAAGCCAAGGATTTTAGGAAGTGGAGTTGAGAAGGGAAGGCATTGCAGGCATGTGGGATGGCCAGGGCAAAAGCCAGAAGGAAGAGATAGAATGTTGTATGTGAGGAGCAGCCAGGAGGAGCTGGACTGTAGAGAGGAGGGGAGTAATGTGTAATAACACTGGAAAGACAGGACAGGGCCAGGTTATGCAAGGCTTTAACTCCGGAGGTGTCAGGGAATCAATAGTAGAAGGATGACATGTTACAAACCATGCTTTAGGGAAGTGGCTTTGCAACTGCATAGAAGGGTTTGGAATGAGAAGAGACAGAAGCAGGGAGATCAATGAAGAGGCCACAGCACTGGTCCAGGAGAGAGGTGATTAGCACCTGAACCAGGGTGGTGGCTGTGTGAGAGGAGACAAGGGGATGAATACAAGAGACAATACAGGAGATATTATGGAGATAAACAAGATTAGATATGTAGAGTGAGGGAGAAGGAAGAGTCAGATGACAAGAAGGTTTCAAACTTGGGTAACTGGGAAGATGGTGGCTCCCCTGAAAGTAGGAGGAAACTGCTCAGAAAAGGGGTGGGTTTGGGCAGAAATCTGGTGAGTTCTGTTGTGGACATGTCTGAAATACTTGTGGAACACAAGGGTTAAACGAAGAGAGGTTTTGGCTGCCTCTTTCCCCACTCTAGTCCTGACTGCTTGTGTTTTTTACCCCTAAATTAATGAACTCCTGACATCGGGGGGGGGGGCGGGGGGAGGAGATACAACTTCTAACTCCAGGTACGTTGGATGGTTCAGGGGTGAGGAATGTGGTTCAGGGCACAAGGAAATGGGTCAGTATGTACATGTCCTTGGAAGGCCTGGGCTGGGGAAGACTGCCTGCTTGGTCTCTTCGCGTCTCCTGGACTGTGGGTCAGTTACTCTGGCCTGCCATTTTTCAGACTCACTTACCACTACAGTGGAGTTCCTTCGAGAAGCAGTAGGCGTGGTGGGGAGGGAGTTGAGTGAGGAGCTGGCATTGAATTCTTCAGAACTAAGGTTGTCCGAGGCATCGCTGAGGCCACTGCTGATGCTGCTGCTCTCGTCCCAGCTGTAGGGCAAGAGAGAACGACCAGGAGGTTAAGGCAGGAGCAGAGCCCTAGAGGAATGGCTTGTCCTTAGAGGAAAGATTTACTGTAAAGCACCATCTGGAGGGAGAGAGCTACAGGGGTAGCCTAACCACCAATGACTGACAGTAAAGTGTTAATCTGTTTATAATTCAGCATTCTCCTGTAAAAAGACCATTTTCAGAGTGTAGCCAAGAATCTATACCCAGCCCTGGGTTGCTACAACTGACCACCAACTGATGTAATTTCCAGGGGAGGATTTCCAAGATGTCATTTTATAGGGGCTAGTGTTCACCCAAACTGAAGCTGGCTGACTCTTCCTGGGTGCAAGGGAAGCCCCTCAATCTAATGGCTCAAATTAATCACTTCAGATACTAAGGCCCTTCTAGACATTATAGTTGTTTCCTGCTGTCCTCACCCTATCATGCCCAGATCCAATACCCTGCCATCCCCAAAACAAGACAAAACAAAACTTTACACTCTGCCCTGGGGATTTTGGGATTGAATAGGAGAGATTTCGCCACAACTGGAACTTGCCAGCCTTCCCCAGTCACTCCCTGGACATTTCTGCGTGCTTCCCCCACCCCTTCCAGCTCCACTCTTATATATGGTCTTCAGCCATTAGAATGTACTCTCCTTGAAGGTGGGTAGGTTCATGCTTTTTGGCATTATTTTTCACACATTGTTTAGTACATTTTAAGTACTTAATTAATCTATCTCTATTTGTATAAGGCCAGGGCCACATAATAGAAAACAAAAATTCAATGAACACTACGACAAAGTAGGATGTTCAGTGGACAATTATTCTCTTTCATATTTTTTCCTTTCTTTGTCCCCCAGTTTTCAGTAATTGGTTCCAAGACTAAGCCTTTTTTACTCCAGATTAGCAGTTCTCCTTTCAACTGTCTTTCTTTAAGTCAACCTCTGCCTGCCTCAGTTTCTTCAACTGTAAACTGGAGGTCATAATAACACCTACCCCCCAGGGTTGTTCTAAGGATCAAATGAGAAAATATGTGTAAAGACAATGCCTGGCACATAGTAGCTACTTAATAAATGCTTACTCTCTCTACTACCACCTCCCCATTTAGATTTTTAATCAGCCTGATCACTATGGATAACAACTCACATTAGTACAATGCTCTAAGATTTACCAGTAGCATTCATTGCAACGAACTTGTGAAGTAGGTTGAGAAGATATTATCCCATTTTAGAGATAAGAAAACTGATACTGAGAGGTTCCCTTGTATGAGGACACACAGCTAATAAACTATGTTGCCTATCTCTATTCATAGGGCTAGTCCCCTTTTGCCAATCCTAGGCAGAAGGACCATGTATTCAGAATGTTAACAATAGAAAACACTGACGTCACAGAAATTAATCTCCTTATCTCTCCTCTGCAAATGGAGCTAACCCAACTTTCTGGGGGTAAGGAGGGGAGTGGGATAGGGGTGACAAAATAACCCATCTCCAAAATAGAAAGGTACATTATTTTTTTAAAGATACATTTTTGGAGTTATTAGAAGCTATATTTAAGTTTCATATAAATCATGCAATTTCTCTCAGTTCACAGTTCCCCCCATTTATCTTTTTTCTTCCCATTCCTCTTCATCTTTCTTCTTTCTCTCCTCTCAGTCCTCAAGATATGTTTTGCTTCTTATTGTGCTTTCTAATAGCAAATGATTGAAGCTGGACTTTCCACTGGACTCCCTCCTGACCTACTTCCCCCATTTTTTCCTTACCTCTCCCCTCTGCCGTATTTCCAGTCTTTAGTCATATTAAGCAAGGTCTTGCAGGGGTCATTTGATATCTCTAGACAGTCTCTATGCTCTGCTATCATTCAAGGTTAAATGAATCAGACTTGTGGTATGGCTGAGAAGTTAACTGCTGGGGGCACATGAAGGCCAGAGAGGTAGGGGCTGAGAATGTACAGCATCATTTAACTTCTTGGCCAATTGCTTGGAATAACAGACCTAGGCTGTCAAAGAGAGGCTGCTGTTATATATCTTATGTGTGTGTGAATCCATATATAATTATAAAGAGACCCTGCTTCATGTACTAATAATCTCATTTTATCTCCATGTATAGTGTTAAGACCATTAAACTTGGAGCCAATTCAATCCAACATCAAGTGTCTATTAGATGCCAGGCTCTGGAGGAATAAAACCAAAAATGAAACAGAACCTCTTTAAGGAGTTTATTTTCTACTCAGGGGGAGATAGTGTGTACACAGAAAACCAATATAAAATATGTACAAAAGTAATATTGGGGAAAGGCGGAAACACTCTCAATTGGTAGGAATCAGGAAAGACCTCACATGAAAAGCCTGAAAGAAAATAGGAATTTCCAAAGGTACAGGTGAGGGCAGAGACTATTCCAGGAATAATTCAAAGGCATGGAGGTAGGAGATGAAATGTCATATATAAAAAATAGCAGGCAATAGTAGTTTGCTTGGGACATAGAGCTAGTGAAGGGAACTGATATGCAAGCTAGGTCTGGAAAGGTAGGCTTGAGTCAGATCCTGAAGGGCTCTAAACGTTAAATATGTAAATGTCTAGGAGAACCAGGGAGCTACTGAAGTTCCTAGAGCAGGGATGAGGAATAGCATGGTCAGATCTGGGCTTAGGAATATTACTCTGATAGCTGTGGGGAAGATGGAGTGGAGAGAGGAGAGAATGGAGGCAGGGAAGCCAATTAGGGAACTATTGCAAATAGTCTAGCCTAGAGGAGGTCCAAATTGCAACAATTCTACTTTAAAAATGATTGTCTTTTTTGGGGGGGAAATTCATTTCTGGCTTAACATGTCATGTGGTCAGAAAGTTCCACCTTCTGTCTAATCTAAAGAGTTCTCTTTATACACCAATTTTATACCAATTTTCTCTTGTCCCATCCTCAGGAGGGCTGCTTGAAAATCTCCCAGTATTCTCTCATTTCTAAGATGTTAATTTGTTCTAGATCTCTTCTCATGTTTTTAAGTCCCTCATTTCAATCACTCTCTCTTGTTCTTAGACTTGACTCAAAACCTTAGAATGTCAGAGCTGGAGAAGTCTGAGAGACCACAGGGCTCAAACAGACTTCCATCTGCCATTTTATAGAAAATCAGGCATGACTTGGCTAAGGTAATATGGTAACAGAACTGGAACTCGAACTTAGAACTTAGGGCTTTCCCCATCTTAGGACTTTCTAGATCAGTGCTCTTTCCACATGATTCTATATGGTGCTCCCATTCAATGGCATGGAACCTAAAGCTGAATACAAAACTTCAATATGTGCATGTGCATGTATGTATATATGTGCATGTATGTATATATGTGTAGTCATCTATCTATCTATCCGGAGAGAGAAGAGTAAGGAAGGGAGGAGAGAAGGGGAAAGAGAGAAAGAGGGAGTGGGGGGTGGGGGAGACAGACCTGTTGAGGTTCTTCTTTGGGCCCTTAAGCATGGGGGCAGCAGCACTTGTGTATCTCAGCTTTCATGAGTGCTCAGGAGGTTGAAAATGTGTTTTTGTGAATTAGCTAGTGTCTGGCAAATTTTTCTTTTTTGATTTATTTTGAGTTTCATATCATGGAATAACAATGAGACACGCAAGTCATTGGAGTGCTTGGCCCAGATTTCAGCTGGTCTCATTTTAACTCAGTTGCTGGGAATAAGAGAGTGGGTGGTTTGGACATTTGGCTTGGATGCTCTGCAGTGATTTATCCAAACACTTTGAGAGAGAGGAGAGAGTGAAAGTGCAAAAGAAGGCATGAGGAATGGAGTGTGCTTGATTCATTGTTATTTATACTTTGTCACTGTGAAATATAATTATTAGGCTGCTATGATCGACCTTTCTTCTGAGCTCATATCAAAAATTAAATCTTATACTTACCCCCATCCAGGATATTACTCTCCCCATTTTACAGAATAAGGAGATTGAGGGAACCTGGGGAGGAAGCAAGATTGACTCAATGATCCCGTTATGTGTCCCAGAGCAAGAGCTGATCCTTGGCCACCAAACACAAATGAAACATATAACATCCTCTTAGCCAAAGACAAAGAGTGCCTATGATACTGAGTCTTCCATCTGAATCTAATTATTAGAAATTAAGGCCTCAGCAGAGGGAAAGATCTTAGAACAAGCTTTTGGAGAGGGACTGGGGAAGTCTCAAGAGCACAAATGCCAGAGAACTCTTACTTTGCTTTGCTTTCACAGCAGCCTAGGGCTGGGGCTGGGGGGCCATGTTTGATAGGGAGAACATGGACTTTCCTGGACCAGATTTACCTTTCTTCCAGGCTAGTTAGGGCCAAAACTAAGGTAGTATCATTGGGGAAGTTTTGGAAATTGGAGGTGTCCTCAAAAAAATCTTTGAGGGTATTAAAAAAATAACTAGGTAGGAAGCATTTGGTTATCATTTAAAAGCCAAGCTGGAGTCATTTATAGATTTTACCACCAGAAAAACCTCCTAGAAGACTCCTGACAGATCTGCCCAGAGGAGAATGTTCAAAAATAGGAATTCTCTCTGCTCTTTGAATTCCATGTTCAAACTGGGTGGAACCTGAGGGATATGTTGATTCTCAGTGACAAATCCATCTCTGCTGTCTTTCTGGGTCCCTGCTCACACTTCTCTTTTCTTTAGTTGCTCAGGTAGTCCTTGTAGCTCAGATAAGGTCCATATTCCAAGGTCTAATTCACCCATAGCCTGTAGATCCCTTCATCCAACTGGTTACTGCATCCACATCTAGCAAGCTTCGGCATAGGAGAGGTAGTACAGAAGGCTAGTTTTCTGCCTCCTGGATTATCCCAGAAAACACAGGGTTAAACATGGCCAACCATGTGGAAAGTTAATCTCCAGGCCTATCAATCAGTTCCTTTCTCAGGATCAGTAGAGAAGGGAAGATCAGGGATAAAAGAGTGGGTGCCTGGGGAGAAGGGGGGTGGGGTTTGACAAGCAGCAATGCTCTCCTTGCCCAGAGCCCATGGGGATGGATAGGCACCACATGGTTCCCTTAGGGACAAGTGGGTGAGGGAATAGGGTCCTGAGTCAATTCCATAGTGGTATTAGGGTCAACATTCCCTTACAGGTCACTGACTGTGTAGGTTAGTGAAGTGCCTGAGGGGACTCTGGGCAATCTCTTGGGGACATAATAGAAGTGGGAGGGCGGGAGGGGAATCAATCTAATTAAACACACTGAGATAGCTGTGCTCTTAGAGCAAAGTCCTCTGGAGCAATAGCAAAATGTATTAGACAAGCAGAGTATGCAAATGCCTTCTTAGACTTCAGGAAGGGACTCAGTACTAGGCTCCCTTGAGAACTCACTACATTCTCAGAAGTAGCCAGGAGGTATAGGAGATAAAAGTGTGGGAATCAGGAAGGTTTCAGTTTGAATCCTCCTTCAAACACTTACCAGCAAATCACTTCATATCTCTCAGTCTCAGTTTCCTCATCTGTAAAGTGGGGGTAACAGCCCCTAGCCCACAGGGTCTGAGAGGAGCAGCGGAAATGCAAATTGCAATGAAATTGCAAACCATAAAGTACTATATATATATGGTAGCTATTGTCCTTTTTATTAAAAATAATAGAGCTCTTTCCCGAGGGTGAAAAGAGAGCCAATGGTAAGACCTGACACCTGGGGCTGTGATGACCAATATCCTACACAGACTCTAAGAAGAGAATGCTTAATCAGTGAACTGAAGGAAGTACTGTACCAGCCTTTCTAGCAAACTGAGGCAAAGGGACAACAGAAATGAAGAGACTTGCCCAGGGTCACACAGGTAGTTAAATGTCTGAGGCCATATCTGAATTAATTGTACTGCTGTAAAAAAAAAAAAAATGTTAAGGACTGGGAACCCAGTCTCCATGACATCTCAGGTTTCCAGTTATCTCCAGGCATGTGATAAAATTCTTAGAGTGGAATTAATTTTTATTCAGTTTCATTTAAAAATGAAACCTATGTGTCAAATTTTCTTTTTTGCGGGGAGACTTTTAGTGGACTGTAGGATCATAGATTTGGAGCTAGAAGAGAACTCAGGAGCTTCTAGTCCAACTCTTTATTTTACAGATGAGAAATCTGAGACAGGGGTGAAAGGGCTTGTCTAAGATTACATAATGAGTCAGTCAGTCAACTAGCATTTATTAAGCAACTACTATGTGCCAGACACTGCTAAGGGCTGGAGAAACATAGAAAGGTATAGCAGCTCTCTTTATGGTGGCAAAGAACTAGAAATGGAGGGCATGCCCATCAACCAGGGTGTGGCTGGACAAGTTGTGGTGTGTGATTGTGATGGAATACTATGTGCTGTAAGAAATGACAAGCAGGATGAATTTAGAAAAATGTGGAAAGATTTGCATGAAATAACAATGAGTGGCATGAGCAGAACCAAGAGAACATTGTATACAGTACTAGCAATACTGTTTAAAGAATAATTGTGAATGACTAAGTTATTCTGAGTATTACAAATACTCAAATCAACCACAAAGGACCTTTGAAGGGAAATGCTATCCACCTCCATCTCTAGAGAATGAAATGATAAATAGAAGTATGTTTAGTATAGCTTAACATCCATCCATCCATCCATCCATCCATCCATCTTTATCAAATTGTGGTTTTCTCTAGTGGGGAGGGAAGAAAACATTTTGGAACTTAAAATGTAACCAAAATAAATAATCAGATTAAAAAATAAAAAAAGGAAACAAAGGCAGTCCCTGTTATTAAGGAGCTCATGAAAACAACTATGTGCAAACAAGATACATACAGGAGAAACTGAGAACAGTCTCCAAGGAAGGCACTAAGCTGAAGGACTCAGAAAGGCTTCTTTCTTACAGAAAGTAGGACTTCAGAAGAAACTCGAAGGGACCTGAGGCAGAGATGAAGAGTTCCCTCTTCTGAGAAGCAACAACTGGAGAAAATGCCCAGAGCTGGGGGAGGGTTGTATTGGAGGATAAGCAAAGGAAGCCACTGGATTATCAGCATACATAGAGGGGAGTAAGGTATAAGAATCCTGGAAAGGCAGGAAGGGGTTAGTCTTTGAAGGACTTTGAAAGCCAAAGATAGGATTATATTTTTGATCCTGGAGGTGATAGGAGTCACTGGAGTTGAATGAATAGGGAAGGTGGGGGAGTTACATGTTCAGACTTCAGCTTTAGGAAGATCACTTTAATAGTATCAGGTCTGACCTCACATCCTTTGAGCAAACCCAGCACTCTAACCACCACACCATGCCAGCAGCATGTGTAGGTCACAAAACAATCAAAGCAAAAATAATAGTCTGTTGAAACTACAGCTTCTCCAATTACTTGGAAATTGATTTCCCAGATGGCAGGGGGATCCTATCTGTCAGTGGCTAATTATGGTCCTTAGCATAGCACTAGGCAAAAACAGGTAGATAATATAATCATAAAATACAAGAGTTGGCAGGAAACTTAGATATCATGTGGTCCAACAACTTCATTTCACAGATGAAGAAACTGAGGCCCAAAGAGGCTAAATAGTCCTAGGGTTTGAAATCTGGCTCAGACATTTAGTTCTATGACCCCAGGCACGTCATTCAGCTGCTCTCAGTTTCAGTTTCCTCGTCTGTAAAACAGGGCTAACAGCACCTATATTACATAGTTGTGATGACAACAAACTGATGTAAATATGTATTAAGTGCTTTGCAAACCTTGAAGTGCTACATAAACTGTCCATTACTATTCTGAATAACACGAGTCAGTGTGGCATATGCACATAGAAGGCGGCGGACAGAACACCAGGTCTAGAGTCTGGAAGAACTGAGCCCAAATCTTACCTCAGACACTTACTAGCAGCATGACCTTGGGCAAGTCACTTCACCCCTGTTTGCCTCACTTTCCTCAACTGTAAATGAGGATACAGATAGTACCTACCTCCCAGGGTTATTTTGTGAGGATAAAAACAAGGTATTTGTAAGTTCTCTGTAAATTTTAAAGCCCTATGCGACTGCTAATTATTATGAGAGGGCCACTCTCAAAGCCAGGAAGACCTGAGTCCAAATCCCACCTCAGGCACACATAAAGTGTGTGACCCTGGGCAAGCCTGTTAGCTTCCCAGTCCTCCAGGTAACTCATTATGACCCTAAGTTGTAGAGATGGTGGTGATCTGCACTGGGAGAGGGAATTTCCTCATTTGGGAGTTCTCTACATATTAGTGAAATCACAGGTCCAGTTCCCATCTCTATAATTATTGTAAGTAATAGGGTAGCAAAGGGGGCCTGTCAAGGCTGTTAATAATGTCATAACATCATATAGATTTGGCCACAATAATAACTTTGCTTTTTCTATTGGTCTTCCTTACCATCAGATTCTACACAAAATCTTTCGAATGTCTTTTCTCTTGAACTACTGTTTAAAACTGCCTAAGGTAGTGGAAAGAGAGCAGGGCAAATAGCTTTTGGCAGATGAATTAGTTAACAAGTATTTCCTGAGCACCCACTAGGTGCTGATGTAAAAGAGAAGTTTAATGGCACCAGCAAGAATAAGGTAAATCGAAGGAGGCCAGGAATCTGAGGGAGAGAAGCTGAAGACGTACGATGCTATTTAAGAACAAGCTCTGCTCACTTTGAACAGGATTTAGGGAGCTTTCTACACCCTGGGAAACAGAGGGGCTAAGTACTAACAAGATGAGAGTCACTTCATCAGCCCATGAAGTAGAACCAAGAAGTTTGGAGAGTGTGTCTACAACTGTTTATAAGACCAAGGCAAGTTCTGTTTTCTAGGCTGTTCAGAGAGAGTGATAAAAATAACTGGAAGCATGAAAGAGCATAAGAACTGAACCTACAACTAATAATACAGTAAAGAACAAGGAAAATGAGGATTATTTCACACATATTTACATCATACCTATATCATACACATAACCTAAAATGAGGGGAAACTGAGGAGGAATCTAATAAAAGTCTTTATGTAGGAGGTATAGTACCCATGTGTAGTAGGCATCTCTCCTTTGACTTGACCTGATCAGGTAATGTTTCCCAATATTACTTGAATAACGTTGTTTCTCATTGCCATCCTTAATAGATGTTAGCCAAGTTCCTCTGTAATATCTCTAAACTGTTCTATAAAATCATGACGGTCTGATGTTTATTAATGATGATAGGCCAGCCTGTAGTCACTTGTCTGTCCTTTGAGGATGAGTAGCAGTCTGAATCCTCAAATAATCCTTGATCACTATGCTGGGCATGGAACAAGAAGAGCTTCTAACACTGTTACCCCTGCTGGACTCATCCTGTCCTCTTCCCCTTCTTTCTCCTCCCACCTTCCCAGGTGCCCTTGGATTAACTGAAAGGCTCTTTAGAGTTCTTGAGCTATTGCAACCCTTGTTGTGCTGACATTCTGAGAGGGGCCAAGGCCTCTCTCCTGCCCTGTTTCCCACTTTCCCAGCTCTGATCCATCTTCGAAGGAGCACTCTGGAGTACCCTGTCTCCTCTTTAGGATGAAAAGAGGGACTGTGAGGTGGCCAGCTCAGTTAAACACTACTCTGTTTGTGGGTGAAAAAACACTAAAGCGCATGGGGCAAGGAACACTCCTTCCTACTGGGAAAAGACCCAACACCAACAAAGCTCTTGGCTCTTGGCTAGACTTCTTCCCTGTGTCCCAGGGAAAGCCACCCCAGAATGTCCAAGGGAGCTTGGATTCAGGTTAGATAATCAGAGGGCAAGGGCCAGGCCTGAAAAAGTGCGCAGTGCTTCTCCAACAGTTTGAATTAAGTTGTTACTCCTCTACTCTCAAAGAGAACACACCAAGTTGAACTCATAACCTAAGCTTCCTCAATCATCTGCTTTAAGTGGTGCATATCAGGTGTGAACTGCCTTTGCCTGCCAGGCTTGCTTTCTGCTCTGATCCTAATGGAGATGCCAGGCCAGGGACGGATCTAACATCCACATTTGGAAAGTCAGGCTATAGAAAGTGTGCTCTTGTTGCTGATTTCCTATTGGATTCTCTTTTCCCTCCTTCTGGGGCTATGGGCTAAGATGGTAAATTTCCTCTTCTCAGAAACTAGGTATACCTGTATTCCCTTCTTTACCAGCCTACAAAGAGAGGACCTATCTGTGCCAACCAAGCCAGAGACAGTCTCCATGACAACAGGAGCCTCTCTGTCCAGACAGAACACACAGCTTTGGGATCTGAATCCCCAAAGCAGTCATGAAAAGGAATCAGAGACAGACTTGGAAGGTTACTCAGACCCCACGGCGTCATCGACAATGGGATCTGTGTTCTAGTGAGCATATCTAACCCACATGGGACAAAGGCAAGAAAGGTCTTCTCTCAATGCTTGGACTTCTGGCCTTGTCTCACTTGCTGGGACTGATGAGTGATGGATCAGGTGAGATAGTAAAGAGGGCTGTGATGCCAGGGTAACCTGGCAGTATGCCCTTTAATCCTGGGAGACAAGATATTCTTACTTCAGCAACACTTTCCCTTGATTATAAGATCATGAATTTAGCAATGGAAGAGACCTCAGAAGGCATGTCGTTCAACCCTTTCATTTTACAGATGAGGTTACATGAGAGGTCAAGTGGCTTACCTAATATCACTTAGGCAGTGCATATCAAAGGAAGGATTAAAATCCAGTAGTGCTTCTGCCATCTGCCTTTAATCGGGTAGTTCACAACATACCCTGTAATGTTGGGCAGGTATGAATTGGGGTAGTCCCAAGGATCCAGTTTGGTCTGGGATTTTAGAACCTGATCCATCCCAAAGAAGAATTAATCCTATAAAAGGTCTCAAAACTAAGTTAACTTCTTGGGAGAGAGCTCCCTCTTGAATGAGAATGCTTTAACCTCAAAGTCCCAATAGAGACAAAACTGTATATACTCTTGGGGGTTGCCCTAGTCCATCCCCAGAACATCTCTAAAACCCCACCAGTCTCCAGGGATGAAAGAATAAAAACCATTTTCTTTCTATAGCATTTTCTTACTTTTGACATAAGCATTAGGAACTAGCATGTCTATGCCTCTGACTACTCACTGATCCACTGGCTCTTTTAGTAAACAATAGAGGTGAAGTGAACAAACCGCACCCAGAGAAGATGAGGGAGGCATTCAAGTTGGCACTGGCAGATCTATGATACTTTGTTCATTCCTGGCTGTTTCCTACCCATGCCTTTCCTGAGATCTACCATGGGGGAGGAACACACTTACTGAGTACCTATTTTCTGTGTAGTAAAGAACTGGAGAGGTCAATAAATCAATCCATTAGTCAAGGTGCTACCAGAAAATCTAAGACTATCACTTAGTCTTGGTTGCTTAAGAAGTTCATAGTTTGTGTTAGGATGGGATAAGACAAAATATGCAAATAATTTGTAATACAAGGTAGGATGTATCCTCTGAGTTCTAAAATGTCATGGGGGTTCAAAGGAAGGGCTTTAGTTACTAACAAAGTGATCGTACTAGAGAAGGGAATTCTTGGTCCTTGAAATGTCAACTCTGAGAAAATGGAGTTCATTAGCTGCTACAGTAGTTACACTTGGTCCCTGGCCAGGAACAGCTATGGTTTGCATTTTAAACTCAGACTCTTCTCTTTGATGGCACTAAGCATGGTCATATTAGGGGTGCCTGCACTGAATTATGAGCCACTCACTTTACATTAAGCTCTCAAAGAGGGCACCTGGATGCTTAAGTGGCTAAGTGATAGGCAAGAGTATTTAAGTGACTTGAGAGAACTCGGAGAGAACTTGGCCTTTTGAATGAACCAAAGCCATGTACAGATACTGCCATTATACTTTTGAGTACTGGATAAAGTCATGGCATAAAGTGACAAATAAAGGAGATGGGATGGTATATTGAGTTTGAAGAGTGGAGAAATTGGGGTTTGATTCTTGTTTCTGACATTTACTCTTTGGGTAACCTTGGGCAAGTAAATCTCTTTGAATTTTCTTTTTGTCATCTATGCAAAGGGGAGTAATGCCTACAGTGCTTATCTCAAGATTATTTTGGAGATCAATAAAGTGCTTTGAAAACTTTGAAGTACTATATAAATGTCACTGATGGCTCTTACAGCCAGTAGTCTCCTCGGCTCCCCACCCCCCAGTTGGCGTCAGCACACTCTAGAGCAAGGGGGAGTGGAGAGTCAACTGTCTGCCTCATTACATGTCTGTGGTTTGGCCCAGTTCATAGCAAGCTGGCCTGATCTGGTCAACAAAGCCAACAGTTGGGAAGAGAGATGAACTGTTCAGAGCTGGGATTTGGAGGGAGGGCAGGGTAAGGAAGAAGCCAATTTGAAATTTGGGGGTGATTAGTTTGCCAAGACTTAATCCAGGGGAATGATCATGCAACAAAAAGAGACTCAGAAGGATGACCCAAGTTCTCTCAGTGAGGTAAGACAGACTCACAGAAAGTTTATCTGACACCTTTTGGTATATCAGCAACAGACTCTTCTTTGTACCATTTTCAGAAATGTGGTTAAACAGTGTCAGCAACTTGCTAAAGACACATCTGCTTCTCAAAGGCACCAATTTGAGTTCCAGAAATGCTGAGGGCATGGCATATGATAACTGGATAACAAGCTTCAGACCCCAAACCCAGAGTTCGGTTCTCAGGCTTTCTAGTTCTGTCACATCAGACACCTTGCTTTCTTACCATTTTCCTTAATTCCCCTTGTCTGGGAAACAAAAACCAATCACCTTTGAAATCAAGAGAAGGTCAGTTCTTTCTGTGCCTGCTTCTACATTTGAGACAGTAATTCTTAGCCCTGACAGGGAAGGGTTTAGGAACTAGGGCCAACGGTTGTGAAACTGTTTCTCTAAAGGCAGTTCCAGAAAAAAGTGAAATCCCCCAAAATCCAGTGTTTGTGATGCTTAGAGTGTTGTATTTTAATTTTTCTGTTTATTTCTGAGGTTAAAGCATTCATTTACAGGACTTTAGGGTATCTGGTCCAGTCCCTGCCCACTTTCTGTGTCCTTTCTCCAATATCTCCTATCAATGGTTGGTCATTGTTGCTTCTCTTTCATAAGTCTGACCAGAATTCCCATCCTGCTCATTCTCCTGGTCAGTACAAAAAAAGAGTTGATGCCAAGAGCAGTGGGCAGGATAACGCCCATTAAGTACATGGGATGATACTCTGGAATAAGACAAGAGAAATGAATGTTATCTCTTCAGTATTTGAAGTCAGGTAGGAAAAGGTGGTGGGAAAACTGTCATCTACCTGACTCCAATTTGAATCTATTTGGCCATAGCTGGCAATATGAATGATCTTGACATTTCACTCTCTTCTAAAGACTGGGACTCTGTGGTGAAGGCAGACCCCTGGGTCCATAAGCACTCAGGCTACTTTCTGTGGTTCGGGTAGATTATGATGCAACCAAGCTGAAACCTCAGGTTTCTTTATTTACATTAATATACAATATTTGAAGTGGGTCAGTTGCCATCCTGCCAATGGGTTTGCTTCATTTGGGGAAACTGGTAGGATGTAACATTTGATAGGATGATGGGAATTCATTAATTTAATCGTAACATATATTCCCTGATGATCACAGGAGAGCTTCAGAGCTCCCCTTCCCTTCCCATTAAAAACAGGGGCATGGGCACCTTGTTTACTGTGATTCCAGCAGTGACAAGAACGCTAGATTTACAGCAGTCAGAAGGCTCAGATTTAAACTCCAGTTCTGCTCACTATGATCTGTGTGACATTAGTAAATTTTAGTGCCACCTTTAAATCTCTTGGACTTGGTTTTCTCATCTGTAAAACAAGGGGCTGGGGTTCAGTTATCTCCAAGGTCCCTGTGGGTGCCACCCCTGGTGCTTTGAGGCTGGCACCTAGCCAGTTCCTCTTACTGAGGGGCTTCATTCTCTTCTGAATGCCATCACTAGCCACATCATTCATACAGGGCCAGAAGCCAGCACTGTCTAGATTCACAGTTTCAGGCTTTGAAGTAACCTTTCAGAAATATTTGTACTACCTGGGTGAATATAAGAACAAGGCTTGAAGGATAAGGTGAAGAAAATCCAGGAATCAAACAAAGGGAAGGGGATTATTCCCAAGAGGCAGTGATGTATTGATGTGGCTGCAAAATGAATCCCAGAGAGATTTCCTTCTTCGGTGATGAAATTCAGTTCTATTGGTGCTCTTCTGATGGCATGATGGCCCGATTGCTCAGTGCTGTGAGCAGCATGCATAGCACTCTATGGAGCAGAGTGGAGGCAATTGGATTAGGGGTTACATAAGGGGAATTGGTTTAACTTAATGGGGACTTGAGGTGGGGAGAAAAGGTGACTGCAAGGAGGGGCAGGGGCAGATATAAGTTTTTGAGGTGTGGGTTAAAGCTTTGCCATGTCAGCTGGCAGGGACCTGAGAAAAGAATAAAGAGCCGAAGGCTGAGCTGCTTAACCCCAGTCTCCTTAATTAGGACCAACTGTGTGTGAGGAATGCTGACTCGGCTGGCCATGGTTTGTTTGAGTTTTCTCTAATTTCAGAGAGCTCCCCTCCCACCCTGAGCCTTCCCTCTAAAGGTCCCTCCTCTCAGCTTCTTTCACAGGAACAAGAAAAAAAACCAGGACATCCTTCCCTCCTCTCGTTTTCAAAAGCTCCCAATACAAGCAATTCAAGGCCCATTCAACAAGAAAACATAATGGGGATCCTTCTAGCTAGAAAGGGAAGACAAATCTTCAGAGGCCCAACCTAATCCACCATCAAAGGGAGAAAGGGCTCTAGAATTCCTGAGTTATGACATCAGCTCCACTATTCGTTATAATTGAAACTGAGTTAATTCTCCTTTCCTGGCCTCAGTTTCCCTATCTGCAGAAAAAAAAAAGTAAACTAACTTCCTAAAAACTGTGTTTTAGGTTTCATTTGGGTTCACTTGGGCTCCCACATTTGATAGATAAGAAAGGTAAATTAGATAATCTCTAGGATAATTTCAGCATGAAATATTACTCGGCATAATATTAGTTGGAAAACGCTTATTAATCCATCAGCAAGCCTTTCATTAAGCACTCACTAAGGACTTAATAAGACATGGGGCTACAAATAAAAGAAATGAAACAATCCCTGCTCTCAAGGGGCTTCCATCCTGTCAGTCACTACACAGAGCAGCAGCTGGTTTATGGGCCAAGCTTTTCCATACAGGAGGCCTGAAGAGTCAGCAGTACAATGGGAGATCCATTGATTCTCTCTTGAGAATTCTCCTCACCGGTGCTTTCCAGAGTGGGAAGGAAAAGTTATTTGACCTAGAATCTGGGGAGGTCTTTGCCAGGCCCATTTGTTCTCAACCCATTCTGCCCAGAGTCCCAGCATCTTTTTCAGTAGATGGTGTTGCAATCCCCAAAATGCCTCCCAGATGGCTATAGGGTTGGTGCCATTTTTTCTTAAAGGAGCCTGTGGTCATTGCAAATACTCCATTGGAAGGGCAAAGAGGTGTGTCTGGCTCAGATCCGAAAGAATCTCTTGGGAAGTAGAAAGGAAAAGGAACAATGCCTTGGTTGACTGCAACCCTGGCGAAAAGAAAGACCTCCAAAATCAAAATGACCCTTTAGCTTAAGCTTTTATGTCCCTGCTTTGCCCTTTCTGAACTGACCTGATCAGTTTAACTGTCAAGACAAGATTTTTTTTTTCTACCCAGCAGTCCTGCAAGCTCAGATCCATCTCAGGGAAAAAGGAAAAGAACCTTTAAGGCACTACTCCATTATGGTCCACCTCAGAAGCCATCTCCTCCATGAATACAATTATAGGTAGCATGTATATATCACTTTAAGACCTGAAAAGCACTAAGGATATCTTCTCATTTTACAGATGAGGAAACAGCCTGAGAAGAGTTCAAGGACTTGCCCAGGGTCTCACAATTGGTAAGTATCCGAGGCTTGTTTTGAACTCAGTTCTCTTTCTGCCTCTAGATCCAGGGGTCTATCCCAACTGCCCTGTCTGGTTGTCTTGACACACAGCCTTCCCCCTCTTCTCCCTTGTTCCCTCCATAGGAAAGTGACCTTTATCTCATCATATCACAATACTTTGCCTGGATTTTTCTGAAAAATCATAACGATTTGTATATTTAATCTCTCCCCATCAAAAACTGTTCTGGTCAAGAAGCCTTAGTCCTTTCACAGGCAGGCTGAAGGACAAAAAGATATGGAAGTGTACGCCAATGAAAGAAGTCCTTCCAAGATAGGACATAGTGCATAGGACTCTGCACTAGGGCACAGAGTGCTGGCTTCAGAGCCAGGAATCAATACATCAAGGGTAAGCATTTAATAAGCTCTATATGCTAAGCACTGTGCTAAACATAGTTTCCAGACCTGAGTTCAGGTCTTACCTCTGACATCCTGGGGAAATCACTTAACTTGTTAGTGCCTCAGGTAACTTTCTAAGAGTATAATAAAATGATAAAATAAAAACAGCAATAATAATAGAGAACACACACACACACACACATGCACACACATACAGTGCTTTAACCTATCAGGGTCTCAGGTAACTCTAACGGTATGATAAAGGAACAACAATACTAATAGCTAACATTTATACAGTGCTTTCTGCTAAACACTTCACAGTTATTATTCCATTTGAGCCTTACAACGACCTTGGGGGGTGGCTGCTAATATAATCCCCATTTTACAGAATGGGAAACTGAGGCAAACAGACTTGCCTAGGGTCACGCAGCTAGCAAGTATCTGAGGCCAGATTTGAACTCAAATCTGACTGATTCGAGGCAGAACAGTTCCAGTGTGCATTGGTTAAGGGAGATTCCTCACTTGGAATGCATTACATTCATGAAATCACAGTGGGGCCAAAACAGCTACGTGGAACAGTAGAAAGAATGCTGAACCTGGAGTCAGGAAGACCTTAGTTCAAATCTAGCCTCAGAAATTTACTGGCTTGTGTGACTCTGAACTGCCTCAGTCTTCTTATTTGTAAAATGAAGTTAATAATAGCATTGAACTTCTAGGGTTTTGTGAAGATCAAGTGAGGTATGTTAAAAGTGCTTTGCAAACCTCAAAATATTATATAAATACTAGTTATTTATTATTATTACACTTACTACTTACTACTAACAAGTTGGATTCTTTTTTCCCCAAATCAAAAAGCAGCCAGTTATGAACAAGTGAGTTTGACTCTTCCCCTTTTAAGGATAGAGAAAATGGAGCACGAGAAATAACAGCAGGGTAGATACAGCCAAAGTATGAGGCTAAGGAGCTATGTAGTGTGGAATTTTCTCTACTATCTCCAAAAACTTCAACCCAGAAATGCTAACCTGGCAATAAACACCTCTAGGCTGTAAATTACTTCCCCTTTGCAGAATAAAGTCCTATTACTACATATCAAATGAGCTTGCAGAAGGCCCTTTCTAACACGTCACTTCCCCTATTGTCTTGGTTTTGTTTGTATATTAAATTTAATCTTCCATCATTATCTTATTTCCCATTTTGCTCTAGTCAAGAAAGCCCATTTTCATCTTCTGCTGCTGCCTTTGTCAATGCTACCATTTTTTACAACTGTGGCAAAAACCATCTCTTCAGGCAGCTGGCTCTGAACTACAGGGGACGGTGGCTCCACCCAAACATCTTGTCATCCACATTAGCTCCACTGAATGAAAAGAAAATCAATAAAACTAGTAAAACAAAACAGAAACAACCCAAGTTGAAAACCAACCCAAGGGAAAAAAAGTAATGTTTAGTGTATTAAGCAAGCTAGTGACAGCTAACTGGCTTGGGGACAGAATATGCCTTGTAAAACCCCTGAGACTTAGATACTGAGGAAAATCTATATTAGTACATTAGTGTGTGTGTGTGTGTGTGTGTGTGTGTGTGTGTGCATGCGCGATCACATAGCTGGCATGCTTCCTGAGAAGAATATTTAACCATTAATTCGTTGTTATTGTTTAGTTGTGTCCAACTCTTTGTGACTCTGTGGATCATAGTGTCCACAGGGTTTCTTGGCAAACATACTGGAGTTGTTTGCCATTTCCTTCCCCAGTTTATTGCACAGATGAAGAAACTGAGGCAAACAGGGTTTTAAGTGACTTGCCCAAGGTCACACAGCTAGTGTGTGTCTGAGGCTGAATTTGAACTCAGATCTTCCAGACTCCAGGCCTGGTACCCTATCCACTGAGTCACCCAGTTGCCTCCTCATTAATTCATTACAGCTGCTCAATACTGAAGTATTTGTTTCTGGTGTTAAATAAATAAAAGCCAAAGTTACTTCATTTCAAAATACTCACTTTTCCGGAAATTTAAAGCCCAAGTTTTAGAATTTTTTGCACATTGCCCAACACCACTGGGAGACCCCTTCCCAACTTGGATGTGGGGCATGTCGCTTGGACCTGGGTTAATGCCACAGAGATGGTACAAGCCCATGGTTGGAAGGGGTTGTAAATTATTTTCTTCCCTGGCCAAAGTAAAGAACTCTAATGGTCAGATTGGGGCTAAAGTGGTCCCATTGCAGTGGGTTGGGTGAATGAGGATGAAAGTGTTCAGGGCTGATTTATTTGGGTAAGAATCTTTCCCACCTAGAATGGAATTGACACAAACTTCGAAACTAGTGGGAGGGCTTCAGCATCTGCTCCTCTTACTGTCTAAACAGAGAGAGGACAGCTCAGGGCCTGGAATGACTAGTAGACTGCAAACTCCTTGGGAGTTGTGCCTTATTCATCTTTGTATCTCCTACTGTGCCTTGAATATACACTAAGAACTTAACTACCTACTACCAGCACTACAGAGTACTTGCAGAAATAGAGTATGTGCATTAGAGATATATAATTGTATGAGCTTTTTAACATGGCAACTTATGGGTATATGTTGGCAGCAAATAGGACTTGAAGGTACAGATAGGAAATTTTTTGTTTTTACTGATCTAGCTTTGGTGGGTGGCTAATCCAAGACTTTAGCCCTAAGCTACGGTAGAGTGGTTGAGGAAATACAGATTTGATTTCAGCTTCCTGGAGTCCTCATAGGCTTCTCTGGGCTAAGGAACTTTGGTCAGGACTTCATAACACTTTTTGTGCCATGGCCCCCTTTGACAGTCTGCTGACACTTATGGATCTTTTCTAAGAATAATGCTTTTAAAGGCAGGCATTGAGTGGTATCATGGATAGAGTGTGGGAGTCAAGAAGACCGGAGTTTAAATTAACCTCATTCACTAGCTGTGTGACTCTGAACAAGTCACCATTATTTATCTCAAGTTCCCCAATCCATAAAATGGAGATAATAGAACCTACCTTCTAGGGTCATTGTGAGAATAAGATGAGATAATGAATATGAAATGCTTCGTAAACCTTAAAGCATTATAAAATGCTAGTTATTATTAAATTATTTAAAGGCATAAAATAAAATACATAGGACTACAAAAGAAAGTGATTATATTGAAATAGTTATCAATTTTTTTCCAAGTTCACAGACCCCAGGTTAAGAAGCCCTGCCTTAACTAATGTAGTAGGACTCAAAGATACTTTCTTTGCATTGCTATCACTTAAAACACAAGACACAAAATAAATGTTTTGAAAAATGCTAGGGGTAATGAAAGTCATCATTCCAGTCTAGGTAGGTATGGAATAATTACTGGCTACAGCATCACGTTGGTCTCATAATCAATAGAAATCTGAAGCAGGCTGAGAAGATGGAAGAAACAGCAGATGAGAAATTGACCTATTACACAGTGGCTCTTCTTTCTCTCAGGAATTCATATCGCCACCTGCTGTGGTCCCTGTGGTTCCCTTGGGAGAACTATGGAAGCAAGGGATGAAGTATGTATCTTACTGGCCCAAGTCAATCACAGGGCAACATAACTTTGCGTGACATATTTATCTTCCAGTATTTTCCTTCCTTTAAACAAGAGGAAAATAAATAGTCATAACAGTTGGAGACTTGTAAATAGGGCAGGAGGTGGGCAAGGCTTTTTCTAATAGGGATCATGTAAGCTGTCTTCTTGTAACTGTCATTGCTGAACTTCTGTCTGGTCTTACTGAAGCCCTCAAAAACTCAGTTCGGAGAATCCGTAAAGTTTTAGCTTCAGATCCCATGGTTACATACCTTGCTTTCATTTCTGAACTTCAGTAATTCACTTCTGATTCTTTCCAGCACTGTCTAAATTCAAGGCTAAAGACAGATACCTCTAGCAGACAGCCAGTGAACCAGCCAGTGATGGATGAAGACACCTCTATCATTTCCCTTCCTCCTTGTGTAGGATATATAGTGGCAAGGTCAATGAACTGGTAATCTGTAGGTCTGGGTTTGAATTCTGGCTCTGCCACTGACATTGGTTAGTTACTTTTTGTGGATCTGAATTTTCCCCATCTGTGAAATGGGGACAATTTCCCTGTCCTGTTGTGGGCTCAAATGGGATAATGTAACTCACTCTGTAACTGTAAAACTTTGTAAAAACTGGAGTGATTGTTATATAAAATTGGAAGCTGGATCTCTGAAGACTAAAACCGTTATAGGAAACAGTCTCATCCAATTTGTAGCTAATCAGCACCCAATCATTATTTCAACAGGAATATTTGTGGGAAGGCAGGAGAACTTAAGGACACTGTTCTTTAGTTCACATTTCTCTGTCTATGTGGATTCAACTGTAAAGATTTCCATTGTAGCAAGCAATCCATGTGACAGTCTGAGAATGTTTTATGGAAAGTTGGTGTTCACTCAATCAGGCAAGGCTGGGATCTGACCCAACATTAGCTATTACTTATACCCACCCAGTCAAGCATAACCAACATAACAATCCCTTTATTGCTGGTCAAACGTGTTGAGATATCATGAGTTTAACCAAGGATAAGGCTTCAGTTTGACTGAAAAGACTCACTTTCTAAATTGCTATTCAGATCAACTTACATGACCCTAGATGGCAAACACCTCAGATCTTTGCTCATTCACATGACCTGGGTTCAAGTCCTGGTTCTGATGGGCAAATATACTACACAAAATCCATTGTGAATAAAGATTCTTTTCTATAGGAAGAACAACAGATTAGATCAGAGGTATCAAATTCTCCCTCCCAAGAGTGAGTAAGAACCGGATAAAAATAGAATTGGGAAATATTTAACAAAATAAATAAAATACGAATAGAACACAAATAATGTTAATATGTGGATTTCTATGTCAATATACTGTCCACAGAAATCCTTACTTATGGTTTGGTGACTCAGTTTCTATTTGAGGTTGACATCACCAATAAATCATCTTTTCCTGTCTTCTATCTGTAATACAGATATGTAGGTAATATGTAATACATATTTTTAATTTTTTTCCCCTTGTACTTTACATAGTACATGACGGTTGCTTAATTAACATCAAAACAAACCAGAACATCACCTAGAGAGCAGAGATCTCCTCTAGGACTAAATATATTGCCATGATTCAAAGAACAATCTGTAATTACTCTTGGGCAGTAAAGCTGGCACTTTTCATATGCTCCTCTTTGTAAAGGGGGAGAACATAAGCCTTTGTCAGCTATGTACTATGCATTCTTTTCTCAGGAGAGGTAATAGATTTCTGCAGATTCATCTATGCTCTTTCACCTCCTCTGGTGTGTGAATAGGAGGTATTCTAATACAGCTAACTGGAGAGAGGAGCAGTCATGGAAGAATGCAGCTAGATGACATATTTTACTGGCATTTGGACCACCTTATTGCTATAGGGGAATATGAAGCCTTTTTTTTTTTTTATAAAAAATGTGTTTTTAGTAGAAGTCTGGGGTTCATGGTAGATATCTAGGGATTTCTTGAACAAAAAGGTGATCAAAGAGGGCAAGTTAAATTTGGATTTGCTCCTTCACCTTAAGGACACCAACCCTAGTGCTGCACTAGAGTTTGGAATCATGGAGTATGAAAAGGTCTTGTAAAGTCCCAAAACCAATATAAACATGACCTGAAAGAAGGAATGTCTTTAACTTCTAGGAAAAAACTTAAGTTTAAGGGAGCATGTTAGCAATACTGTATCACTTAATTGTAACCATCTTGTTTTTGCTAGTGAGTTCCCTAAACTCCCAGAGTGTATGTGGATGGGTATCCCGGATAACTTTAAATATCAGATTCTGATCCTCCACATACTATGGAGTAAAATGATGGAAAGCTCCCCCAAGTATTAGCTAATTAGGGTTTACAACACACGAAAACTTGGGAGTCCTGGTTTGTTCCTAAATCTTCTTGATACCACTTGGTTTTCCCTCTAGGAAAAATCAGCTGAGCTCCCGGTTTGATTTCTAGGGCATGAGAAATAAAGACTGAGATGACTTTTTTTTTTTTGGAGGGGGGGAAGGTGAAGGAGTGCTTCTTATGCAAGCAAACACTCAAGACTTTATTTCTTTAAAGGGCAAGCCATCCCTTGGAGAAGAAGATGCAGACCTCACAGGAGATCAACTCTGAGGAAGATGGGGCAACCCACATTTTAGTCTTGGGGACTTAACAGGGCATCTTCCTTTCCAGTTTCCTCCCTGGTCCACTTGGACTTGGAGACCTTAGCTCTAGGACAACATTGGTCAAACAGGGGGTCCAAGTCCAGGACATGCTGGAGGTCCCGCTGGTAGGGGCAACCAGCTCCCAGAGACACAGCCCCCATCTCCAGTAGCTTTCAAAATCTAGACGAGCCAAAGCTTCCTCCGGTTTCACAAAGTCGCCACCACTAGCCTCCTTGAGGCTACCACCTCTTCCATTCAACTGTCAATTCTGCTCCGCATCCAATCAGAGGCAGCCCCGCCCCCAGGCCCTTCTCTTATTCGTCAAACTCTGGGTCCAGCTCCCAATTGGTGCTCTGGTTGGGGAGAAGCCTGACCCGCCCCCTCGAGGAAGGGGCCCGGCAGCCAGTAGGTCTGGACAGAGCTGCCGCCCCGGAGGAGGAGGGGGGGTGTGGGAAGTGCAAGACCTGGGGGGCACACTGGGGAAAACTGGCCACTGCAACAAGAAGCCGTCAGAGATGGAGGAGAACCCCAGCTCAGGCCACCCCCATGACAAGAGTGACCCGGTGTCCCCCAGAAGCCGATCGTCCAACCTCTCTCCTTCCCGCACAGCAGCCCCACACAGGTCAACCAGCATCGGGAGGAGAGACCAGGGGAGGAGAGACATCGCTTCCCTCCCTCCTGTCCATATGGACACAGTGGCCACCGTCGAGGATGAACGAGAATTCATCAGGGCCTCCCAGATCAGGGGCAGATTCCAGAGGAGGAGTTCCATCCCAGCCGAAGTCTTTGGTCCCAGAGAAGAGGAAGAAGCCACCGTGGTATGGGCCATCTACCCCAAGACAGAAGAGCAAATCAGGAAACTGAAGGAAGCCTGTAAAGACCTGCTCCCCTTCCGAGGTCTGGAGGACGAGCTGCAGCTCCAGATCTTCAGTGCCATGTTTGAGAAGAAAGTCCTCCCCCAAGAGACGGTGGCGGAACAGGGAGAAGATGGGGACCACTTCTTCGTCATCGAACAAGGGATATTTGACATCATCGTGCAGAACAACCATCAGCAAAGTCGCATTGGCCAGTATAAAAACAGTGGTACTTTCGGAGAGCTAGCTTTGATGTACTCCTATCCCAGACCTGCTACTATTGTTGCCGTCACAGAAGGAAGCCTCTGGGGCCTGGATCGAGTGACTTTCCGGACGATCACTGTGACGTTCCAGTTGGAGAAGAAAAAGAGGCTGCAAATGCTCATTGCCTCTGTACCATTTTTCAAGTCTCTGGAGGCCACAGAGTCGGTGAAAATCCTCGATGTGGTAGAGGAGAAGACTTATCAGCCTGGAGAATGCATTTTCCTGAAGGGTGAAATCGCAGACAAGTTTTACATAGTGGAGTCGGGTGAAGTCAAAATTGTGGCTGAGAAGTCCTCTGGGAAGGAGGCGGGAATTGTGAGGCATCATAAAGAAGATTATTTTGGAGAAACAGCTCTCATCAGCAACAAACCCAGAACAACTTCGGCGTATGCAGAAGGAGAAGTCAAATGCATAATTATGGATGTGCAGGCACTGGAGAGACTTCTTGGGCCTTATATGGACATTTTGAAGAGAGATATGTCACATTTTGAGGAGTTAATAAAACTTCTTGGTCCCAAAATTGACACAAAAGTCTGAAGTGTCTAGGGGAATAGGCATTTTAATATACTGAATATCTTCGGTTGCCAATACCACAAACTAGAAAGAAATGGACACGAAAGAACATAGGACAGAAGTCCTTTGTCTTTTTTTCCCTCAGAATCATTTGCTTATACCTGGGTTGCCATTGCTTCCTGTGAGTACAATAAAGCACAGGACTCCTAAGTTGCCCCAAAGCTAATATTCTGATGTGTTTTGGTGTATTTTTTTCTCCCTCATTTTAAAAAATCACTTGATCTATCTTCGGCAGTTTTGAATCTTGGCAAATGCCCACATTGTAACAACTTTTTTTAGGCACCTCATCCCCACTCACCAAGCCTGCTTCCATCCAGCACACAGACTTAGGTTCCTTTGAGTGATTTTCACCTTCTAGAGGCCCCCTGATATAGGAATTGAGGACACAGGTTTCTCAGACAGCAAATCTGGCATTGGTCCGTTGGGAATTGGCTTAACCCATTCAATTCTCTGACCTCTAATTTAATATATTAACACATATATATTATATTTGTATTATGTATAATGTATGTTTTGTATACATATTTTATTTGTATTATAGGTATATGTATTATAACTATGTATGTATTATATGTATAATTATGTATGTATTATATATATTATATTTGCATTATAGTTAATACATTCAGCTTAGAAAGGTCAGTCATTACATTTCAGGCTCAACACAGAAAATAGTCTTGTGCTTCTATATAGGCTATTAGTGTCAATATCAGATAATTACTAATGATGCAAAATAACTCCCCTACACTAAATATTGCAATAAAAAAAGCTACAGGTATAGCTCATTCCCCACCCCCAAAGAAATAATAGAAATTTCCTGTCTTAAGTACTATTTTTTTACATGAAAAATATAATTTTCTGAGATAAGTAGTTTTCCCATTCTCCTTTCATTTTACTCAATCAACAAGCACTTCTGAAAAGTGCCAGGCACTGTACTAAGTGCTGGGGGTTCAAAGAAAGGCAAAAATAGTCCCTGTCATTGAGAAACTCAGTTTTAATCAGAGATAGAAAACAACAGTAAATAAAAGGTACATCCTGATATTGCTGAAAAGAATCATCTCTTGCCAAATGCTGATATTCAAAACAATTTTTATTTCATTTCCCCCTATTATTATGAACTCATCTCTTCTCAAATGTAGTAATAGCCTAATTGGTCTTCCTGAAGTACTTCTCCTGTCATTCTAATCCATTCTCTACTCTGCTGCCAAAATAATTTTCCTAAGGCATAAGTCTGACCAAGTCCCACCCCTCTTCCACTCAATAAACTTGAGTGGCTCCCTATTATCTCCAGGATCAAGCACAAAGTCCTTAGGGATTTAAAACTCCTCATAATTTGCCCCTTTCCTACTTTTATAATCTTCAGACTTTACTTTCCTCCAATCACTCTACAATCTTTCCATACTAGCCAACCTTGTTGTTATTGTTCTCCAGCAGGAACAATGATATCTATCACCAGGGTAATGTTTTGTCTTGTGGGTGATTTGGATTTTAGTGAGGTAGAGCTGCACATAGTCATCAGCCTCACTATCTCCTCCAGAGTCATCAGAGACCAGAGGCAAGACCAGAAGCAAGCTCTCATTTTGTGGCTTTTGTGTCCTATGCCTGGAATTTCTCTCTCTCTCTCTCTTCTCACCCCTCTCTCTCCTCTCCTCTCCTCTCCCTTGTCTCTCCCCGCCTCTCCTCTTGTCTCCTCTCATCTTCTCTTCTCTTCTCTCCTCTCCTCCCCTCCCCTCTTTTCCCTTCCCCTCCCCCCTCCTCCTCTCCTCTCCTTTCCCCTCCCCTCCCCTCATCTTTTCTCTCTTCTCTTTACCAGATTTGGTCCCCCTTCTTTGCCTATCCTACTACTCCACCTAACTGCAATGGCTAACTGCAAATGTTCTTTCCTCCAGTAGAAAGTAAACTCCTGAGGACAGGTACAAAACACTTTAATTAATAAATGCTTTTTTGACTGAATGAACTTTTATTAGCTATTTAAAGGCCATCATTAGGGAAGCTGGTGGCACAGGGGATAGAAAGCCTGGTCTGGAGTCAGAAAGACTCCTCTTCTTAAGTCTGGCCTCAGACTCTTACTAGCTGTATGACCCTGGGCAAGTGACTTAATGCTGTTTGCATCAGTTCTTCATCTAGAAAATGGGCTGGAAGAAGGAAATGGCAAACTATTCCAAGATGCCAAGAAAACCCAAATGGGGTCATGAAGAATCTGGTGAGACTGAATATAAGACTGAAAAGACCATTGTTACTTCAGGATTATATTGTATGAATTGAAACTTATCTCTCATCCTCTTTTGCCCATGACAACATTTTGTTTAGAATCACACCTATTATATATTCCTTAAAAGTTTATTGTAATTCTAACTCTTTGAAGTCTTATTTTGTGGGTGGAATATAAATGTTGGATGAAATAAATTGAACTCATGTCTTTGTAATTTTCAAAGCTAATAAAGGTTAAGTTCAGTGGGACAGGATAATTTTGTATTCTGTGGTATGTATCAAATGGAATTTATGCTTTAAATGTAATAGTTTGAAACAAGCTAGCAGAGAAAGAATGTAAAGGCCTAGATGCAGCTGACAAAATGTCATTAATCTCAGTTTAAAGTGGCTACCTCAACATTTAGAGACTGTAGGGTTGCAATTTCCTACTTCATTTGTAGGTCATCCACCAATGGGTGGTAATATATAGCCAACTACTAAATATATATACACATATATATGCATATACACACATGTATATATGCCAACTATGATAAGCCAATATACATACATACACACACACACACACACACACACACACACACACACTAAGTATACGTTACTCCAGTGATGATATATAGCAAATTATAGGACCAGTATTCAAGGACAGCCCATCATCTCCTAAAAAGTCTATTCTTAAAAACATAAAAAAAGTCATAGTTTTTGGAATCACTAGTTAAAACTCCGAGATGTTTGAGTACAGTGAAGTAGTGAATGTGGATAGAGTCCATATTAGATTCACATAGTGAATTCAGTCTAACACTGCAAAAAAAATTTTTTAAAGGTGCAATTTGAAGAACTGGCTTATATTCTTGGTATCTTTGGAAGTATTCCATTACTGGAAAATTTATTTTTTAGTTAAAATAAACCTTGCAGATCACTATCCTTTCAAAATACATGTGTTAATAGACTACTTTTCTTCATCAAGAATTAACTTAAGGAATCCCCTTTACACACCTCAACTGGTTTTTTGATTATTCACAGTAATGGGGAACATAGCCAAAAGTCATTAAAATCATAGATAATCAGGAAAAAATCAATTTCAAGTCTTTCAACTGTTACTAGAACTGCTAACATGTTTCCAAACTGATTGGAGTGAAAAGCACTCTTAGGTGCTTCTACCACCTTTTGCTGATAGATAAACAATGTCTGAAAATTGTGCAAGGCCTTTGCTTAATGCCCAAACTTATTGTACCAATTGTGGAGTGGATACTGAGGAAAGGATTCTGGAAGAAAATAGCCTTAAAAGAAATTGCGTAGGGCAGGTCCAGCTGCTATCATTGGGCAGACTGCAGGGGGAACATTTATTTGACCATGCTGCATATAATTAGAAGCTTTAAGGTCTGTCAAAGCCGCACTTGTATAAATTTCACTTTATTATACGATGTGCAGTAACAGTGACTCATTTTGGAATCTAAATAGGTCTACCTCTGTACTTCTGTAACACTATTATCTTTAAAAATACTGACATATTTGTTCAGTGTATGTTCAGAAGCAACAATACCTTGTTTCAGAAATACTTCAACCAGGTAAGAGCTGTTTATCCTCATGTCGAGGAAGTCCCTGACAAATGTTTCATGAAGTTTAAAAAGCAATTCCCTGTTGAGTAGATCTTGGTTTCTTTAAAAGGTTTCTTTTTCTGCCTCAGTAAAGTTAAATCAAAAGTAGTTCCCCCTCACCTGATTGTTGAGATGCCTTTAATAAAAGTCTTTTTTTTTAAAGCATTCATCTTGGGAGATGGAGAGAGTAAGCAAAGGAAACATCAGCTCAAGGGGTACGTTTTAAAGAAAACAGCAGGAAGTAAAAAAAAAAAACCCTAGGGCTAGACAAAGGTTCTTTCAACTAACTTCCTCTGTTTTTATGATACTAATGAGGACTTAATTCTGGCTAAGGAATGTGAAGCTCAGTAACTTAGCTGTATTTTGAAAAGCTTTTCTTGGAACTTTATCCCACCTGGAGTCCCTGGATTCCTCCTCTTGACTTCTCTTTTCAGGGGAATGATCCAATGAGAGATCATTCATCTCTCATACAATTAGTTGGTCAGATCCTTGCTTATTTCTGCTGAAGTATGGGGTGACTTTTGCTTGAGTTCCCAAGTATCTGAGAAAGTCACACGAGGAACTCATTAGCTCTGCCTTCCATCGAAACAGCGAAGTCCCTTCTCCAGCCAAAAAACAAGCAGTATTTCGCACAACCTCCAATGTGTTTCTATCAAGACCTCCCATGGAAAGTTCTCGTAGATCTTAGATATACTAAGTAGCTGGAAAAGGACAGCATGGAAGAAGAATTTGCTCCAAAGTGCTTGTGTTCTGGAATTCTCCTTTTTGACCTTTCTTGACAAGAGGTCCTTTACAGCCTCGAAGACTTGTCACTTTGGTGGGACATACTTCCTCCACTACGAAAGCATGAGCTGGTTTGAGAAGAAATATTGCTCTTTTGGAGGGAGCCCTGGAGGAGTGCTATGGAGACAAAGAATCACCCCCAAACATTTTCCCCTTCAGAGAAATCTGAAAGATGTGATTAAATATAACTGTTCGATAACCCCAGACAGCCTCCAAACATAAAGGCACCAAGTTTTGCCTCACACAGTACTATAGAATTTAATTAAATGGGGGAGGGGGAGGTTTCTCCAATTACCCAATTATAGGTTGGAATTTAATATAGCACAATTGCTTCTACTTTTTTCATTTCTGAAATATGCTAAATCGTTCCTACAGGGCTCATCACATTTCATCAGTTACCAACTGTGGACCAAAGAGTTCTGTCTCTTACTCCCATGTGAACCATTTATTCTTTAAATATTTATGTTATCAGCATATACCCCTCAAATAGGCCGTTTTCCTTAGAGAGATACATCAATGCTATTCATTTGGGGAAATGGTCAGGAAGATGAAGGGAAGTCTCATTGATCAGGGGAAGAAAGGGGAGGGATAACTTCTTAATTCCAGACACATAGACCAATGTCTTCCCTTGTGAATGCACTCCATAGTCTGAAGCGATGCTCTAATATTGAGTCTTTATTTTGATAAAATCCATACACACATACACACACACATATACATATATATTCACACATACAAATATATACACATACGCAATACATTCTTTCCTAATGTAAAGATTTCCGATAACAGTATAAAACTACCAGTTAATAATAGGGCCCACCATGTAAATTACAGTGGTTTCCAAAAATAAAGCTTCATGGAGGAAAAATTTGCAAGTTACCACTGTGAGGTATACACACTGAGAGAACAACTCCATCACACCACGGAAATCTGGATGTTCTCTCATAACTGGCACACTTTTATTCAGAATACTTGGAAATAATTTTCCATATAAACCAAACCATGGCTTCTCCACACCTCGCCATTCTGTCTCCTTCTCCTCCACCAACCTTACAATTAGACACTCCAGAGCCTGTTCCTAAGTTTCTCCTTGCATTTCCAGTGAGCAAGGAGCCATGAAGGGAGTAAAAGGGATGACTTGTCACCCTCTCAGCCCTCTGCCTCAGTGATGTCGAGTGGTGGCCAAGGCCACATGACATCTGGAATGTGCCTCGCTTATGGAATTCACTTCTTAACAATCAGCCCACAAATGCTCAGATCCTTGAGGGCCTTAGCACAAGGTTAGTTATTAAAGATCCCAGATCAAACGCTCCCAACGGGTCCACTGGATGCATGAATTATGAAGAACGTTTTTCTTCCTGTGATTGGTTGTGTTCCGGTACAAATGCAGGATCCTAGCTGAGGGGACCAGCAGCCACTGAAAAAATTTGTATCTGCCGATCTCTGTCCTAGTTGATATCAACAACATAAGTATGTACAAAGAACTCTCATGACATTAAGAAATTCCATGGGGTTTTGTCCTGATCTAGTTCTCTTGGGTTAAAATGACTTTGTCATACCACCATCTTCTATCAGAAGATGATGCAAGTTTAGGGCTAGGCTATTCAGACTTGTCTGGGGTATTTCCTCCATCTAGTCCATGGATACAGCAAGGACCAGTCTTCTGGCAGGCCCTGTAATTCTATGGATCCCTTGCTTCCATCCTTTCCTCGGAATGGAACAGTTTCTTATCTGAAGCCAGAGTTCATGGATCAATTAATGGATTGCTCATGGTTAAAACATCTTTGTTTAAGGCTCTGAAGGCTTTCACGTAAGAGAACCAGAAAGCTGAATACCTCAATTGTGTATGTGGGTCAAAGGTAAGCATAGGAAAGAAAATTAGAGAGGAAAGCCAACTAATAATTGATTGTGAAAGCTTTGTTTTAATGGGTACCTATTTGGTAACCACCAGGGGAGAATGGTATAGGAGTCAATAGCTAGGTAAAACAAAGGTCATATCCCAGAGAAATATACTATCCACAGGTACACAGGCAAGGTCTAAAGCATTACAGTTGTGAGGTTCAAGGTATCACATTGCTCGTTTAATGACGAAGTAGGAATGAGGCCATAGCAGTGAGATAATAAATAGGATTTAAAAAACCCTTACCTATACCAACGCCACACTTGGGTCTTTAATAGTCAATCAATAAAAACATTTGCAATGGTCTGTAAATAAGAATCCCTGACCATCTTTATTCCTGGTCTTGGCACTCAATACTGCATGAGATCACATTGTCATATTCATGGGGCAAATCCTCTATTCCATTCATGCTGCATTTTCCCCCTCTTACCACTCTCAGGTGTCTCAACCCATTTTCACCTTATGAATTGGGGAAAACAGATTCAGAACAACTAAATAAATCGTTCTTAGTCATAAAGAAAGATGGTTGAGTCTGCACTGGGCTTTTTTGCTTTGTTCTTCCTCTAAAAAGCAAAAACCAATTTCATCGGCTGGTTACATATAGAAGAGAGGCACGTGCTTACTCGGAGTTCATTTAAAACAGAAGTCTCTGTGGCCACTTTTATTCCTCTCTTTCTTACCATAGTAGTTACTACCAGACTTCCACCTCCCCAGGTTCAAAGGTAGCAGACTCTTAGGATATGAGATAGATGGCAAATTTTATTATCGGAAGACCTATATCTAAAATCATGACTTTGAGAACACAGGAATTTACTTTGAATATTATCATGCTTTTCTTGTTTGAACTCCAGTGAAAGTCTTTATTTTAAGACTTTACAATTAGTCTGAAGCTTCCCACAAATTACATCTTAAGGAACTTGAAAGGAAGAAAGAAAACATTTAAAGCGGCAAGAATCCCAAGTTAATCAAAATTGAACTGGCATCATTCCTGAGGAAGTTGCCTGGAGGCAATAGGAAAAACAGATAGCTTTCTCTTATTGTTTCTTCTGATTGGAGGAAGGCAGACACTTCAGAGCTCAGAAAAAGGTTCTCTGTGATCCCCCCAAACAGGCTCCCAGCAAAAGGTTCCTCCTGAGACTTCAAAAGGCCACAGCTCCCATGAAGCATCACTGACAAAAACCTCTTGGGACTTGAGCTTCCTATCAGACTTGGGTAAATAGGGAAATTCAGCAATTATCACTCCAAAGGAGTTGAGAAATGAGTGGGCATGTGGTTTCATTCTGGGTAGCCAAAATTAAAACTGTTTGGTTTCACTTGGGGGGGGTGGGGTGGTGTTGATCACAGTTGCAAATAAGATGCACAGATCCCTTGGGATTGATAAGACCTTGAGGTATTGTATATTTAGTCCTTTTTACTGCCTGCATGCAAAAATATTCATCTTTCTGGCTAGCTACTTTTAAAGACTTCTAGAGAAGGAATTTCTTTTATTTTTTCCATAGTCTCTCACCTCCTGTGATTAAAAATCCATGGCATCAATTCAAGGAGCATTTATTCAGCACTTACTATATGCCCACAGTGTAGGCGGAAAAGAATGAGGCATACCTTAGAGTGAAGTATCTAATTTCAGGTCTAGCCTCTGCCACATTCTGGTTGGGTGACCCTGGGCAATTTATTTAACTTCTCAGTAACTCAGGCAATTCTCTAAGGTTGTAAGCTGTACAATCGAAAAGGCAATGGCTTTGAACTCACAGGATCTGGGTTCAAGTCTTGGTTTCTTACACTTCAACTAATTGAGTGACCATGGGCAAGTTATTAAGCTCTTGAGACCTCATTTTCCTCATCTACAAATGGAAAGAGCTAGAAACAAACAGAATCTAGATTCATTACACCCAAATGACTTGGGTGAGGCAATTGAGGGTAAGTGACATGTAAGTGTCAAGTCACATTTGAACTCAGGTCCTTCAGACTCCAGGACCAGAGCTCTATCCACAATGCCACCTAGCTGCCCCTAGGGTATTTATCTTATCAGGAATTTCCTACAATGGTGGAACCACAGGTTCTTAGTTGCTTTGCCCAGTTCTTTTTTATCCTGTTTCCCATAAAAAGGTGCGTTAGATACTTTGCCAGGCTCTAGAAATACAAAAAGAGTCTGTTTTTGCCCTCAAGGAACTTATATTCTACTGGAAATTCTCATATCAGGAAATTTTTCTGCCTAAAACTGAGATACATTGTCAGAATCAAAAGATAACAATTCTACCAGTGTCCCTCTCTTCCATTGAAAAGCCCCTCTATTTATGTCTCTCCAGAAACTCTTGTCCTTTTTACTACATATCTTTTCTTGCATGGAGTAACCCTGCATAGGCCTTCCAGCCCAGAGTGGTATTACTCAATCCTGAAGTCATTCTACCCTTGCATTTCTTCAGAGTCCAGATCCAGGCCTAAGCAGGGAATTGCTTATTCCCTAGAGCTCTGCCCTGGGCCTGAAACTCTCTTTGCTGCCCCACCTCCCTTACACACACTCACACACACACACTCTCCTCCAGAGTTAGTCATCTCTCCTGTAGAACTGTTTATCTCATAAGCAAACACTCCAGTGATGACAATGACAGATTTTCTCTCTCAGAAGGCCAGAGTACCTACATAACAAAAAGATATAAGTAATAAAAAATAGTAACAGAGAACATTTATATATCACCTACTGTGTGCCAATCACTATGCTAAGCATTTGACAAATATCTCATCTGATCCACACAACAGCCCAGTGCTATCACTATCCCTACTTTATAGATGAGGAAGCAGGCGTAGATAAGAGGTTAAGTGACTTGTCCAAGCCAGTCAACAAATATTTATTAAGTACCCACTATAAAGAAGGTACCATGCTAAGCACCAGTGGTACAAAAAGAGGCAAAAGACTGTCCCGACCCTCAAGGGGCTCATAATCAAATGGGAGGGACATCAACCCAACAAATATGTACAAGAAAGCTATGTACAGAATACATAGGGAAAAAATAAGAGAAGGCAGGCATCAGAAATAAGAGGAGTTGTGAAAGATGGGATTTTAATTGGTACTAAAAGGAAAACCATAGGCAGAGTTAAGAAGGGAGAACATTTCAGGGACCGCTCAGCGTTGAGAGATGGAATATCTTTGTTTGTAGAACTGCAAGGAGGTTACATAGCTAGTAAGTATCTGAGGCTAGATTTGAACTCAGATCTTTTTGACTCTACTGTGTAACCTAGCTCCCTCTGCAGTATGCTTAGTGAGAGCAATATGATGTTCAAATCCATGACCTCAAGAGGGAGTATTCAGGGTGAGCTGGGAGTAGCTCAGAGACACATCATGGAAGTACTAGATTATCTGAAGATGGTGGAGCCTTCATTATGAGTTGAAGATGATGGAGGGGGAAGACAAAGTGGTCATATTTGTGTTGCTGACTCTTGGAAACTTTTCATCCTTCCCAATGCCACCTGATTCTCTGATTTCTGTGTTAGCTGCTAAAGAGAAGTTGGGGTGAGAGCACGATTTCCAAGAGATGCATATTGACTCTGAACTTTAGAATTTAACTCACTTGCCCAGTATTATTTCACTCATGTTCACCATAGCCCAGGTGGCTAGTGTGGGGCAAAGGTCTTTGGTTCCATCTTGCAGAATGGACAATTGATGAGACAGAGTGACTCAACTTGCCTGAGTGGATTGCTGCACAAAAAACCAAAATCTTGTCCAACTTTCATTTTGATTCTTTTGGCTAGTACAGTATTTTCTAAAGACCTTTGGAACTTTGGGGTTTGTGATGGGAGAATCAATGGGACAGTACTTTGGAAATTTCCAGAATCAGTTTCTCACCTAGCATAAAAGCTCTGGAAGCAGGCCCTCATGAGTAAGCAACTGTTTCCCTGTTCTGTGATAGGTTCATCATTTGTTTTTCAGACCGGGAATACCCAGTTATCTCTTTTATTCCCTGGATTCCTGAGGCCATGGATGTTAGGGTGTGGCAGAAGACCATACACTCCCTGTGAAGTCATTTG
Organism: Potorous gilbertii; assembly: GCA_028658325.1. Classification (NCBI taxonomy): domain Eukaryota; kingdom Metazoa; phylum Chordata; class Mammalia; order Diprotodontia; family Potoroidae; genus Potorous; species Potorous gilbertii. The sequence goes on from CM053770.1 coordinate 604,961,381, forward strand.
GGTGTAATGAATCTGGATTCTATTTCCTTTTTTGAACTGGCCAGTCCTCTGGGATTGTAGCTCTTCCAGAGACTCCAAGGATGAAAACCCTTTCCACAGGGATGTCTGTATAAAATAATAATCTTGATTCTTATAAACTGGTCTCATTACTTTATAGCCACATGTTATAGTAAAAACCCTCTTTTTATTATTTTTTAAATATTTTTGAGGAAATACTGCAAATTTAAAGAATACTAGTTGAGATTATTAATACATTCACTAGAATATTGCTTACCATACATTAATAAAAAGAGTAAAATATTATAAGTACTGAGAAAAATGATCTTTGTATTTCCCTCATCTAGGCAACCAGAGGGTTTTTTCAAGGGAAATATTATCACAGCTTCCCCCCTCAGTGTTTCTTCTTTGGTTGATGACCAAGCTATCTTTAAACTTGTTAAGTACTAATACTTTATATAAGGTCTCAGATTCTAAGATCTTGTGAGCAACATGTATAAGAACTATCATCTATATACAATAAAGATATTTATCAAGAATTTGGTAGAGCCTGTGTACCATGAAAATGGTCACCCTATCACTTCAGCCTTGCCATTGAGATATCTTCCAAAGCATTCTGGGCTTAGAAAGTTATTCATCCAAAAGCTCTCCAAGTTCTTCCTCTTCCTTATTTCAAGAATTCGTGGAATCTTCCCTCTTCCTCACCCCATTCAAAAGAGATTAATAAAAGAGAACTTTTCACCTCCATTTGACCTAAATGTGAAAACTTCCAACTTTTCTATCTTTGTATATTGTTGTTTATTTGTTTTGTATGTATCCTATTAAATTAATCACCTAACCACTGTCTGCCTCAGTTTCTTCAACTGTAAAATGCAGATAATAACAGCACCTACCTCCCAAGGTGATTGTGGGGAATCAAATGAAATAATATTTGTAAAGCACTTAGCACAGTGTCTGGCACATAGTAGGCACTTAACAAATGCTTATTCCCTTCTCTTTTCCTCCAAGGAGATTGTAAGCTCCTTGAGGCAGGGATAGTTTAATTTTTGAAACTATTTTTGAAACTGATTTTTGTATTCCTTGGGCTTTAGAGTATAGTAAGTGCCTAATAAGTGATTGTTGGTTGATTGCCACTCCATTAACATATTTTGGTCTGGACATAATTTTATATGTTTATGATCTATTTAGTATTAGAATTTATTCTCTGGTCATTCATTGCATATCATGACCTATAAGCAAGGATTTATGGTTTTGTAAATTTTTAAACAAAAGTTAGGTACTCATGGCATTTGAGAATAGCTTTTACAAATCTTGATGTAGTAGAGAACTCTATTAAACATACAACATAGCTTTTGTGATGCAGATTTAGATTTATTACAGGTCATCATTCTGCCCTACAATATCCCCCTTAGAGCTCTTCAGATTAGATGAAATCAAGTTCCCTTAAACATAACCACTGCATAAAGTGAAAGAGTAGTAAACACCTGCCAGTTAATAACTTTCTACTACAATTAGCCTAACATTAGACTAGGCACTGTACTACTCCCCCATTCCCCACCAAAAAAAAAAAAGTGTAAGACATAATCCCTTTCAGTACTTGTGAGTCAGAAAACCTGTAGATCTACTTTCACTTAATCTCTGGGAGACCTGGTTTACTATCTACCTTACAAGTTTTCTTGGGGCTACTGAGAATCAGATGAAAATGTGTGAAATTTCTTTGAAAATTATAACACTGTGTACATGTATACATATGTATTACTATGAAAACTGAAATACAAGTTTTGTTTTCCATCACCATTGTTATATAGGGACTCCATCCCTTTATTTCCTTGCTGGCAGCCTGATTCCTGCGAGTATTAATCTACATGAATTCTCCTGTCTGCTGCTTTCTTCACCCCACTCCCCTCCTTCAGATATTGGCTCCTTCCAAACATCTTGGGATCAAGTCATTGACTCAGTTTGCCTAAGTGGGTAATATAGCCCTTGAACAAAAGCTAAGTTAAATCACAGGGGACTCCATCATTCCCTTGGATAATTGCCTCCATACTCTCTCTGAGGCCAATCATCAAAACCATAAGGTCTGAGATGGATGACACTGTGGGTGTCTGAGCTGTTCAAAACAGCTACCCTACAATCATGCATTCTACATAGTGGCTTGAATGTCCTTAGCTGTTTCTAATGCACGGACAAAAAATCCAATGGGAAAAATGATTCCTTGAGGTGAGATAGCCTTGTTAATAACTTTATGCTCTAACAAATGACCCCGACTTGGGTATCCATCAACCACATGTCTGTAGTCCCTAAACCTCAGTGCAGATTATTAGGATCACCATTAGGTGATCACTATGAGTATCTAATACACAAAGATGTACTAGATCTTTATAGTCACATGTTACGGTAAAAATCCTCAAGATCTAGGTTTTCTGATCTGGTTCATTTGCTTAGGACAGTCAATAATAAGCTAGAGGAGCTTCAGATTTAGAGTGAGGGAAAGAAAAACCACCTAACTTAAAGGTCATCTAAACTAACTTTCTCATTTTAACAGATAAGAAAACTGAGGTACAAAGAGGTTGGGTGATTTGATCAAGACACACGGTAGTAACTACTATGTTCTAACAAAGTGAGGAAACTTACAACCTGCCCCAGTGCCAAGATGCCCCAAGTGAAGGGGCAGAGTCTCTAAAGGAAAGGGTTAAAATACTGGTCTGCTTGTGGTATGTGCGCCTAGTCTCGTAAAACTCCCACTAATGAGAAGCAGCTTATTGGCTTTACACCCCTGGTGGAAGTTCATCCTCATCCTCTCATTTGAGGCTAAGCCTTTGCCAAGTTATCAGGCCTCTGCCCCAGAGAGCCAGCTGTGGGTTGAGTGTATTCACCACTGTGAATTCTGTTCCTAGATTCCTCAGGGTAGGAAGCTGGGGCACATTTACCAGGAGCCCAGACTACAGACTTCTCTGTCCTAGGTGAAGGGGAAGGTGGAGGCAGGAGGGAGGCTGTAATGTGTCTTAGGATCTTAGATTTTGGGCCAGAAGAGAGCCTTTTACAGAAGAAGAAACAAGTCCCAGAGGAGTTGAGTAACTTACCCAAAGTCACATAGGTAATAAATGACAGAGGAAATTTTGAACCTTTGCTGACTCCAAATCAAGTGTTCTTTCTGTGTTATTAAGCTGCTTGTCAGAATGGTGTTTAATGATGGCGTGGTATCATGCTCTTGAGAGGAAAATAATTGGCAAGGGAATCCATCTACCCTGAACCAAATAAGGCTTTACATTAACCGTTCACTACTGTAGTGTACCCAGAAGCTGCTTTCTTCCAGCATGATGAAGAGGGCTGATTAAGTTATATACCACACTCCTTCCCTCAATCCCACCCAGGAATCTCATCTGAAGAAAGTCATACATCTTCCCAGTCTTGCTCCTTGGGCCCTCTAGAGAACATGGATCTGGTGTGTTGGGTAGGAAAGAGCCTGAAGAATGAGTATTAAAAAAATGAAAAATTGTAATTTGGTAATGACCCGCAACCATATAAGACAAGAGCTATTACTAACCCTGTTTTTACAGATGAGGAAACTGAAGCTGGAGAGAGAGAGTTTAAATGACTTGACTAGGGTCACAAAACTAAGAAGTGTCTGAGGCAGGTCTTCCTGACTCCAAGTCTAGGAAAATTGGACCAACTAGCTGCTAGCATGCCTTGCTTTTACCCATTTGGCCAAAGCTTCTGGGGAAGAATGAAGCAGGAGAGAGGGCCTAGATTAATCCCTGCAGTAAGAAAAAAGCCCCATACCAGGGAAGGTCTCTAGCTGTGCAATTAGGTTTACAGTTCCTCTGGCATGTCCTAAGGCCAAGATCACAAATGTTAACCTGTCCTATGTTAACTGTAGCCTAAGCACTCTGACCTTCTAGTTCAGGTGAGAATGCCAGAATTTGCAGACTGTTTTTATTTTCTTACCAATTTTCTCCCTAATCCTCCAGCATCATTTATTTGATTTGGGAACCTGATACTCAAGGGGGCACACGAACCACAATCCCACCCCAGTAGGCAGTAGTAGCCTATGCCAGTGTAATATAACCTGTGCCCTTCCCTGGGCAGGGCTGATGGATCCCTCATCAGGCTAAGCCCTCTTTCTTTTGGTTAAAGAGCTAGGAGTTCTTACCTCTTACTTTAATCCTGGGGAGAAAATACTATACTCTCTATACAAAGCCCAGGCTTGTCTGGGAGTGGATCAGTAACAGATTTGATAGTGCTCTTGGGGTTTGTGTGTGGGGAAGATGTTGAAATGAGAGTGGTGAAAGATGGTACAGGTTCAGAAGAGTTGGTGGAGGGTTGATAGAAAAGGTTTTAGTGGCCTGTGGGTAAGATGTTAATTGGGGTTGGGGGAAGACACTATGGGAAAAGAGTGTAGAAGGGAATAGTGGGTATTCTTAGCTTCATTCAGGGGATGAGAAGACATGAGTCAACTACTAAGTCTTGGTTTTCCTTGGTACAAGTTATCACTGGGCAAATCCAGGATGGATTTGGGGTTGGTTTTGGGGTAGGGTGTGCTATGTGTGAATTTCCTTCAGAACTTTCCTCCTTTTTTCACAGGACTCAGTGTCAAGAAATAGGGGCCTTCTGAGTTCCCTTAAATAGGAACCCCCAGTGATTTTCCCCAAATTAAACAATTCTGTTTGGCAAATCCCTCATTCCAATGCCCCACTAATACCACCCTCTCCATCCTCTACCCCCGCCCCCAACTCTCTCAACCAATCACCATAATGGCAGAATGATTCAAAATTCTTTTCTTATCATACCAGCCTACATGACCCTGAGTAAGAGACAAAGCCCCTGGGACTTCACAGTTAGGAACAACAACCTTGTGGGGACAGACAACCAACCTGGGGATTCCAGCATTCCAAACACCCTTCAGGGTAGGGGTGCATCTCCGAGGAATTGTAGCTGGAAGATGGAATTCCTATGTTGTGACCGTTTTTTTTTTTTTATCCTTCCAACCTTGCATATTACTTTTCTCTAACCTCATTGTCTTTGTGTGCAAAGCTTGCAGTCAATTGATTCCTAATGAGAAGCCACTGCTACTTCCACAAAAAACCTGGGGAAGAAGGGGAAGCTGCTTTTGCTAGAGGTTGCTGACGAGGTCCCCCAGAGAGTGAGAGGAAAGCTGAGGTGGGGAGGGCTCCTCAGTTTAGGAAGTGGTGGCAGAGGCAGCAGCAGTAGCAGCACCCATGAGCCCTTTCTGCAGTGCTACAGTCAATTTACAACCTGTCTATTTTTCTAATAAGCTAGATCAGATGGTAGGCTAAGCAGGGGTATGCGTGGGGTTCGGAAGCGGGGAGAAAGGAGGGCACGAAACAATGCAAGTAAAAGAATCAGCCTCTTTCCCCAGGCCACTGGGATTTCCTGACTCTCCCTCTGAATTCTAGGTTCCAAACCATTTTCAGGCTTCCCGGACTGAAAGGTACTTTTGCTGCTTTTCCATTTTTATTCATTTTTAACTTCTCTTTTCTGAAACAGCTGCAGTCCCTCCCACCTTCTCTCTCATCAGATTTCTCCACATAGACTTCTAATGGCACATGAGACCAGTTCTTTCCCTATACCAGCTCTAGCTCCCACAGTCTATGTATAGATTCTCCGTGTTGCCCCTTCCTCCTCAGGGCAGATTCCCTTTTGAGGACTCCAGCATCTACCACTTGTTCATAAATTCAAACGCACAGCGGGTTCTCTGCCAGGTTCTACGTTTCACTCAACCATTTCCTTCTCCCTCTAGATGTGGACCTCAGAGCTAACCCAGGAGCAGAGGAAGCAATACCCCTGCAGGGTGCTTTTCATTGCTTCCACCATCCCATACCCTCAATGTGCAGTGGCTTTAGCCTCATGGTAGCACTGGTCAGTGCTCCTCCTGCCCGTTTTCCTAAGCTCAGCCTCTCTCGTTCAGAGTGCACACATTTCCACAAAGATCTAAGTTCATTCAAGTTTCGCTATTGTTTCCACTTCTCCCCGGTTTCCCGGCGGGGGGGAGGTCAGGGGGAGGGGGTCCCAGGAGTGGGAGAGAAATTGAAATGCTAGTCCCCATCCTGAACCCCAACACATCAGCCCCCATCCAAATCCCTCCCCTCAAATGGCTGGGAAAGCAACGGCATGGGGGGGTGGGAGGACGGGAAGCTTCCAATAGCTCTAAGAGAAAGGGAGGGCTGCCAAGAGACCCTCCTTCTTGCAGACCCCACACCCATCACCCAAAGCATGCTAAGACAGTCTAGAAAGAGCAGCTCTAAGGCAGGCTCTCCAGCTTTCAAGGCTCCAGGTTTTCAGAATTCACAGCACTTTGCCACTGGGGCATGTTTGGAAAAGGGGGTGGGAGATGAGGTAAAAGGTGCACTTACCTGTTGGGGAAATGCACCGTCTTGATCGGCCTCCCTGACCTGGGCACAGGCATGTGGAGCATTTTCCCACTGGCTAGCTAGCTCTCCACCGGGTAGTTGCCCGTCGCTCCCAGGGTTAACTCCAGCCCACCTTCCCCTGCAGCCTCCTGAGACAGCCAGAAAAAGCATCAGCAGTGGCCCATGCGGAGGGAGAGAAACCGAACCTTCCTGCAGTCCCTCTTTCTCTTTCTCTCTCTCTCTGTCTCTCTCGGTCTGTCTCTCTCCCTCTCTCTCCTCTCTCTTCCCCACTCCTGCTCAGTACTTAAAGCTTCAGCTGTACTTAAAGCTACAGAGCCTCATTTCCCTGACAGTGACTTCTGTCCCAGGCACAGGCGAGTGCAGGCCGAGAGCTGGCTCTTTAACACCCAGAGCAGGTAGACAAAGAGCTACAGCTGCATCTTCTATTCAGAATCATTCTTTGGATAGGGTGGTGCTGATCAAGGCTTGAGGTTCTGACCTCTACCTGGATCCTGAAAGATTTAACCCCTGCTGTGCCAGGGAGCATGTATGACCTTATGTTTTCCCAGCCGTACCTTGTTGCGGGGTATGGGGCTGGGTTCTAACTTTCCTGGTTTTGCCCCTGATGTACCAGAGAGAACCTGGGTTGAATTTCTCCATTCTCTGTGCTAAAGTTTCTTCTTGTGCAAAAGGCAGGGGGTCAACTCCTTCCTAGCCTCCTTTATTCTCACGAAGTGAGATGGGACCAGTAAATCTTTCGATTTTGAAGAATCTGAGAGTCTTTAGAAACTCTAATCACCTAGCCCTAGCTAACTGGACTGGTCTTAGAAAATACCTTGTGTAATAGGAGGTAGATAGCTAGTGCAGAGGATAGAATGCCAGCCCTTTCCTGGGTTCAAATCTGGTCTCTATGTGACCCTGGGCAAGTCATTTAACTGTTTGCCTCAGTTTCCTCATCTGTAAGATAAGCCAGAGAAGGAAATGGCAAACCACTCCAGTATCTTTACCAAGAAAACCCCAAATAGGATCATGACTTCAGTCAGACACAACTGAAACTACTGAACAACAACAAAAAAGTGGGATGTAGGGAGGAAGGAAAGAGAAGGACCTGGTCAGGGAAAAGGCAGCAAGAACTATACTGGTCATAGAACTTGAGGAACAGGAGTGTGGGTGGATATGGGAAAGGTTGAGATGGCTAATGGAGGGTAACAATGGCTAACTATTATGGGTGGGTTTGCAAAGCACTTTAAACATATTAGTTTACTAAAGTCTTAAAACAACTAAAGACATTGTTTTACCAAAATGGAAACTGAAGCTGGAGTAGGCATGTGTGTGGAGGTATATCAAGTGATTAGTCCATGTTTACAGAAGTAGTAGGTGCCAGAGTCAAGATCTGAACCAAATGATTTGTCCCAGGTCACACACAAATGTGTGTGTTCATCCTTTGTTTCCAAAGAAGACTATGCCATCAGAGAAATAATGATATGACTTGCATTTGACTTTGTTTTGAGTGAGGGAGGGCTGTGCAGGTCACCAGCCTCACTTCTCCTCCCGAGCCATCTGAATCCAGTGACCAGATATTCATCAGGATAACTGGAGATGACCCAGGATGAGGCAGTTGGGGTTAAGTGACTTGCCCAAGGTCACACAGCTAGTGAGTGTCAGGTGTCTGAGGTGAGATTTGAACTCAGGTCCTCCTGACTCCTGCCTGGTGCACCACCTAGCTGCCCTCACACACAACTGTATAAGCCACATAGAGGGGGATTTGAACTAAGGTCTTCTGACTTCAGTGCCCATATTCTATATGCTGTGCTGCCTCCCCTATTCAGGGGTGAGCCAACTCAGCTTATGGGACTCAATTTTTTCAGGTGGAGAAATCACATGAGCCTCTTGGAATCCATACGGAGCTGTGGACAGTGCTTTCTGGTCTTAACCAGTCAATTGATCCTTAACATTTAGCTGGTCTCTTAGGTATCGAGGTGGTATAGAGGATCTATCCGATCCCAAACACTTACTAGCTGTGTGAGCCTCAGCAAGTCATGTAACTTCTGTTTGTCTCCATTTTTTTAACTGTTAGAAGAGGATAATGATGCCACCTACCAATCAGGGTGGTTGGGAGGACCAAATGAGATAAAATTAGTAAACCCTTCGTGCAGCCCCTGATGCATGCGGTGCTATATAAATACTTATTCCCTTTCCCTTCCTACCCCTCTGACCACTAAGGTTCTGCTTCTTTAGCATAATGAAACCTAGCATTAGGGATGGAAAAACCCAGCAGTGTGGAACTCCCATCTAGGTTTCCCTGGGCAGAGTCTTTTGCTTTTCTAGTTAAATTCGACTATTCAAATGCCCATGGGGAAGGCTGGATAGACATGCTTTGAAATCAAGGGAAAAGAAGGGTCTGGGAATGGTGGTTCTAGCTTCCTTTCTCAAAAGTCAGGATGACGTTCAGCCAGACCTACCTCACTGGAACCACTGGCTTCCCTGGTGAATCCGGGTAGAAACTTTATCTCCTAAACTCTGTCCTGGTATTTGGAAGGTTAAAGCAAGATATTTCTCTGAGTTCTCTCATCTGTAAAATGAGAGACTAGGACCTGAGTATCTCTAAAGGCCCTCCGGCTCTAACTCCTATAATGCTATAATCTGTTCCATCTCAAGAGTACCAGTTCTGAGGGCACTTAGTAAAGTGTGAGGTGGTGAGGAAAATATGTTTGATTTGGGGTTAGGAGATGTGGATTCAGATTCCAGTTCTGATATTACTGGTTGTATGGACATGGGCAAATCACTTAAGCTCTGAGTGCTAGCTCTATCTTCTCCTTGGGAGGAAAGTGGCTTGGTAGGAAGAACACACGGATCCTGGCGTCAGTGGACCTAGGTTCAAGTCCTCATTTTGATTACTTACTGGCTGCATAACCTTGGACAAGTCGTTTAGCCTCCCTGGGCCTTAGTTTCCTCATCTGTAACATTCGAGGGTTGGATGAGATGACCTTGGAGGCCCCTTAGAGCTCTTGATCTATCTATGATCATTCTGGATCATACTGGCTCTTATTGGAAAATGGGGCTAAATATCCTCGTAACCCATAGGGTTGTTGCGAAGAAAACATGTTGTAAACCATAAAGTATGATGTAAATTGAAGTTAATAGTAATGTCGCTGTCTTTAGTACTCGTGATGCTATTGTGGGTAGGACGTGCAGAGGTTTGCAGAGTCCTGAATGGGGAGGAGTCAGGAGAACCAGCACCCGGGCTTGAAGAAGCATGGGGGATATTCTCTGGGGAGTCTAAGTCTGCATCTTGCCTTTTCTCATTCAGGGACTTCTAGGGGGGGATTAGCTGCATTTCTGTGTTAGCTTGTGAAACGGTGCTACATTGGCCCACCGTGAGGGATTTTCTTTGGGCTCAGACAAAGTGAGGTGATTCTGCAAAGTGGGGCAGCTAGCAATATTTTCCTCTAGATTGAACTCATAACTCACTCTCCCATTTCCTCATCTGTGACTTTCTAGACTGAGGATTCTTAATCTGAGAGCAATGAATTTGTCTGAAAAATATTTTGGTAACTGTATTTCAATATAATTGTTTCCTTTATAATGCTATGTATTATATTTCATGCATTTAAAAACATTACTGAGAAGGGGTGCAGAGACTTCACCAGATTGCCCAAGGAGTTAAGAGCATGTTCTAGACAAGGCCTCGATTATAGTAGATATGAGGCTAGTGTAGGGACCCCATTCCAAAAAGGTGAAGACAAATCCACATGTGCCTTGTTTGCCATCCAAGTCCTTGCTAATTTTGCTATTGTTTTTTAGAACACATTGGCTCTGAAGGGCTTTGTGGACGTTTTCATGTACGCTTGCACAGGGTCTGGGTTAGGGGGGAGTGAAGTGAAAAGTTTTCTATCCATTAGGCAACTGCTTCATGCAGGTGGATGGGGGCTGAGACATGCATTCCTTCACAGCCATGCCTTTGTCATTCCTTGTTTGTCCCACGTAGCTCTACCCTCCTACCTCCTCCCCACTTCCGGAAGTCCACTCTATGGCTTCATCTTGCTTCACAATGGTGGATGAGGGAGAGAGGGGTGTTAAAAGAGTCAACGTCCCCAGGTCACCTACTAAACCCCTTGGGCTCCTGTCAGAGAACCTCTAATCTCTCAGCCTCTTCCCCTAAAGCAGCAGGTCCTGTAAAATCCTGTGTGCCTGTCATCTGGTTTCTGAATCTGAGGCTTGCCTTGCTCCATGTGAGCCCCCTACTCACCAAGGCTGAGAAGGAGAGCTTTGGGCAGAAGCTCCTCAGCTCCCTTTCATTTCTCTATGGGAAGGAATGGAGACAGTGGGGCAACAGGGAGCAGGCAGGGCCCTCGAATGGAACCCAATCAGTGGTTTTTCCCTACTTTGGCCTCACCCAGCCTGACACTTCAGAGACAGGGGGCTTTCCCAGGAAAGGAGAAGAGCCTGGAGAGTGCTTCTACTTAAGTGAACAGCATGTAAATTAGCACCTGTTATTTGAGACAATTGGTAACTGGCCTGCAGCACTGGAGGGACGGCTCTTCTGAGACCTTTCTGTCCAGATAAGCAAATCACAGCCTCTCCTATGATCATCGTTCTACTCCTGTGTGTGAAGTAGTCCTAACCTTTCCTGGAATGAGGGGAGGATGATGGGAAATGATAGATGTCAACTCCAAGGTGATAGTGGGAGTGTATATATGTGTGGGGCATATATGGAGGGCTGTGTAGTGAGAAAAGATCTCCTAAGGTCTTCACTGTGGTAAAGCCCCAGGAATCATGGTCAGGGTTGGGAAGGGCTCTCATGTTGTTCTATGCTAGCTGCCTAGAGTTAGGGACAGCTGAGGCCCACTTGGGAGAGGGGGGAGCCACCTGCAGGGAGGGAGGCGGGTGAGGAGTCCTTCCAGAAGGCAGCGCAGCCAAAGAGAGGGAGCAGAAGAAAAAGAAAGAGGAGAAAGGCCCGTCTATCTCAAAGAGTTGCCCTCTGTCCTCCTGTAAAGTGTTTTGCCCAGAGAGCCTTTGGCAGAAAATGATCTCATTCGGCTTCTGTGCCAGCCTCCTCAGAGGGCCTTCTTTACTGAGGGGGAAACCAAGGAATGGGAGGGGAAAGGAGCTGGACAAAATCTACCACTCTTAATCCTGAGGTCCTCTGATTCAACCTTTGCTATTGCTCTTTTCATTCTTAGCTAGGATCTCTGAGGTCCCACAGAACATAAATATTGCCCCACCAGCTCAGAGCTATCAGGGCTGGTGGGGGGTAGTGGTGGTGGTGGTGATGGCAGGGTTGGGGTTCTCCCATCCCTGTGTTTTTCTCTTACAGAGACACCAAAGTACACTTCATGGAAGGATATAGTTGCGAGCACTAATATGAAAACTAGAACTTATAAGGAGACTTTATGTATTGCAAAACATTTTACATACATTATTTTATTTGAACTTTGAGGTAGGTTCTATTATTACCCTAATTTACAGATGAGGAAACCTAGGCCCAGGGAGGTTAAGTGACTTGCCCTAGGTCATAAAACTAGTATCTGAGGCAGGATTTGAACTCAGTCCTGTTTTCAAGTTCCCATGTTCTCTTCACTATACCACCTCATTCCCTAGGTAGCCATGTATTTTAGTAGTATGTCATATTGAACTTGGGGTTTGTAAAACCTTGGGTTCAGATCCCACATCGGACACTTACTAGGGACATGACAATGAGCAAGCCATGTAACAATGTCTCTGAACTTTAGGCAGCCCCTTAAGACACCCCTCCTCCTCCCCTCTATTCAAGTTATGGGTGATTTGCATCTGCATTGGTAGAGGAGAGTCCCATCTCTGACACAGCTGTCCTCCCTAAACTCGGCTTGAAAAGCTGATAGGGTTAGAGGTAGGTCGATCAGGGACAGGTAGAAGGAGCAAATCTCATTCCTCTATTCAGTGCACACTACCAGACCAGACATGAAGTCTGGGGGCCTAGATTCTATCCTCATCAGAATGGATTCAGATATTGGGCAAAATAATATGATTTAGAGCTAGAAAGATTTAGAATTTATTTGGTCCTATTCCCTCATTTAATAGATGAGAAAATGGAGGCTCAGAGAGGGTACCGAATTTTTCAAGGTCACACAGGTTAGGAATTGCAGAGTCAGGTCTTCGGATTTCGAAATGAGTGCTTTTTACATGAAATGACACTCCTATTATTTCTACAGGTTTTGATCTCCAAATCTTATACTTTCTGGTGAAATCTGGAGATAAGACCCTCAGCAACTAGGGTCCCAAGGCAGGTGTCTATATGCTTCTTCTTCCTTGGTGTCTCCTCCTTTCTCCTCCTTTCTTGTTAATTAGGAGATGATTTAATTATTTTCACATCTAGCTCAAGTGGCAGAATTTGTACCACTGTATACGATCATGGGTACCCAGGAAAAGGGATCCTTCCCCTCAGTGCCCATGCTTGAGAGCTGGGCCCTGAGCTCTTCTCTCTCCCCTCTCCCCCACCCCCACCCTCTGCCAGATTAGGAACAGGCAGCATTTTGGCAAGCCCAGGACAAAGAGCAATTAAAACCCTAACAGCAAGGTAATATACCCTGTGCTGGGCTTTAGCGGCCTGGCATTTTGAAGTAGAGAGAGGACTGATTACACAGAGAAATAATTAAACCAGAATGGTAGGGCAGTGGGAGGGATGGGGATGAGGGAAGAGGAACCACAGTGATTTAACCCTTTCCAGGATGTAGTTGGATGGGGTGGGGGTTAGGGTATTCCCTGAAAATTCTCAGATTCTGGCCATGGCCTTGGATTCCAATGTTCTCACAATCTTCATTTGCAACTCTGACAGAATTACTGATAAGGATGCTAATGATGATGATGATGATGATGATGATATCTTTAGTTGACTCACTGATGTTTCATAGAATCCTTGAGCATGACTCCCAAGATCTCTTTCTCTTCCATCTGATGGAGCTCAGGATGCTATCCTCTTTCCCATCCTGGAAGAGACCTCCCACCTTCTACTTCCTACCACCCCAACTGGTATCGGAACTTATATCCTCTAATATTGGGGGGGAACAAGCCCTATTCCTGTCCATTTACTTACCCCAAGTGGGAGTTAGATACTCACTCATTTCTGAACATGAAGGGCAAGGGGAGGAGGACAGCACTGACTCCAGGACCAGCATGCCAAGAAACCTTTGAGTCCCTATGACTAGTCAGGACAGACTCATACCAGCTGCTATTTCTCCAACTTAGCAAGGGAACCAGCCAGAGGGGTGGGCTGACCCTAGCTGTATTACTATTCCATAAATATTTACACAACCTCAGAGAATCTCCTGCTTTTTCTCACTCTCCCCACAGCTGGAAGACATAGCATGTAGAACAGTCTCGCTATATACTAGGCCTACCCTGTACCCAGCCAGCAGGACTCTATATTTCCATCCATTGAAAGGATTTGACTTGGCCAGTAAGGATCGTATTCTATCCTCTGACCCTAAGAATTCAAATGCAGCCTTGATGTGGGATGTGGGGGCAGGCTCATTCCTAGGAGGTGGGAAGAGGTGGTGGGAGAGGGGCTATAGCTTGCTGTGGGATGAGGATCAGTCAGAGCCTGACAGTTCATCTGAGCCACAGACAGGATGTGCTAAGGTCCACAGCTGGCTGCAGCAGTCAGAATATGTGAATGTGTGTTCGTATGTATGTATGTGTATGGGAGAGCAATTCCTCCAGCTCAGGAGATTCCTGAAGTTGAGGATTAGTTATTTCAGAACAGTGCACCCTCCCACTAGTACTAGTCCCTTCACCCACCAGCCACCCAACGGGTCCCTGAGCTCCGGGAGAGATCAAAAGTCAGAGACAAGAAGACTGACTATGGTGAGAAGGGGAAACACAAAGAAAACATAGTAATGTTGACTGACCACCAACCACTTAGAAATTCCCCATCCTGAAGAATGACCTGCTGAGAGCTAGAAAAGGGGCCGATGTCTCAGCCAAAGGTCTCTAGACCAAGGAGGTATCTGAATCTAGAGCTCTAGATAAGTTCAGACTAGGAAACCTCAGGAAAGGATCCTATTTACCTATGTGTAGAATGGCCCAGCACAGGGTTAAACTACTCCACTGGTGCAATTTGGACATGTTGAAGACCCTAAACTTTTCAGGATAGGCGTAGGGGAGGCTAGAGAGACAAGGGAGATGGTCAGTTTTTAAACTTGATCTCCCTTTCCCCTTTTGATGATTCCAGAAGGATAAAACCACACCTCAGAAAACTCTTCCCCAATAGATCTGCCCCAGCCGACCACAAGTGTGGTTTTGTGTGTGTGCGGGCATGTGCTTGTGCAGGATGATTTCATTCCTAAAATGTTACATGTCATCATATCTTTGGGTGCTTGTGACAGAGGCCAGGAACATCTCCAGAGAGAAAATCTGAGATAGGGGGAAGGTGACCATCAAGAAAAGAATGCCAGGAAAGGGACTGTCAGGAAATGAAAGTGGGAATTAGGTAGGGGAGACCATCCCTTTCTCCTAGGCTGAAATTACAGAATTTCAGCCTTTCTCAATATGAGAGCTCTGGAGAGTGGGCAGAGAGAAAGAACCTTTGCAGTATCAGCCAAAAGGTGAAAGGATGGAAGGATCGGTTTGGGTGGCTACCCCAGCTCTGGGTCCAGTCCCATGAGCTACAGCTGACTACTTTTCTCTGTATGCATCTTTCAAGTGTCCAACTGCTGCTCAGATACATAGTTTCTCTGTGTATCTGGGTGTCCCATACCGTATCTCTCTGTATGTTTCTTTGCCCTGCTGTGTGTCTATCTTATGCCCACACAGCCTCTTTGTATCTGCTCTTGCCTTCTCACACACACTTTCTGTGTGAATCCCTCACACAGTGTCTATTTATCTCTCATCCATAGCCTTTTGTGTGTACATCACAAATGCGCACTCTGTGTTTATCTGTCACACATCCCCCTGTGTCTGCCTCTTCACATTCTCTCTATGTATCTGTCTCACATATGCAGTTGGCACGGACTTGTCTCTCAGGCACCTAATTTCTCTGGGTCTGACACCCCCTTTTCTCTCACCTCCTTCCCTTGATATCTGCCTGTTTTTCCAGCCACAAGCTCTCTGTCTGCTCATTTCTACCCCATCCTCAACCCCAGTGACACACCAAAACAATCATTTTATGAGGCTTCTCTCTACGATGACCTACATTCCTTGCAGTCACTCAATTAGTGAGCCCCCTGACCTGTCTGCCGGACTCTTTACTGCTCACACTGAATAGCTTTTTGCTGCCCATTCAGGGACACTCAATAGCCCAGGGGGCAAAGGCTGGCCCCACATGGACATCTCAGGAACAGCTCTACTTTGAGAAAGCATTCAAACAAGGTCTGCATTCACTAAGGTTAAGCTGTGGTATCTGTCCTCAGCTCAGAGAATCTGGCTGTAGTCCCTTTCCTTAGACTTCACAGAGCATGACCCCATCCTAAAGACTGAACCTTAGACTAGAAGACTCACTTAGGAGCATCTCATGGTGTCCCGGGTGATGACTTAAGTCAGTCATCCCTGGTTTAGTGGGTGCTGGGAAGGGAAGGATCCAGAGGATAGAGAAGACATGGTCTTTGCCCTCAGAAAACAAGATTAGTGGAGAAAGACAAGATAGAAAAGAAGACTCAAGAACACTTATACAGAAATATACAAAGTACAAATTTGTATAATATGAATTGCATGTGAAAGTTATAATCATAGTTCATTTCTACTAGTACTTCAAAATTTGCAAAACACTTTCCTCACAATTTTGAGGTAGGATTATTGACCCATTCTGCCAATGAGCACAATGAAGGTTAGAAACATTAAGTGACTAGCCCAACCTTACCGTGGTGGCACTGAATAAGGTACCAGTAAAAATTAGGGTAGGTTAATATAGGGAAATATTTTTGGAAGAAGTGAGTTTTAAGATTTTAAGAAACAAAAAAGAGGAATGATTTGAAAGAATCAGGAAAGGGGGTCCCACATAGGAAGGTCAAGTTACTGAGTTAATAATAGCTCCCATTAATATACAGTGCTTTCAATCCCTTGAAGCTGTTATAACAAGTACAGTTAAACCCATTTTACAGATCAGGAAACTGAAGTTCACAAAAATAAATGATTTGCCCATAGTCATATAGCCAGTGATGGGGTCAAGATTTGAACCTTTGTCCTCTGAATCCAAATAGAATGTTCTTTCCTCTAGGAAAATGCCATCTACCATATGTCCTGGAGGACTCTGACAAGCTCTTCAATTCTAGGGTTCCAACAACTTGACATTTTCCAGTCTTTTTCTCTTCTCCATTAGCTCATCATAAAGCATAGTAGAGGCAAAGAAAAAAGACAGAAAAAAGACAAGAAGGAGCAAAGAAGTCAGGGGACAAGTAGGTAGCTGGCACATGAAAGATTGTCTTCATTCCCCACCCCCATGCCCTGCAAGCAACAATGAAAATTTGAGTAGCTAGCTTGTGGGTTACTAGGACACACTAGCAAGGAGGGCCTCTCTTTAGCCTGCATCTGTTGTCATGGCAACTGGACAGCAGATGCCCGCCTCTCTGAAGTACCTGGTGTCCTCCTCTCCTTCCCTTCTTGGACTTTCGCAGATACTGTACTTTATCTGAACCCTGCACAGGCTGTGTGGGTACTTCATTGTCATACCTGGTGGAAGAGGCATTCTGAGTTTTCCCCCCCAAGCCAGGACAGGCTGTCCTTTGTCCCCGCCTTAGACACAAATGATAACAGCAACCAGAGTCCTCTCCATTGATTAGAGCATGGTGATAACCAGACCAAGGTCACCAGTTTGACCTACTACACAGCCCCATTGGCTTTACTATCACACAGCCATAGGCTACATTCTTAATAACCATCTCACACACTGTGTCATTTGTCATAAAAGAGACTGGTGGGAGACAGTTTAAGGGCTGATGTCCATTACCACTATGGGATAAGCGACACAGTGCACACGTTCTACCGAGGTAGTGGCAGACAGAAGCATAATCACACCCAAAGGATGGCATGGTTTTCCCCTACAAAGTACATAATCATTCAGTCTAATGTCACATTAAACCCCTTTGCAAACTTGATATTTCTGCCATATTGAGGCACTCACTTCCCCAGACTCACCCAGTACATTCTTGTTTCCGTGCCTTTACTGTCTTGCTACCCTCCTGCTGCAGAAACCTCTATCACCTTTCTAGGCCTTGGTTCAAATGCACCCCATCCACAAAGGCTTCCCTGATCATTCCCAATTTGAAATAATCCTCCTTTGACCTCATGTGACATTTTGCACCTTGCTTACCTACTTCTGATCTATTGTGCATGATAATCATTTACGTCTCTAACTAGATTATAAGGTCCTTGAAGGTAAGAATATAGCTTTACTCATCTTTTTATTCCTCAATGGCCTTGGCACAGTGACTAGTACAAGGAAGATGCTTGAAGTGTTTGTAGACTGACGATCTAATTATGGGGAATTGTTGAGAGGCAGTCTTCCTTTTGAGCGTGACTCTAGTTAGGAAGTTTTTTCTTTATTCAGCTGAAATTTGCCTATTGGCAGCTCCCACTGATTTCTTTTACCACCTCTCTCCAGGACCATGACTATAACAAATCCAATATCCCTTTTAAATGAAAGCCCTTTGGATATTTGAAGAGTGCTATCACCTTCCTCAAGAGGCAGCAAGGGGGTGCAGTGGATAGAGTGCCAAATCTGGAGTGAGGAACACTCAGCTTTGTGAGTTCAGATCTGATCTCAGATACTTAGTCATCCTGAGCAAGTCACTTAACCCCGTTTGCCTCCATTGGAGTTGGAATTGGCAAACTATGACAGTATCTTTGTCAGGAAAACCCCAAATGAGGTCATGAAGAGCTGGATGTGACCAAACAACAACAAAATCACTTCCCTCCCTGCAACATGCATTCTCAGCCTTCAGAGCCATGCTTTCTAGGCTCTCCACCATCCTAGTCACCTTCCTTTGGACTTCATCTTGTTAACCTCATTCCTAAAATGTGGTTCCCAGAATAGGACACTGACCCAGATGTGGGCTGACCAGAGAACCTCTCTTACTCTGGATATTAGGATTCTATTAACTCTACCCAATATTGCATTCATTTTTGGTTCAATCAATCAATCAATCCAAAAGCATGTGTTACTATGTTAAAAACACTGTATAAATGTTGGAGAGAAAAATAGAGGTTAAAAACAGCCCCTTCCCTTAAATAACTCATATTCCAATAAGGGAAGAAAATATGTAAATAACTAGGATAGATAAGACATTTCTATTTCTTATTAGAGATTATTTTTTTTGTGTGTATAATATATGTATTATGTACATAAATAAATGCATGTGTGGGTATACAATATTATGGAGAGAGGGAGAGACAGGTACAGAAATAGATAATGAGAAAGAGAGAGCAAATGACAGAGAAAGAGAGATAAAGAGAGCAAAAGAGACAGAGAAAGAAAAAAATAGAGAGATGGAGGGAGAGAGAAAGAGAGCAAAGGAGAAAGAGAGAGAGAGAGGGAGAGAGAGACAGGATGGGTGGTAATTTCAGAGGGAAAGTCATTAGTAACTGGGGGAAAGACCTGGGAAAGGCCTCTTGAAATAAATGGGATTTGAAATGAGATTTGAAGGAATTCAGGGAATATAAAAGGTGAGGAGGGAGAGCATTCCAAGCATGGCGAGAGCTAGTACAAATGCATGGCCTGGGGGGTGGAATGTCATTATTAGGAAGACCAAGTGGGCCAGAGTCCCTGTATTACATGGCATGTGGAGGTCAGTAAAGTGTAAGAAGACTGGAAAAGGGGCAAGGAGCCATGTTATGAAGAGCTTTAAATACCAAAAAAAATTTTGATCCTGGAGATAATAGTGAGCAACTGGAAAATTTTTTTTTTTCAGTAGGGGAATGACATGTTTAGACCTATGCTTTAGGAAAATCACTTCGGTGACTGAGAAGAGGCTGAATTACAGTGGGGAGAGACCTGGGCAGGGACACTAATTAGTAGGCTATTGTAAAAGCCCAGGTAAGAGGCAGCTGTGGGACAGAACCAGGGCATTCTTTTAAATCCTCAGTAGTTTTTCACATAAACTGATTTCCAGTTCGACTCTGACTCATCCTCTGCTTGTGGAGTTGATTTAAAAAAAAAAACAACCAAAAAACCTCAAATGTAAATCTTAATACTGCTTCCTATTAAAATTTTATAAGAGGCAATGTTGTTTAGAGGAAAGGGATTTGGATTTAGAGTGTTGGATTTAGTGGTTCAAGGGAAAGGGATTTTGATTTGGAGGTTCTGGATTCAGGTTCTAGCTCTATGTGACCTTAGGTAAGTCACTTAACTTGTCTAGACCTCAGTTTCTTCACCAGTGAAATGAGGGGGCTGGACCCTGAGGTCCCCTTTAGCTCTAAATCTGTAATCCTCGGATGTTGTTAGCTTTAGCCTATTTTGCCACCTGGGGAGATCTTGTGGGCCACTGACGCTGACGGTCATTCATTTTGATCTTTATTCTATCCGTTGTGTGCCATCCACAGTTTGATAAGCATGGCATTTCTGCTTGTTGTTAATTACTGACATAGAACAGAGATGATAAGAGAACTCTGTGGAGCTCCACCGGAGGCATCCCTCTCCCTGGGTACAATCCAGCAACCAGACAACCAGGCAACCAATGTTAACCCACCTAACCATATTATCACCCAGTCTGTATTTCTCCATCTTGTTCAAAAAGATAATGGGATAGGATCACAGAATCAAATACTGAGAGTTCAATGCCATCTAGTCCAACCCTTTTATTTTACAGAGGATAAAATTTAGCCTTGGAGGGTTAAACCTAATACTAGGTAATGGCTGGGTGTCACAAGGAAAAACTGAGTTCAAATCCTACCTCAGGCACTTTCAAGCTGTGTAATCCTAGACAAGTTAGTAGAAGAAAGAAGGAAATAAAGGAATAAGCATTTATTAAGCACTTTTTGTTGTTCAGTCATGTCTGCCTCTGTGACCTCATTTGGGGTTTTCTGACAGAAATAGGGACATAGTTTGCCATTTCCTTCTCCAGCTTATTTTATAGATGAGGAAATGAAGGCAAACAAGGTGAGGTGACTTGCCCAGGGTCACACAGCAAGTATGTATCTGAGGTCACATTTGAACTCAGGGAGATGAGTCTTCCATACTCCAGGCCCAACACTCTGTGCACTGTGACATATAGCTTGCCCTTTTATTAAGCACCTACAATGTATCAAGTATTGTGGTAAGTGCTTTGTAAATATTGTCTGATTTGATAACACAGTAGCCTTAGGAGGGAGATGCTATTACTGTATCTATTTTTACAGCTGAGGAAACAGAGGTAGTCACTTGCACAGCTAGTAAGTGTCGGAGACTGGATTTGAATTTGAGACATTCTGCCTCTAGGTTTAGCACTCTATCCACTGGACCACCTAGACTCAGTATGACTAGAACTCATATCCCCTGACTCCTAATATGTGCTCTTTTCACTAGTCTACCAAGAAATTCTTTAACATGCCTACAACATTGGAAGAAGCTTGCTGATCCTCTGCAATGGCTGTTAGTACCCACAGAAGAACAGAGTCATCTGATACTAGATACATGCTAGACACAGGTATGTTATGTATCTCTTGCTATGGACACTGTGTAGCCTAGAAGGCATAGAACTAGACAACAAGTCTTTTAGTCAGGAAGCCCGGGGTTCAAATCCTACCTCTGATATTGACTAGAGGCATGACTCTAGGCAAATCATTTCAACTTCCTCTTTAGTAAAATGGGGATTAAAGGCAGCTAGGTGATGTAGTGCCTCAAGTCAAGAAGATCTGAGTTCAAATGTGACTTCAGACACTTACTAGCTGTGTAAACCTGGGCAAGTCACTTCACCCTGTTTGCCTCAGTTTCCTCACCTGTAAAATGAGCTGGAGAAGGAAATGGCAAATCACTCCATTGTCTTTGCTAAGAAAAACCCAAATGGGGTCAGGTAGAGTCAGATATGACTGAACAACAGCCACAAAACAGAGATATAAAATCCTACCTCAAAAGGTGGCTGTGAGCATCAAATGAGATAAAATTCTAAAAAGCAAGGTATAAGTGCTATTTTATTCTTATTACTTTCCTCTGTCCTCCCTTAGATTGTAATCAGTGGCATTTTTTGCCACTGATGCCACAGTGCCAAACAATTTGCAATTCTTCTCTCCACGCTTGAATGGGGCAGGGTAGATCTTTATTGCCCTGTCCCAGACACTTTGGTTCAGTGGGCACATGCCAGTCTTGGCACACAGTAGCATGAACCAGTTGCCTGCTGGGCTAGAGCCTAGGGCTTTACCAGGATGGCGAGACTAAAGGAGAAGACATGAGGAATAGAGCTGCTCCCTTCTCTACACCGCTCAGCCTCCCTTTTGTTCAGATTCATATTAAAGGTAATTCTCTCCTCTTCTTCCTCAGACTCCAGGGTCCTCCCTAGTGGGAGACCATTAAGTTCACCTAAGCAGGTTCCTATACCCTGACGTAGTTGGGTCTGGTGTGTATTTTACTAGGGACCTACATTCCCATGGGGAGTTGTCTACCAAGTAAGGGGGTAAATGGTCCTGGGCCAGTGCAGAGGCTAAGACTTTGTCAGTAAGGTTGGAGATGTCTCTTTAAACCCTGGGTTTAAGGATTTCTGGAGCAAAATGCAGGTTCCGGAGAAGCGTCAGAGGGCAGAGGCTTATGGGCTTACTTTGCTTACATTTCCTGTCATGACACTTTAAAGTCAAGGAGGAAACTAATCCCATCTGTGTCCTGAGGTCCAAAATCAGTTCCAGAGGTGGGGGAAGGGGAGAAGGGAGGGGATAAAGGTAAAGGAAGGAGGAAAGGGGAAGGAGAGGAGAACTAACTTGTCATGTTTGGAGTAGGGATTTTGGGGGAACAGGAGTTGAAAGACTAGACTGTTACACACACACATGCACACATGAGAAACAAACTTGAAATAAATAAGTCCTGGCAGATAATGGATGGAAAAAAAAATCTTTTCACCCACAGTCCTTTCAAAATTGAACTTACTAGTTTCATTTTAAAGTGTTGAAGGCTTCTGTCCACATGCTCTAGGAAACTATTTTTCTGACCCTTCCTGGGCTTATTGATAGAGTTAGAAAGGATCTAAGAGAGAGTCATCATGATCTAATTTTACAGATAAGGTAACTGAGGCCCCAAAATGGTAAGTGACTTGCTCAAGGCTGCACAGCATATGAGAACACAAGTATGATTTGAGCACAGGTCAGGGCAATTCAACTCCATATTGCTGCCTTCTGGGGATTCCAGCCTTGTTGCCAAACCAAAGACTCTCAAAACACATCAGAGCAGCGTATGACGTGCCTGATCTGCTTTTTTCTACGTAAGTGACATGAGATTATACCAATACCTTTTAGGATCAAAGGACTGTTAGTTGGAAGGGACCTTAATGATTATCATGCCTAATCCTCTATTTTTATTGTTTTTATAGATCAACTATAGCCAATACATCATGGTTCCCCCCACCCCTCGCCGTGATTCTAGATAACAAAGGCTGGGATGAGGAGAGGGGGAAATGAGGAATGGAAAAGCAGGTGACTGGGAGCGTTTCCTTATCTCTGCTGATTAGATAAAATCCCAGTGTCTGCTATTTTTAGAAAACAGATATCTCTTCCATAAGTGGTAGAAATTCCTTGGGTTGTCACCTTGGACTGTCAACAGTTTATTCTCACTTATCTGTGTGAATAGAGGGATGGGCATGATACACTAGACTAGACCACATCTGCAATATCGTGGTCAGGTCAAGGCACCATGTTTTCAAAAGCACTTGACAAACTAGAGCGGAGGTGGGGTGGGGGTGGGGGGACCTGTGGCTTCAAGGCCACATGTGTTCTAGAGGCTGTAGGCTCTACACCCCTGAACTAGAGTATACCAGAAAGGTATAACGAGGATGAAGAGAGGCCCAGAATCTATTTTCTGTGAAGAACTATTGAAGCAGCTGAGAATGCTCACCATGGAAAAGAGAAGGTTAAGGAGGGTAGGATGAGGGAGAAATGGGCTAGACATCTGCCCTCAGCTGTCTTGGAGAGAGAGTGGTCAAGTATAAAACTTCACAAATGACTATGATGTTACCTCCACACAGAGCTTTTCAATAACTCATTTCCATGAAGTAGGCAGAGTATGTATTACTGTTGTCAGTGAACATATGAGAACAACTCATGCTCTCAGAGGTTAACTGACTTCCTTTAATAAATATTAGTTAAGCCTTATTTTATCCAAGGTGCTATGATGTGTACTGGGGTTACAAAGACAAAACCCACCTAGAGAGGCAGCTTGGAATGGCGTTGGATTTGGAGTCTGGGAAATGCCATGTTTAAATCCTGCCACGGACACTTACTGGCAAATAACTTGGGCAAACAACTTGACCATTCTGGGCCTCAGTTTCCTCATTCATAAAATTAGGTAGTTGGAATTGATGGCTCACCTCTAAGCTTCCTTCTTACTCTGAATCTCTGATGGAAACATAAGTTAATTTGAGGAAGAAGAAATCAATGCTGTCACATGTGGAAGGTCAAAGAAGATGGGGATACAGGGTCAGCAGTGAAGCTGAGTGTTGCCAGAAGCTAGGGAAACTCACTGGGCTAGACTGCTCTGGAAGAGAGGGATTCCTGTCTCCTGGGGTCTGCCAGTAGAGCTCTGATTGTAGGAATATCTTTGTGGGGATTCATGTTTCTGTACTGAATGAGTCCACTTCTAAATCTGAAATTGTAAGGATGAGTAAGGAAATAATGGGAAGGAAGTGTAAGAAGAGTCTCAGGAAGGCTCACATCTGGAATAAGCTGAGCTTTGTGAAAAATGCTAAGGATAAAAAAAGGAGCTGTTGAAATGAAAAGAAAGAGGAACAGGAAAGACAGAAAGTTAAACCTGCTCTGCTGTTACTTTGCCTATAAGAAGGTACACAGGTAGTGTGTGAGTCTGCAAGCATCTATTAAGCATCTACTATGTGCCAGGCACTATTGAAAGCACTGTAATGTGGACTCAGAGTCAAGATTCTGGTACCAAAATCCTATCTCAGATAGTAACTGTGTGACCCTGGGAAGTCATGAAACCTGTCTCACCCTCAGTTTCCTTTTCTATAAAATGAGAGGTTTGGCCCCACTGGACTCTAAGGTGACTTCTACCTTTAAATCTATGATCCTATGATCTTTATATAAAGAAGGGTTGAATAATCATGGAGTAGAAGTCCTGAGTGTTCAGGATATGGCAAGAGAATGGAGTGCTACTTTGAATGTCCTATTATGCATAAGGTAGCATTATTAATCTTTGAGGAACTGGTGGTGAACCAAAAAGATGCTCCGAGACTGAAGACTAGCAAATGTACCACTTTTTCAAAAAATAGGAAAAAGTATATTCTGGGAACTGGGTTCCCAGAACTCCCAGTCCTGGGAGTATAAAGACAACCTCTAGTAAAATTCTAGAATGAATTATTAAACAGATGGCTTGTAAGCACTTAAAAAGGAAGTGACGAGCACTGAGAACTACCATGGCTACACTAGGAATAATATAGGCCATTGTTGTTGTTCAGTCATTTCTGACTCTTCATGACCCCATTTAGGGTTTTTGTGGCAGAGATAATGGAATTGTTGGCCACTTCCTTCTCCAGCTCATTTTATAGATGAGGAAACTGAGGCAAACAGGGTGAAGTAACTTGCTCAGGGTCACACAGCTAGTGAGTATCTGAGGCTGAATTTGAACTTAGGAAGATGAGTTTTCTTGACTCCAAGTCCAGCTCCCTAGGAGCTACTGCACCACCTAATACATGCCATATTAATTTGTTTTTCTTTTCTTTTATTAAAAAATAAGATTACTACTGTCAAAAGCACTTACTTGTTCCTTGGAGCTGCATTACATTAAGAAGGAAGGGGAGAAGGGCATGGTCAATATACCCTTCTTGAATGAGCAGCTGTTGCCTTATGGAAAGCATTGAGCTAGCTGAATCATTTTGACAGAAATTCAAGCTTGCAACTCATTCTTCAGAACTTTATCCTCCTCCAGTGAAGGGATTATAGATTTAGAGCAAGAAAGGACCTAAAGGGCTATTCAGTCCAACCCTCAGATGAGACAACAGAGGCTCAGGGAGAAGAAATCAGTTGCTGAAGGTCATATGCCAGTAAGCTGCTCAGTCTGGAGCTAAAGTCAGATCTCCAGACTCCAAATCCAGCTGCTTTTCCCGCTGTCCCAAGTTGATTTGTTTCCTCCAGAAATCAATTTATGTTCTAGTTTTGGGATTACACTTTATTGATACGCCACAAAAGTTGCTTGCCTTCCTCAGTGGGGGTCTCCCTTCCTCCACTCTGGACTCCATCTTTGGTTGTCTCACTTAACACCTTGCTTGGCTCTGATCACCTCTGATCTGAAAAAGGCTACTCAAACCTACCTAGACTATTCTGCTTTTGTCCCTTATGCAGAACGATTTCTGGTTTGCTAGATCTCCCTATAGTTAAGTTGCTCTGGCCTCTCCGCTAGCCTGACCCTTCCACATTTATACCAATTTCAATTCTTCCTGTTCTTAATAATTAGTTAATTAGGACCTAGCCTTGCCTGAGCCTCAACCACCCCCTGTGGACCCGGCTGAGTTCACACACATGTCTGGGCCTGGCTGCTACCTTGACGTGGGACAAAGTAACTAGGCTGGTAGATAGATAGGGAAACTGCCTCAGACAGAGTGTGGTTAGATTAAATTTCAGCAAGGTTGTTCTTGTGAATAAGGTGGAGAAACAGAGGCTGATTTTTAGAGATGAGTTAGGTAGCTTTGTAACGTACTACTTTGTTCTTCCTACTAGCCTGCACTGCTTCCTTCATACCTCATCCTGCCTTCCCTTGCCCTGTGCATTCTCACACACAATCCCCCATCTCCAGAACATATCTCCCTCCCCATGTGTCAACCCATCAACATCCTTCTCCTTCAATGCCCAGTTCAGGTGTGCCCTGAAGCCTTCCCTATTTAATTTCAAATAGGAGTGGCCAGACCTAGAAAATGCTGTTAAGATGTTGATGTCATGTTGGGGAGAGGTCTACACTATTATGCTCCAGGGTTCAAATCGTCTTGTTCTTTAAATATATGTGTGTGTATACACACACACACACACATAATTGACTTATATAAAGTCATAGACTGTCAGTTTAGAAACTTCGAAAATGGCAAAGAGCTTGGATTAACATCAAATATGTTGAGAGAGAGAAGAAGAGGGAGAGGGAGAGACAGACAGAGAGAGAGAGAGAGAGAGAGAGAGAGAGAGAGAATGAGAGAACCAAGTTCACACCAAAGAGCTCAAGAAACTAAACGAAATGAAATTTAACTTAAAAAAATCAGCTGCAAGTTGGGGAGATAAGATAACAGGATTTCAAATTAAAAAAAAGAGAGAAAGACAGGGATTTTAGTTTGATTACAAGTTGAGCACAAGCTAACAATCCTGACACATGACAAAAAGGTCATGTAATATTAGTGAATGTACCTTACCCTGACCCACAACAGAGTAATGGTTTTGCCTTTCTTGTGACTGTTTGCCCTCCATGATATTAAAAGGAATTTGCCTTTCTTGAGATCAGCCTAGCAAGGGGCTTGGGAACATAAAGGGCGAATGGATGAATGAAAGAGTATTTATTAAGCATTTACTACGTGCTAAGTGCTGCACAGAGAGCACCAGACTAAGAATGTTTGCTGTACTAGAATCATATGGTGAACCTGATGGCATTTCTACTTAATTCAACAGACATTTATTATATGCCTTTTATGTGAAAGCTAATAGGCTCTGGTTGCTGGTGTTAACTAACACCATAGAGGCCCTGCCCACAAAGATCTTACAATCTCCTGGGTGGGGGACATCAGACAAATACTTAACAATAATCAAAGCTGAAAAAAAATGATCAAAAGAATGACATGAGAAATTTAAGGAGGGAAGCATTGCTTCTAGTGGTGAGGGTGTGATCATATAGGGAAGGCTTCAGGACATGCCTGGGCTGGGCATTGAAGGAGAAGGATTTTGATGGGCTGAGATGTGGAGAGGGAAATCTGTTCTAGGTATGGGGGATTGCATGTGAAAATGCACAGAGGTCCGGGAAAACAGGATGAATGCAAGGGAGGCAGTATGGACAAGTAGGAAGAATATTCCCACCCCTGATATCTACCAGTCTGGCTCTGGACAAGGCAAATTAAGGCCCTCTCTAAGCCTTTGTAAAATGAGAAGGTTGTGAATCAGATGGCCTCTGAGAGTCTTCCAGGCTTATCTATGATGCCAAGTTTTAAGTAGTCTAGTTTGTTTGGAAGATAGTGTGTCTATTGGTAACAGTGTAAAATAAGGCTGGAAAGTTAAGTTAGAGCTAGGCTGTAGAGGGCTCTGAGTTCATATTTTATTGAGCAGACAAGGGGAACCATCCTCCTCCTCTTCCCCAGTCAGAGGAGAGATCTTTGAGGTGGAATGTCTCAGAATCAACTTGATTTTTCACAGCTTACCTGGTACATATCCATTCACTTCACTCTGCTAGGGAAGTGAGAATCCAAAGCGTGGTTTCATGGCTTGCTGAGAAAAGACTCTTTTCAGTGCCCATAAAAGGAAGCTAAGTGGCTGCTTTGGTCCTACAGAGGCAGCTAAGTCACTGACATGGGTCAGAATATTTCTAATGGTGAAGGCTTTTCTGAAATGATGACAACTTAAAAGACTGGTTTTTAAGCAAACATGCATATTCCCTGCAAAATTCACTGGAGACACAGATGTGTCCTACTTTTCCAAAAGCAGAACAAGAAGGAAAGATGGAAATCTAAAACTTTAAACAACTCACAAATTGAGGAGCAATTATTCATATTTCTTAAAAAAAATCCTTATGGTTACAAAGGGATCATCAGTGTGAACTCTGGGTTTCCTGTGCATAGATTATTTGGTTTGAGAAGCCAGGAATGGAAAAAGTTAAAGACCCAGTCAGAATAAAGATAAAACAACCCCCAAATTGTATAAATAATTGGGAAAAGTGGAAGCAATTTACAAAATCTTGGTTTCTGCTTCTCTCTCAATACACCGGCCCCCCAAACCAGGAATGTGTCTACTTTATAAAGACAGAAGGATTTTTGTTATACTCCCAGGAAAAAATACAGCACACTTATGGCTATAGCTTCATCTAATTTCTATTAGTTTGGTCTTTGTGCGTAGGTCCTTCAATTATTAGGCCTGATTTTTGCACAAAAGTGTTCACCTACACATGTGCATGCACTGTCCCTTCCATCAGATTGGAAGCTTCCTGAAGATAGAGATTGTCACTCTCATCGAATAGGGAGCTAGCTCCCTGAGGAAACAGCTTTTTCCCCCATTAGACTAAGAGCTCTCTGAGGTCATAGACTATGCTTTCCTCATCACACAGAGAATAGCCTGAGGGCAGAGACTGTATTCCTCATCCAGAAGGCTGCCTATTCTCTCTGCCCATCTTCCACTGGTCCCACACAGGGCAGGGTATACAGAAGGAGCTCAGTGCCTGGTGTGCACCTCCTCTTCACTACAGCTCCTGACCCCATTGATCTGAGGATGTGAGGTCAGGTCAGTCCCAGAATCAACATGAGTCAGTTGTTTTTCTCCGAAGTTGCCTAATTGTCTGGACCTTCCCTAGTCCAGATCCCTCCAAATTTGTCCCAGAAGGCTGAGGAAGAGAGCAGGTTGCTTGAGTGGGCATAAATCCAGGAGTGAAACTTACTTTGGGTGCTTCTGAATGCTTTAGGAAGAAAAGTTACTTTTTCTGCTAGGAGTCATTGAGACTAAGTTTCTGGTTATAGCCTTTGATCAGATCAGGGAAGGAGGTCTCATAGCTGGCTTTATTCTCTTTCTCATTGAGACTAATGATCAATAGCTACCACTTACATAATCCTTTGAGGTTTGTGAAACACCTTATATATAGTCTCCCCTAAGCCTTAGAACAACCCTGTGAGGTTGGTGTTACTATTAACTCCACTTTAGAGGAGAAAGTTAACAGAGAGGTTAAGTGATTTGTTCAGTTACCCACTTAGGAAGAGGTGTCTACAGCAGGATTTGAACTCAGGTCTTTCTAACTCCAACCCCTGTGTTCTACTCACTATGCCACCTCTAATCTCACCAAATCTCAGAGGAGGGGACAAGGTGGTAGTTTGGAGACCTGCTGGATAAAAGTTTCAATCTACTATTAGAGCCCAATCTGTGTTTTAGGATCTCCTGGCTTGGAGAATGGGAGCAGTTAGCTAGAACACTGCTGCGTCCCCCTCCTTCATTCTGTCCCTCCCCTTTTCTCCTCCCCAAACTGCCATCTGGGTCTGAGTCATTTTTCCATGGTTCAGCCCTGACAGATTTGGGATAGGGAAATGTACAAAAGATCAGGGATCACTATGTGCCAAAGGGCAGAAGGTGGGGCTCATGGTGTTGGAAGAGAAGGAACCAGTAGTTTAAAGGAAAAAGGGCTGAAAATTGGAAGGGAAGGAATAAGAGGGAAGATTATTTAAGCATTAAAGTCTAAGGCATAGAGCTTGAATTAGTACTAGGGCTATGCCCTACAAAAGAACATGGGAGGAGAATATTGGATAACACTCTATCACCTTTGCTAAGTCCTCATCACCGGACTGACCTTACTTCTACAGTTAGGTGGATCAGTGGATAGAGCACTGGAATTGGATTTAGGATCACCTGAGTTCAAATTTGGACTCCAACACCTATTTGCTGTATGACCCTGGGCAAGTCACTTAACCTCTGTCTCAATATCTTCAATTATAAAATGGTGACAATGATAGTGTACAAGTTTACAGAGCTGTTGTAAGTATTGAATGAAGTAACATTTGTAAAGCATTTAGTATGGTGCTCGGCACAGAGTAGGTGCTTAATAAATGCTTATTTCCTTTCTTTCTTCCCCCACCCTACTCCAGGGTCAAATGCAGAAGTCACTGGGTGAAGGTCCCTGGGACCTTTGGATTCTCCTAGTGCTAAAGACCTGTAGGGAACTATATGACTTGGGGAGTCTTATTACAGCAGGATGGCTGGCATCACAGGAGCAGGGTGCTAAGGCAGAGCAGCAAGGTCGGAGGATGGTGGCCTGCATGACCTGAAACTCCTCTTCTCATAATAAACTCTTATTCCTTTGTAAAACAGGAAGGAGGGGAGAATAGTATTTGCACTATATACCTCAGGATTGCTAGAAGGAAAATGATTTCTAAATCACAAGTAAAACTCTATACAAATGTGAGTTTAATGTAATATGCCTTCTAGCATTCTAGGCCAACTGAAGTTTCAGAGAACAGTATGATTAGGAAGGACACTGGGTGTGTGGGTTCCTAGAAAAGGACTGCCCAGTTTCTCAAGTGACCATAAATATCCTTGCAGTTCATAGGTCACCCTCAGGAAGCATTTAGTCTAACCCATCCATGTGGCAGATGAGAAAACCAAGGTCCAGAGTGGTGATGACTATTTCACACAGATAGTTAGGGCACTGGACTTATTCTAGTCTTGGCTGTGACACTTTTAGCTCTGGGTGAAATGGTCTGATTGGTGACATTATAATGTCTTTGGGAGTCGCCAATCAGAGACTGCATGGTTTTTTGGTTAAATTGTAAGCAGGAACAGGGCCCTGAACATCACAGATGCTCAACAAATATGTCTGGTGAGCAAAAATGGATGAATGAGTAAATATTGTGGAGGCAAATAGTAATTTCTTACCTCATTTGTAAAGAGTGTGAAATGAAAAAAAAAATCTTATTCTGCTATTACTGGGAGAGAAATTCAAGTTGACTGAAGTGACTAGCCCCAATTGCCCATTGTGACCAAGCGCAGAAGAGAATTGGTGACAATTTCCTGAGTTTCTTGGGCAAACTATCAGAAAACATTCCCATTGAGAAAGGTGTATAAAACATACACTTCAACTGGAGAGTCAATCTTGTCTCTGACTTTCTTCTAATTCTGTTTCCTCCTTTTTCATTATTTCAACATGTTTAAAATTTGTTCATCACTAGGGCACTGGGATATGGGAACGGAAAATTACTTCTATGCCAAAAAATAATAGGAAACGACAATGATTTACTACAAGGAACGTTGACTTCAATTCTTCAGGGATTTGTGATTGCGCTGATATAGGAACCTTCCTTCACCAGTTCTGGTCACCACTGTTCCATAACTCAGGTCTACTAGTTATTTGACAATTTCCGTGGCCAAAAAATTCATTACCCTGGTGGGGAATTTATTAGGATTATAATAGCATATCATTCGAATGCTGGATGTCTTCTGCAAGTGTGGGCTCTTGAAGGATTTGCCAGGAGAGTGCAAAGCCTACTAGGTCCTACCCCAAATACTCCAAGTGTGGGTCTGATCATGAGAAGGAATATTGGATAAAAAAAATTCTAGAACCTTTGACTTGTAGAGGACATGTAGAATTCATCATCTTGTCTCCTGCTTCAAAGAAAGACTCAAGTGAATTTTTTCTGTTCAGAAAGGAAGCTCTCTTAGCTTTAAAGATACAAGGGAAGAGACTCTGTATTTTCTATTAGGGATCCATTCTCACTGCAGCACAAAGGTGTGTAGAATGAAGGGGAGAAGATAACTAAATGATAGAAAAGACTTTCGAGAGTCCCTTGGACAGCAAGGGGATCAAATCAGTCAATACTTAAATTAATTCAGAGTATTCACTGGAAGGTCAAATACTAAAGCTGAAGTTTAAATACTTTGGCCACATAATGAGAACATAGGACTTACTGGAAAAGACCTTGATGTTGAGAAAGATTAAAGGCAAAAGGAAAAGGGGATGGCAGAGGATAAGAAGGATAGTGTCATGGAAACAAGGAATAGTTTGGACAGACATGGGGAATAGTGGAGGATAGAAGGGCCTGGTGAGCTGTGGTCCATGGGTCACAAAGAGTTGGACACAACTGAAAGACTGACCAACAAGTCAAGTTAATTTCATCTTATCCAGATTCCCTTTTTGCTGTCATTTACAGATTTCTTGATCACCTCCTCAATCCACTTAGTACCTGGCTTCAGTCTTTGCACTCCAATCCCTGAAGAATAAACATATTCTTCAATATGTTTAACTCCATGACTCCTGTCATGAATCCATCTCAACAATACTTAGATCTTATATATCCCAACTCTCAAATGAATTTGCCCTAAGTGTAAGAATGACTAGGAGAGGACAGGGAGCAGTAAGGAGAAAAGATTTAGGTGTCTCTGTGGAAGAAAGGAGAGATGAGGAGCCTTTTAAAAGCTGGGAAGGGAACAGTACCCAAAATAGGAAGTCTAGGTACCCAAGCTATCAGAGAATAAGCTATAATGGAGATAGAGAATGGAGCTGTAATTGCATTGATAGAAGGAACTCCCTATACCAATTCGGGTTGGTACCCTCTCTGCAACTTAAAAAGTGATTCATCATCACTGGCTGACTAGCTCCACAAAGTCCAGTTCCTGCCTTCCTTACCCCATTAAGACCATACCAATCATACATAGGGAGAAGAAGCTACATATACAAATGATATCCTCCTTCTCCCCTTCCCATTTTATTGATATCTCTAATTACACCTTTCTTTCCAGCAAATACATAGCCCAGAACTTGGTGGAGAGGTTCCACAGGGCTCTAAATAACCACAGCAAAGTGGAGGGTCAAATCTCCATTCCTGTTAAAGTATAAAGAATCTAACAACAAAGATGGTCCCCTCTTTTCCCTTCTAAGTCATGCTCTTGAAAGGGCCATAGCCTTACCCTGTGGTGATGTCGTCATCCTCTGTCATGGTCTTGCCCATGAGGTCACTGTCACTCATATAGCCAGATTTGAGGTCAACCTCATCAGAATCCAAAGACTCAACTAGCTCAAGGCGGGAGATGTGGCTGAGTTTGCTGGGACTTCGCATAGGCATAGTGTGAGAGTAGTGGGCTCGCTCGCCATGCATGTACCAGGCCGGAGGGCCCTCGGAGCGGCAGCTGCCACCCACTGAAGGTGCATCACCCGCCTGCAGGCGGGGGCTGGATTGTCCGTAGCGCCAAGAGAGTGGGGAAGAGCGGTTGGAGAGGCTGGACACACTGCGGGGGTTGGCATCATCGCTGTCATAGCAGGTCATCTCCAGGGAGCTATGGAGCAAGAATAAGGCGAGCTCTTGAGAATCAAAGAATTTCAGAGCTGGAAGAGATGTTTTTTAGCAGATCGCAGAATTAGTAATAACCATAACAGCTGATATTTATATAGCCCTTACTATGTGCCAGCACTGTGCTAAGTGCTTACCATTACTATCTCCTTGGATTCTCACAACAACCCTAGAATTAGCCCCATTTTACAGAAGAGGAAACTAAGGCTCAGGTCACACAGAGTCTTCCTGACCCCAGGTCCAATGTTCTATCCACTATGCCCATCTAGATTATAGACCTAGAGATGGAAAGAACTTTTAGTCAATTAATTCTTTATTTTTACAAATGAAGAGAAGTTAAATGATGTGTCTAGGGTCACACAGAGCAACCCGGGTCTTCTGATTCCACAACACTCTTTCCATTGTGCCATATTCCAATTCCTTCATTTTGCAGAGGAGGAAACTGAGACCTGGGGAGGATAAGGGATTTGTCCAAGGTCACACAGAGATAATTGTTTACGGCAGAGCCAAGCCTAGAATCCAGGTACCCCGAGCCCCATCCCCAACTCTTTTCACTGTACCTTACTGCCTCCCAGCATTGTGTCATGACCAATAGCTGCCCCTCTCCTCTGCCACCTTACTATCCTCTTCTCCCACCTACAATGCCTTCTGATCTCCTATCTACCCATCTCAAAGTGACCCATTGTCATGTTTCAAGTGCCATTCTCCAAGTGTGCAAGCAACATTGGTCTTTTGTCCTCTGGGGTCACTCAACACTGTTTGGGCGCTTGGGCGCTATTCTACTTAGCCCTTTGTCATATACCACTTACAGAGCTCTTCAGTTATTACATACGTGACAATCTCATCTCCTTAGGGATTAGAAACTCTGAGTGCAAGACTTTGTCTTACACTCCATCAACCTGGCAGCCAACAAGTATTTATTAAGCACTTATCATGTGCCAGCTATGGGGCAGAGTACTGGTGAACCCAGTCATAAAGGAAATAGACCCTGTCCTCAGAAAGATGATATTCTACTGAGGGCGGGAAACAACATGTACTCACTTATGTAGATACATAATAAATACAAGGAAACTGTGGGGAGGAGGCACTAGTAGCTGAGGAGATCAGGAAAGGCCTAATGATAGAATGCAGTGTTTGAGCTGGGCTTTGAAAGAAATTGGGATTCTGAGAGCACCTAGATGGTGCAGCGGATAGAGTGCTGGGCCTGGATCAAAAAGACTCATCTTCCTGGGTTCAAATCAGGCCTCAGATACTCGCTGTGTCACCCTGGGCAAGTTACGTCACCCTGTTTGCCTCAGTTTCCTCATCTGTAAAATGAGCTGGAGTAGAAAATGGCAAGCTACTTCAGCATCTTTGCTAAGAAACCCCATAAGGGGCCATAAAGAGTTAGAAACAACTGAAAAATGACTCAATAACCACCAAAGAGATTCTAAGATGCAGCCGTGAGGAAAGGAGCACGTTCTGGATATGGGGGAATAACCTGTGTAAAAACACAGTGATGAAATATCAGAACACCTGGATTTTATCTTTGATTATTTGTGCTAAACCTGTACAGATCTGAAGTGAGGGGGTTAGACCAGATGGCCTCCAAGATCCCTTTTGATCTTAATTCTATGATCCTGTGATTCTATATTGTCCGTGAGGAGCTTAGTGCAATGCTGGGCTCCCAGAGTGTATTCCATGAAGACCTATCCAACTGAATTAGAGAGACGTGACATGGGTGGCATGTCTGGATTTCTCTACCCAGCATTTCACGTTGTTCTTCCCCAACCAATGAAACCTTGGTGTTAGGATGAAAAGATAACCCTGGAAGGCTCTGAAGGTCCAGAAGAATTGGAGCTGAGTCTCTTACATATCAGTTTGCATCATAATGGAACTCTATGGTCAGACAGGGTATTGGATACCAAGAGTTTCCTGAGTTATTCTTTTCTTGTCCTGACCGTGTCTGACAAGCTGATGCTGACCAAGCCTCTTCCAAAATTACTTTCCTCTCTTTATTCTCCAGACATAATAAAATCTGGGAAAACTGCTGAAAGTGAGGGCCCCAATGTCCTAGGGAGAACCATCCTTTGACTTAGGAAGAGTCTTTATTGCAGAAGTCACCGGACTTTATGAGGACATACCCCACCCCCAATTCCACACTAGCCTCCAGTTCCTGTCACAGAGTAGGGGGGTGGAGAATAGGCTTGGCACAAGATGGGATGGAAAGTTTCACTTCCCCATGGCCAGTCTTCCTCAGCTCCAGGCAACTGTCTCCCCTTTCCCTTCCCCAAACAAGACCTTTCCCCTCCTTCCCTCAATCCAGTCTCAAATGGAAACATCACTGCTGGTAGAAATAGTAGAAGTGGAACTGGACCTTAATGGATGCAAAGGTTTCTGAAAAGGAATTGAATCTACATCAAACCTGTAAATCTTGCACCTCCTACTCCCCATAACCTAGCCTTGGAACTCACTGTGGTCTGGTGGAAAGAGACCTTTGGTAGGAGACAGAAAGACAACACTTAAGACCTAGGGCAAGCTGGGCCAATTCACTCCCCTCCTCAAGTTATCTCTTTAGTAACCTGGGGATACTTAAAGGTACCTGCTAACCTCTTATGTTGGAACTGAAATGGGCTAGTTGGCTGGATATGCTTTGAAAGGTGAAAGGGTTACAGAAATCCAGGATGACTAGGGATGGACCAGGGATTCACTGCTACAACGAACCCCCTCTATCAATGCAGGTTGGTGCCTTCTCTTTAACTTACAATTTTAGAGAGTTACTTAGAGCATTGAGAAGTTAAGTGACTAGTTCAGGGTCTCGTAACTATATGTGTCAAAGGCAGGTCTTGAACTCCGGTTTTCCTGCCTCTGAGGTTAACTCTTTCCCTCACACCACTTTGCCTCTCTGTCATGTGATATATAATAATAACAAAAGTAAAAATATCTGATCAAAACATTGGGGTGGAAACCAGCGTAGGGACACAGTGAGGGGAAGAAGAAGTTTTGGACTGATTACATTTCTTTCAGAGATCTAGAACTTTCCCCCAGAGGGGACAGTCCTCTAGCTCTCCAAGTGGGTTTTAGAGTGATTCTCCTGAACATTGCCCCATTCCCAAAGACAATAAACAGCCACAGCCTTGGTCACAGCTGTGCCACATCTGGCAAGTTAGAGTCAGTCCAGTCAAGGAAATGGAGGCTGCTCTGCTCCTCTAGGGATGAGTCATTTTGGGTGTGACCCCTTCAGCAGCTAAACTCTTTCTGTTTGCCCTGAGATGAAACTGGCTGGTGATCCAGGGCCTGAGGGACTGTCCCAGTTCTTTCCCAAGCTTGGTAGGTGTGGAGAGTAGTTGGGGTCTCTAGGAAACAAGAGGATAGACTCTGCTCTGAATTGGACCAACCTAATGGGTACTGGGGTTGCTAGTGTTATGTTTAGTGACCTAGACGCCACCTCCCAGTTTGGTTTTCCAGGCTTGCTTGGTACTCCTACGTGTACTAGCGGGATCAGGAAGAACATACCAGACAGGCCTGAATTCTGATTAGGGGATGACCCACAGGACCCTCTTATGTATCCCCCTCAGCAATTTTCTTTCCTTCTTAGATTGATTTCTCCATCATTTCCCTTCCTTTAAAAAAGCTGAAGGTTTGGCTTGGCACAGGCATAGTCACTAACCCAGGAGGGAAGACTTGGAAAACATACTCAAGGATCCATCTTCTAACTTCATTTTTTTCAATTAATAACACTTTATTTTTCTCTTCTACCCCACCCCAAAAGAAGAAAAAAGGAAAGAAAAACAAAATCTCTGAAACAAGTATACATAGTCAAACAAAACAAAGTTCCATATTGGGATCTCCAAAACTTATGTCTCACTGCATCTCGTGTCCATTACCTCCCTATCAGGAGATGGGTAGCATACTTCACCATCTGACCTAATGGCTCAACAGAAAACATTGAAAAAAGACTCCCAGGTTTGAGGATGGGATTTAAGCATCTGGGCTGAGGTTTGGAATTAGGACTCAGTGCCTAGGTCTGAGGGCTAAGTGATGGAATGCCTCAAATCGGGGGGTGGGGTGATGTTAACTTCTTAGAATGTGTAGACTAAATACTTAGTGCTTGGAGGATTGTAATATAGTCCTACTATAGGTTGGGAAGCATGGGTTTAAAGAAATATCCTCCTCATCACTGCCATCTCCTCAGCTTTTCCAACTTTGCTCTCAGTTTTCCATCCCCAGGAGATAGGGGAGGAACTCGCTTCTAATTCAACTGAGGGTGTGACTTGTCCCTCACCCAGCTTTCTCCCTCACACCCCACAATTTCCCAATCCTGGCTGCCTCCTATACTCATTACCCCTAGAGCCCAGTCTGGCCCCTACTGCCCCCCACAGAGCTGACAGCATGAGCTCATCTGGGCAGCCAGCAGAGTCAGGGAAGGGAAACACTGAGTCAGGGCAGAGACTGTGGCCAGCAGGCTGCTGGGGGAGAGGTACTGAGGGAAGAAGAGGTCTCTGGGCTCAGCCAGGGGCTGGGAATTCCTCTGCATTTGGGGTGGGCAGGCACAAGCAGAAAATGATGCCAATGTGAAGCTGTGCTAAGGAGAGCAAGAAGACCCTCTCTGATGTCCACTGGTAGTGCTGGTCCAAGAGCTGAACACAGGAGGAGGGTGAAGGACATGTTAGCTAGAAGGGCAGGGCCTTAGTGAGGGAGCTAAAGGTGAAAGGGCATCTGACCACTTGGAAAGCAAGGAGAAACAGCAATGGGACCATCTGGGGCACTGATGAGTGGGACGTATACCTGTACCTGGGAGAGAGTTGGAGAGACATGGAGGAGGAGGCAGATGTGGAAGAGAACAAGGGAAATTCCCTCAACCCAAGGCTTACCTGTGAGTTACTTGGGAACCTCTCAGGCTAGACATAGTCTCCTCCAGGTTCTGTCGAAGGTCCAAGACATTTTGAACTGTCCTCTTTCTCTGGGACTCTGGGTCTGCAGAGGGTGAGAGGGAAGAGACAGGATGAGTCTGGAGATTGACCACAGGGGACACCTCAGTTATGGGGAGCCCTCCACCCAGCAGGACAACAGCTAGCATAAGCAAGGCAGGGCAAATCAGTGGGATGCCAGATCAATGGGGAGAATCTGCTGGTGAAAGTGGAGATGCCTCCCCTCAGGCCTGGGATGTGTGTGTGTGTGTGTGTGTGTGTGTGTAAAAAGGAGATCTTTTGTCCCTTAGAGCTCCCATCCCTCCCCCATGTTCATAGTGACAGCATCTGGTTGTTGTCCTCAGGGGCAATTTTTCCTGCAAACAAGGATCCCTGCCAACGTTTGTGGCAATTAAAATTAACCTCACCAACTATCCCTCCCTCCATCTCTGAGTCTTAGATAGTCTGATGGGGGCACATTCTGGAGCCTCAGCTGGCCAGAAGGGAGAAGCCACTCCCAATGGGGGACCTAGAAGGGAGATCAGATGGGGTTCTTCCATCTGCTAATTAGGATTTGAAAAAGTTTCTCTGACTAACCTGATAGCACCACAGCAGAACCCAACAGGTCTGATAGCCCTAGCCTACCTAATGTTGGTTTAGAAGGGCCAGGAGGTAATTCAGGAATTGAGAGGGTGCCTATGGAATGGGTGCTAGGACCAAGGGTATTGGACTAAGGCCAGGGACAACCAGCACAATATTTTTTTGGGAAGTGCCCTTGATGATGCTGAAATACAGATTTGACTACTGCAGAATTCTTTGGCAAGAAAAGCCTACCTTAGGTCATCTAATCTACTTTTTTATCTCTAGGTTGAGTGACATCCATGACCTAGCAGGACTCTAGAAGGACGAAAACCTTTTGTGACAGACAAGTCAGTAGATCCTTCCTCTCTTCAGTTTTATAGTGTGACAAAAGCAGTAGCCCAAGAGAGAAGGAGATTTGACAGCTCAAAAGGATTTTACCTAAGGATCTCAAAGCACTTAGTGGAAGTAAATTTATGATGTCTCCCTGGAATCTAGGAGGTAGATGCTTTCATGAATGACTTCAAAGAGAAGAATTCAGGAGGTCTGATATGCCAGGAAATCTCCCCCTACCTTCTTCCCTGATTTCTCCTTCCCTCCTCTCAGCCCACCACACACTCAGCTGGAGTGTTGGGTTATTTCAGCTGGAAAAGGGAAAACTTTGGAATCCTTTCAAGGGTTGGTTTTTTACCCCTCTTTGCCAAGACTGAAACCTGGGATCTGGCAAGAGACTGTTTCAACTGTCTCGCCAGCGGAAGAGAGGGCTGGGTGGGGATGGGCAGGGAGCCAGGTCCTGGCAGCAACCACTCCCTCTCCCAAGGTCTCCAGGGCACCTTTCCTACAATTCATCTCCACACCCAAACCTGCTCCGCCTTCCTTTCTCCCACTTAGGCTAGTACCTTAATATTCTCTCAGCCTTACTTTACTCATCTATAAAATAATGGGCTGAAATACATGCTAAGTTACGTTTAGCATTAAATCCCATTATCTTATATATTTCTTCATCAACCATCATTAGACATCCCAGATTAAAATCTTCAGATCACCCAGCTTGTAAGCAAGAAAAAATATGAGACAACAATGGAATCCTTTGCCAACTGCCTGAGGTCCTCATGTTCTAGGATGATTGTTATCGGGGCTTTTGGTTGTACGGTACATGCCAATGACACAACGAGTCCA
Source organism: Potorous gilbertii (assembly GCA_028658325.1). Classification (NCBI taxonomy): domain Eukaryota; kingdom Metazoa; phylum Chordata; class Mammalia; order Diprotodontia; family Potoroidae; genus Potorous; species Potorous gilbertii. Next base: position 605,001,488 of record CM053770.1, read on the forward strand.
AGACCATGGTCACTGTGCCACAGAAATGTCTCTAAAGGCTGTAGATGGTTAGGAAGTGGGGGAGTAGTGGGAGGGATGATGAGTGTGCCTGGGAAGGGGGTAGGTTTGTCAGGTCCTACTGGGTAAGAGTCAGGTCAGGGAGAGAAGGGTTTTTAATAATATAGCAAACAAACCATATTTGTACAGACTTTGATTACATTATATCAGAGCCTCCAATCAATATTTCCCAGGTGGGAAGAAAAGGTCAGATTTGACAGGAAGAGGTCAGAGAGTTCAGAGATGGGCCTGTGCAAATATCTCAGCACCATTTTTGGCACTTATCAAAGCACCTGAAATCATCCTTAGCCCTTCTGGTCTCTTTTCATGATTCCCAATTCTCAGTGTGGAGCTTGCAGGGCAGGATGGAGGAAGGAAGCCCTTTGATATAAGAAAGGTAGAGGATCTGAGAAAGGAGAGGAAGCTTGTGTGAGCTGTTCAGTATACAGGCCCAGGGATCTTTAGTCTGAGAATACAAATGACCCACAAAGAAAGCTATTCAGTCCCAGATGACTCCAGTTCAATAACAGGACCCTGGGTTCCCACTCAGCATTTCTCTCTTCTGTTGAAGATAGTATCCCCGTTCCCCCAAAGAATCCTAAATTGATAGCAGAGAGGATATGACTATTTTATTTGTTAGGAAGATATCATAAAGGAAAGAAAGGGGAAAAAATTAACCTTCACCCTTTAATTGGATAAACTTAAGGAAGGTTACTTGGAACTATCTCTGAGCTCCAGGGTTTAGTAAGACCCCATGCCTTGCACACATTAATTAGGTGCTTAAATTTTTTTGATGAATTGAATTTGGACCTTCCTCTCTGCTTCTGTTTGCTCATCGGTAAAATGAAAGGAAGAAGGCTAAATGATCTTACATTCTTTGCAGTCCTAAATCTGTGATCCTAAGCTTCAGCTTGAGAGGCATAGGATAGAAGGTGTTGGAGTCAGGAAGAGACTGAATTTCTGTCATTGATATGTCTTAGCTTTGTGAACCTGGGGCAAGTCAGTTAACTTTTTGGGTTTCCAGGTTATTCTCCAAGATTTTAAGTTACATAAGTGTAGGGAGGTAGGGGAAGAAGAAGAAGAGATTCTTCATAATGAGGGTTCCTAACATTGATGCAATCACAGATCCAGACTGTTCTGGAATCTGCCAGATTTGTGCTACCGCACTCCAACCCCATACCCAAACAAAACAACAACTTTAACTTTAGAGCTGTCCTCAGAGGTCCAGCAGTGATATATCCAAAGAAAGAAAAGATAACATGACATGAAGGAGGGGTCCTTCTCTATCTCCCCAAGAATTTCCCACTTGTTTTTCCTGATTCTCACCCAGGAACTTAATTCCTTAATATACTTTATTTTAGCACCTGGGATGATGCCCACCCTCTTCCCTCATCTAATTCTATCAGTATTAGGAAGTGCTGCTTTCAAACTGTCACAAAGATATAGATTCTGAGCAAAGAGACTCCAGGCGAGGGGAGCCTTTCACTCTAGGATCTGGTCTCTCCTTTCAGGACATGGCCATAGTTGAGGGATGCTGAAATCTGGGACTTCTGCAGACCTATTTTTGGTGAGCCTCCCAGAAGCGACATCTGGTGGCCAGGTTGGATATGACAATCAGTCTTTCACCTGGAGAGAAAGTTGGATTTGGCCCATGGGACCTCTTGAACAAGAGCTTTGCTCCTGGAGGATGATAGGGAGGGGTCATTGTGGGTGGCTAAGGAGATTCAGGTTATATTCCTGAGAATACAGTGTAGAAATAAACCCTTTGTCCTATCTCACCTGACCCTCAGACCTGCTGAGGTCTATGGGACAGAAGGAAGGAAGCTTGGTTTGGAAGAGCTGGGGGGGACCTGTCATCTCCCTTCACTCTGGGGCACCCAAAATGATTTTAGGGTTGGGGCTGGAGGAGCACACAACTTCCCTCTGTCGAGCAAGTCCTCTCAGAACTCAGCACAACCATGGGAGGTGAGGCTGGAGGCAGGCCTGGCCCAATAGAGGGTGTAAAACATTTTTCCTTTCTAGACAGCTCCAAGGGGCTTTGACTGAGGTCTGTAAGAGGCCTTCCCACAGCTCCCTCCATTTTCCCGAGCTGCTGCTGGAGGCTTCTCCCTGCACAGATGGAGCAACAGCTTTGGGGAACTGGAGGGGTGGGTGTGTTAATTCAGGGTCTCTAAGGCATAAGAGGCTCCCCCAACCTACTTGTCACCATGGCAACTCACCCTAGCTTCATGTAAACAACTGCACATACCCAGCATGCAACAGGGCATCTGCATTGTAGGGTGGTGGTTCCCTTTATATACCGATGATTCTTAAACCAGCACGGGGTAAATTTCTGTTTGACCCACAGTCCTTAGAATGATGACATGTATACATGTTTTCCCTCTCACACACACATGCATGTGTATGCAGAATATAGCAGAATAAATCTGAAGCATATAACTGTAATTATAGATACTGCTGGACTTGGGACATATGTACTGATAAATGTTAAAACACATACACAAAGTCTGTCTGCCTATGGAGGCTATTCCCACAAAGGGGAAAGTGCTTGAGTATATATATATATATATAAAACCCACCTATCAAGTGGCAGAGGGGAGGGGAGACAGTCAAAGGATAAGAGATGAAGACTGTGATACCAAAGGAGGCAAGATGATTTAGATTGCTAAACGTAGCAGAAGAGAAGGCTGAAGAGGGTATTCTATAATAGTTAGACTTTATAAGTAAGTAGCAGAGGCTCATAGACTCACAGGAGTTGAGTCAAGAACCAACCTTAGCAGTCACCTAGTCCAACCCATATCTGAAAAAGAATCCCCACTACATACCCAAGGAGCAATCATTCAGCCTCTACTTGAAGACCTCCATAAAAGGGAAACACTTACTTCTTGAAGGTTAGGGAACTTTTCCTGACATCACGCCTGACTTGGCCTCTGTGACTTTCCTCCATTGCTCCTTCTGGGACCAAACATAACACCCTGAATGCCTCTCTTGCACATGATAGCTCTTCAGTTTCTTGAAGACATTCCTCATACCCACCTTGAGTCATCTTTTCTCCAGGTTAAATATTCTCATTTCCCTTAATTGGTCATTACTGGAGCCAATAGAGATTCCTACTGAAGTTACGGTGTTGGAATGTTGCCTTCTTTTCCCACACCTGTCTACTGCCACACTCCTTTCACTCTCAAACTCGAGACTATATTGGTCTGCTATTTCAGTATAAACCTAACCAAGCTTCTGTTTTGGCCCTTCCTAAACTGCTTAGCCTTCACTTGCCCAGAAAATTGCCATGATGGGACAAGGTCTTGAGACTGTAGGAGAGCCTGGTATGTGATTTTCAGATGGCAGATATTTGGAGTTTAGAGATGCAGAGAGGAAGGGAGTCAGCCCTATGATGGGGTCCCTGGGATTTGCCTCCTTATCTCTTGAATTTCTCCTCTTTGTGACCTGTAGGAAGCATTGGAACCGGAGGGGTATGTGTGAGAATCCTCTTGGAGAGATCTTCCCTTACACAAGTTACTGATGCTTGGTCTGGACCAGGGACACTGCTGGCTAGAGGCAGGAGGAGTGGATGAGACAGCTGCTGAAAATCTCCTGGTTACTCACACCTCTGGCCTTGATCACAAAAACCCAAACCAACTTAATCTCTCAACTCTCCATTCCCTTCCTTGAGTTCCTCTCTGCCATGGGAAACTTTGGGCCTCAGGCCACTGAGGATAATTTCTCTAAAATCTAGTTAAGTAAGGAATGGGGAACAACTAATGAGAATGATATCACCAAATGGCAGATTTATGATGGTGTTGGAAGAAGGTGGTAGGCAAGGAGATCCATCACTCAACACCCATACTTCCCCAAATAGTAATTAGCCAGCAAATAAGTAAATTGCAAGAACAGCCTGTTGAAATTTTAATCACCCCACATTGCATATTTCAGAACTCTTATGAGAAGTTTAGCCCAGGGCCAATGGCAGAATAATTCATGTCCAAATTCTAAGACAGTTTTAGGTATTAACATAGCAACAGAAGGGGAACAGTGGTAGGGACTTAAGTTAGACATTAAACAGGAAGAAAAGCAATTTATTATAGAGGGATTTAATTCTCCAAGAGGACCATGACCTCAGGAAGGTGATGGCTTGACTTGCAAGTGAATTGGATTAAAGTGAGGGAGGGCTGTGCAAAGTCACCAGCGTTACTCTCTTCAGGAGCCATGAAGGTTGAATGGCAAGACATGTCAGGACAGCTAGAGATGACCCCAGATGCAGTGGGAGAACTTGACCTTTTTAAGCTAAGGTCTTTCCCAGGTCCCAGTTTGTCTGAGGCAATGCCCATTCAGTGATTAAAATTATGTAAGAATTGAGGCAAACGATGGTGTAGTTTGCTTTCACTAAAGAATCAGTATGGGAAGGGAAGACAGAAGGATTTAATAGAAATTATCCAGTCACCCTCCTTGTTTCTTAGATCAGATGGCTCAAATCTCACCTTCTGCAAGAGGTCTTTTCTGGTTCCACCCACTGCTAGCACCTTCCCTCTGAGATAATCTCAGATTTACACTATATCATGAAAGCTAGGTACATAGCTGTTTGTATGTTTTTTCCACCATTGGAATGTGAGTTCTTCAAAGGTAGAACCCGAATTTTGCTTTTCTTCGTATCTCTAGTGCTCAGTACACTGCGTAACGTGTGAATGTTAGGAAATAACCCTTAATAAGTAAGAAAGCCCTTAAAAGATCTTCGTTGATTGAATGACACACAATTAGTGACCAAGCCAGAATGAGAGCCTGGGTCTATATTCTCCAAGTACATTTGAAATGTAGGAGTGTAGACTTAGAGCTGGAAAGGACCTGGGAAATCATCTAGTTCCGTTATTTTAAAGTGGAACTTGGGGTCCAAGTGGTTAAGGGACTTGCCCAGTGTTACACAGAAAAATGGCAGAGTTGAGATTAGAATCCAGATCCTCTGATTCACAATCCAGCACTTTCCCTACAGCACCCTGTTACTAAAGAAAGTAACAGTCTACCCCTCTCCATGTAAATCTACCAGAGCATGAAAATTAGCTCCCAGTCTTAGGAAAATGTTCCTGGAGCAAACCTACTGGAAATCAGGGCTTGAATCAGGAAGGATGGAAAGGCACACAGGGAATAAAGAAACAAACCCAATCAAGGGTACAAACATCTAATCAATGTTAACGTTGGGTAGTGAGTGGCACAGGAGCCAGACCTTCCTTGTGTTCCCAAATCTGGCAGATTGTGGAAACTCAGTAAATACTGGACAGATTCCATTCTAAGAAATACCACCTCAGAAGTCAATCAATCAATCAACCAATTAAGGGAGCAAGCAATTAGCAAGAATTTGTTAAGTGCCTACTGTATAAGCCACAATCCTAGGTGATAGAGAGAGATTCAGAAGAAAGAATGAAACAATCCCTGCCTTCCAGATGCTTACATTTTATGGAGGTGGGAGACACCAGCATATATACAAATAAAGGATATATAAAAATGAGTACAAGGTAATTTTGTGGGAGAGGTTCTAGCACATGGTGGTAGGGATCAGGAAAGATCTTAGGTAGAAGCAGTCCTTGGAGTTGCTCTCTGAAGAAAGCCAGAGATTCTTGGTGATAGACATAAGAAGGGAGTACATTCCAGGCACAGGGGCAGCCTATGGATGGGAGATGGAATGTTGTGTATGGAGAAAGGCAAGAAGTCCAGTTTGGCTGAACCTGAGAGTATGTGAAGGGGGGTAATGGATAATCAGACAGGGAAGGTGGGCTAGAGCCAGGTTGTAAAGCGTTTCAAAGGCCAAACAGAGGACAGATTTCTGATTCTAAGCCAATGGCCTGCTCATTTCAAGCCCTGTTCAAAATAACAACCTTCCATTACACCATCATTAAAAAAAACAACACAAAACCTGTCACTAGGGCTTTGTTTTAAGAATATTTGAATTGTATTTGCAAATCATGATGGTGATATTTCAATTAAAAAAAAGGGTATTTCTTTTTCAGATCCCATTTGAATCTATGCTCTAATCTGGAAGATAAAACCCTGAGATGAGGCTATTTGTCTTCTAAATTCTGTTTATTTGGTCTTTAAACAAGCCAGAAAAGCATGACAAGTCTCCATCTGAAGCCTCCCAGATACTTATTAGCTGTGTGACCTTGGACTTGTCATTTAACTTCTATCTACCACAATTTCCTCAATGGTAAAATGAAGATAGCAATAGCACCTACCTCCCAGGATTCTTGTGAGGATCAAATGAGATAATTGTAAAGTGCTTAGCACACTGCTTTGCACATAGTAGGTGCTGCTAAGTCTGTCTTTCCTTCCCAGGTATACTTCAGTTCATTTTTTAGCTGTTTTAAATTCCAGGCTTTGGCTCATTAGAGGTAAGAGAAATGTAAATTGATTAAATTCAGTAAATATTTATTAAGCACCTACTATGTGCAAAGCAGTGTGCTAGCCTCTGATGCTTTAAATATAAAGATGGGGGTCAATCTCCACCACAATTAATCACAGAATGCTCTGCCTATGTTGAATCAATTAGTCAATAAAAAGTAAACCAGATGTGCATTAGTCCTTAATCCATCTGAAAGTGTCATAGGGAATTTGGGTCCTTGGATAAAGAGAAAAGACATCACATAGGAAGTATCTTATGATGGGTTGAAGAAGATAAAATCATGCCTCTTGAGCTATATATAAAAACAACAAGTTAGTTCAGAGCTAACCAGTCAAGTGGAAAAAGAGCCCAAATTGGGAACTTACAATACTAGGACCCCTGAGAGGAAATCACTTTGCGAGAAGATCCTACCTACTTCTTTCTCTTCCCCACTCACCATTGACCATGTTATTAAAAAGAAGAGACTAGTAGGAGACAATGCCTCTAGTTGGGAGCAGAGACATGCTAAGGGCAAACAGAAGATCTCCCAAGAAAATTCAACTGAACATCTAGAGACAGAATTGAACAGGTCAGGATCTTACGAACTTCATAAAGTCAGAAGATGTAGATTTGTCATTGATGTTGGAAGCAGAGTCATTGAAACAACAGCGACTGATGGCATTGTCTGCATTGAAAGCACAAGGATACACCAAGGGCCAAGCAGACACACTAAGAAAAGGAAGCTTCAGGACTCTACCAGGGCACTGACACTTAGGGCCTAGCAGGGGGCTACACACATGGGAATTCCCTACACATGCCTCACTGGCACTTTACTATAAGCTTGAGCCCATTCTCTCTAGGGAATCTTGTGGTTTCAGGGGAAGAGCTGATCCTTGCTACACAAGTTCAGTAAATCCCCTTCCTAAAAGTTAATCAAGTCTGGCTGATAATCAGTAGGAAGCACACCAGTGGGGGCTTGTAAACAATTGTACTGGAAACTCCCAATCCTACAAAGCTACCCTTAAGACCCTGAGGGAAATAATAGTCAACCAATCCCCAGAGGTCAAGCTGTGCTTTTGCGTATCCAGATGGAGAAGTGACCCTAGAGAGGCTGCTATGCAAAGTCAAAGCAAAAAAACCCCAGACTCTGCCAGACTCAAGATTATTTGTGGACTTTACTATGTGAACTTCTGGGGCCTGAGGCCATAGTGTGTGAGCTCAGATCTTTTCTACTTGCAGCATGGGAGCACTGGTACGTCAGAAACACAACTAACTCTTGGCATAGGAATGGATGTGGTACTCAAGTTACAGGAGTGCCTTTGTCTTAATTCCCCCCACTACCAGTATCCTTCCCAAACTCTACTACAACCTGAAGTGCCTTTGGAATAATGGAAGGATATGAACTTTAGCAGACAGGAAACCTCTTTAAAAAGAGCATGCGGGGGACTACTCTTCACTCTATTACTAATCTTGTAGCCTCATTTATTCCCACATCCAAGTCACAATATTTTTTGAGTCAGTTGTCAGGGAACCTCCATCGCAGAAGCAGGTTGAGTGTTTTCTCTCTTGTGGTAAGGGAATCAATTCTGACAGCATCATGAAATGCTCCTGTTTCCAGAAGAGTTGGCTGGGTTATCAAGTCATCTCCAGGGAAATCCCTAGAACCTGGGAACTAGCAACTGGGCTGAAGCAGGGGCCAGAGACTGGATGACAAAGCAGTGTATAGTGAAAAGACTGCTAAACTGGGAACCAAAGGGCCTGGGTTCAAGTCTCTGCTCTTTTGTTGACTTACTGCCTGTGTGACCTAGAAAGAACACTGGATCTGAAGTCAGAGGACCCAGGTTCAAATCCCACCTCTGGAGAACACTACCTATGCCTTTGGGTAAGTCACTTAATTTCCCTAGACCTTAGTTTTCTTATGTGTAAAGTGTGGAAGATGGCTCAGATGGCTTCTGATATTCTTTCTAATTCTAAATATATAATTCTATACTTGGTGTTACGTAGGTAGAAAAACCAGTGTTGGGCTGGCATGAATATGGCAGGCAGGGATGAAAAGAGAGTTAGAGACTCAGATGAGGATGGAATGGTGAGAACCTCAGTTCTGGGATGGCAGGATTGGAAATCTGGAGGGTTTTATGTCCTGTTTGAGAAGGTCTGGATTAGGGGAGCACAGGTATAGTATCTCCTCTGAAGCCCTAAACAAGGGAGCATGTGGGAAAGAAATTAGGGTGGAAATTATATGGTGTGTTGGTAAGGACACTAAATTGAGTCAAAGTGCCCCAGTTTTGCCGTTTATGAGCTGATTGAGTTTGATAGTTTCTTTTCCTCTCTGAGGCCTCAGTTTCCTCATCTGTAGAATAAGATTAGATGACCCCTAAGGTCTCTTCCAGCTGTAACACTCTGCTCTGTGATTGACCATGATCCACATAAGTCTCTTCATGCCCCATCTTCTGACCACTCAGCAGAATTATAAAGGATGATCTTCTTAAAGCAGTCTCAGATGCCAGGCTATGGGCAGAGGATCCATGGAATTCATGGATCTTCCTCCTTTAACTTGAGAAGCTCAAACATTCCAGGTTCCAATTAGTTTTTGGTATGCTCTTTCCCCTGGGAGAATGAGTCAATTACCTCAATGTCATCCTAACAACTAGGGGTGGACTTTTTTCACAGAGGATGGTACCCATGCTCTTTTCCTCCCTCACCCAGCCCAGATGAATGATGATGATGATGATGATGATGATGGGGGTGATGATGATGGTGCTAATGTGTATGTATTTCTATCAGGGGTGGGGAACAGGACCCAAAAAACTAAAAGTATTTATTAGGGGATCCTATCCCCCCATCCCATGTCCTTCTTCAAGAATTTCAGGGACTTGCTGACAAGAAGCTGCCACCAGATGGGGCTGCTGGCCATCTTCTGGGCTGCTGCAGTGCTGGTTCCCCACCCCAAACAGCACTGCAGTGAAGAGTGAATGAGCTCTATGGAGTAACAGGGACTCCTGCAGCAGCTCCAAGGGCGGATTTCTTTCTGAATTCTGCTCAACCACTCCCAGGTCCTACCTGTTCTGCTTCCTAATCCCCAGGATCCCAACCCCAAAAATGTCCAAATTGTTGCTGGTTTCCCCTGGTCACTATCAGATCAACATAGAGAATCACTGGATTTACAGACATAGGGGATCTTCAAAGGCCATCTGGTCCAATCGATGCAATTTTACAGACAGAGAAACTGAGGCTGAGGAAGATTAAGTGACTTTCCCAAGGTCATAGAGATAGTAATTTTTAGAGGCAAGATCATGTTTATTATCATTAATAATATGGAATTTAGATGGCACTTTGAAGTTTGCAATTAGCTTTGATTCTCACAACTCAGAGACTAGACTATTTTTCTCCTCATTTTATGGATAAGGAAATTAAGACAGAGAGGTCAGGTGATTTGCCCAGGGTCACACAGCTGATCCGACCTGAGGCCAAATCTGAACCCAGGTCTTTCTGACTTCAAGTCCAGCTCTCTAACCACTGAACCACCTATATGCCTCTACTGACAACTTGAGGGACTGTGTACTTTTCACCCTCCCTCCTTTTATACAAACTCATTTTATGGAAACTGAGGCCCAGATAGGCAAATTAATTTGACCAAGATCATGCATGAGGCAAGAAGCAAAATCAGGCATTAAAGCCAGGTCTTGTCATTCTTTAATTAATACCATTCACTCCCCGCCTCACCTCACTCCTGTGAAAACAGCATGTGTTGAGGGATGGGAGGAAATCTGAGATTTTTTTGGGGGGAGGCCTATAGGGAATTCTGTTTTCTGGTTCAGCCTTTTTGGCAGTATTTTCTGCCTGCTCTGAAGAACTCTTCCAGGTTTTCTCATAGGATCTAAAATGTAGAGCTGGAAGGTCATCAAGTCCTCATTTTATGAATGAGGAAACTGAGGCACAAAGAGGTTAAGTGATTTTCCCAGGTTCACACAGCGACTGAGGTGGGATTAAAACCCAAGTCCTGACTGTAATTACTAAATCCAACTGAGATTTGAACCCAGGTCCTATAACTTCAGGACCAGTAATATTCTTTCCCTTGTATCCTGCTTTTTCTGTGTCTTTTCTCCTTTCTGTCTCTCTTTTCCTTGGGCTGAAGAAAGGCTTTTTTGTTCCACCTGACTGGCTCAGAGTCAGTGCCAAGGTTTCTGGAAGGCTCGGGATTTCCTCCCTGCCCCATCATCACCCTCATCCCTCACCAGCTGAAGTGAGAAAATGTTTTTAGAGCTTTCTCCCAGATATCTAGACTCATCTCCTCTGCACCGATCCTAAAGCATAAGTCAGGAAGCTGGCCCTCTCAGAAGATGAGAATCCCTCCTGCCCCCGCCCCCCCAGACCACAATGCAGCCCCCTCAGAGGAGAAAGTGGCAGCTGTTTCCCAGTCTCATGGCCAGAGTACCCTGCAGTGAGGTCAGGACAGGAAGCCACATCCTCTGGGCCAGCAGCAGCTGTGTGCAGGGTGGGGGAGGAGGCCAGGACGGTGGTGCACACAGAACAACATCCTCCTCATGTTCTAACCTGACCCCAATCTGCTCTGTCTTTCACTCCAAACAGGCTCCCACCCTGTCCAGCACCTCAGCCCCTGCCTTCTTGGAGGAAACTCAGTGTTGCTAAAGGCTGGGCTGCCTTCCTGAGAAGAAAGTGGAGGGTGGGAAGTACATGGGCTTTGAATGGGATGTTTTCAGTCATCCTTATTAACAATTTCTTCTAGTCTCCAAACACTTGGGTTTTTTCAGGAGTGGCCAGTACTGAGCTAGTGAATGAATGAAGCATGAGGACTCCCACCTCCCCTAGGATCCTATTCCTACTTGGAAGAGAAGATGTGCAGACTTACTATGCGCTTCAGTTTATCTGAGAAGAGGTATGGCGCAGAGAATCCTGCCTATGTCACTCACTACCTGTATGACTATGTGACCCAACTGCATATCATTCTTCCCATCTGCAAAATGAAAGGGTTGGGCTGAGTGGCTTCTAAGGTTTCTTTGCGGTGAGGACAGAGCTAGATGATAAAGTAGATAAAACTCTGGGCTTGGAGTCAGGAAGACCTGAGTTCAATTCTGGGCTTAGATACTTATTAACTGTATAACCCTGGGCAAGTCACCTAACCCCATTTGCCTCAGTTTCCTCATCTGTAAAATAAGCTGGAGAAGGAAATGGCAAATCACTCCAGCATCTCTACCAAGAAAATTCCAAATAGGGTCACAAAGAGTCTGACCTAGCTGAAAAACAATAAGAACATAGTTCCTTCTAGCTCTAAATCAACAATCCTCTGATTCTCTGTATGTCACCATGATGTGTGGATGAGTCTGGAGGGTGGGAGTCTGGAGGGTGGGAAGGTACCCTCTCCCCTAATGATGGAGTTCTGGTGTCCTCTAACACTTAGGAGCTGGTTGAGAACTGATGTGGTCCCCTAATCTATAAGCAGGAGACCAAGTTGGGGAGGAGTTCTTTTGTAATGAGCCAGGCTGGTCATCAGACCAATAGATACACTGTACATCAGTGGAGGCTGTGCTGTATTGGTGGAACCATTAAGAATAAAGGCTTACTTCTGAACCATGGTGAGGTACAGCTATGGATGATAACTCAGAGGCAAGAACAGATTAGAAGACTTATAAGAAGATAGCTTGGCTAGAACAGCAGTACTGAAACAGAGGGTGTAGTTCATCCATCAGTCCATAAACATTTATCAAGTGTCTATTATGTGCTAGATACTATGCTTAGAGTGCAGTCAAGTCAGTAAACATTGATTTAAGCACCACTGTGTGCCAAGCACTGTGTGCTGGGGATACAAAGAAAGACAAAGCAATCTCTGACCTCAAGGAGCTCATATATAGTGGAGGAGATAACTATGTAAATAACTATATATGAGTAAGCTAAATACAGGATAAATAGGAACTAATAAACAGGGAACACACTAGAGTTGCCAGAGATGGGGAAAGAGCTAGTGAATGGAGGTTGGGATTTAAGCTGGGACTTGTGGCAAACAAGAGATTATGGCAGACATGGAGCAAAGGTCTGGTTTGGGAAATTTGGACTGACCCAATCAGCTGATTCAGCCCTGGCCTGGCTAATAAAGATGGTGACTGCATGATGTCTAAGGAGGATGGATGTGGGAGAGGTTGAGAGAGTCACAGAATGCCAGTGATATGAGGGACCTTAAAGACGTTAATCTAGTACCCTGGGAAAAATCAACCTTATCCACTCCCACCACTCTCAGCTCTGGAGGAGGTCAACTGCATCATATCCTCTACCTTCCTCGAAGTACTATTTTGTAATCTGGCAGCAGCCTGGTCAGAGTGAGGATTTAGGGTGTAAGAACCTAGATTAATTGAGTCTTCTCTTTCTCTAAGCTTAACAGACTCAAATTCTCAGAGTTGGTGGGGGTCCAAGCTAACTCATCTCCTACTCCCTCTCAGAACAGGGTTCCTGTAGAAGGCTACTTCCAGTCTTGGGGACTCTGTTAGAGTTTTTCCAAGCCTGATGAGTCTCCTTTCTTGGGAAGGCCCCAAGTTATCTTACCAAATGAACCCTGAGATCTACTGGAAGATGTTTTCCATTAGCGATACTGCCCAGATGCCCTGCTCTGACAGGTTGACAGTAGGATCAGGGAGGTGTTGCTATGGCAATGGTGTGGCCAGCAGAGGGAACCATCTGCAGCCTGAGGTGAGGGGTAGACAGGAGGAGTAGGGTCAGTGTTACTTTGGGGTGAGGCCTCTTTTCAGGTGTTAATGTGCATTTGGAAATGTTCCTGAGGGGATTTCTTGATTACATTTCCTGGAGGGTGTATGTGTATAATAATCATAATTTTTTGTACTTATGCAGAGTTTTTGCAACTATTATGACTATTTTACAAAAGAGGAAATCAAGGTCTGTTTTATTCACTGAAATCCAGTTTATAAATGGAGAAACTCAAGAGTAAGTGATTTGCCAGGATTATGTAGTGAATTAATAACAGAGCCAGGAAGAAAATTTAGATTCCCTTCCATGATATTTTTGGAGCAGCTAGATGGTGAATTAGATAGGGTGCTGGGCCTAGAATCAGGAAGACCTAAGTTCAGATCCAGCCTCAAACACTTACTAGCTGTGTGACTCTAAACAAGTCATGTCACCCTGTTTGCCTCGGTTTCCTCACCTATAAAATGAGCTGGAGAAGGAAATGGCAAACCTCTGCCAAGAAAACCCCAAATGGGGTCACAGAGAGTCAGACAGGATTGAACAACAGTAACCATGACATATTCCCACAGGGTTGAAGGGAAGGCTTGGGTTATTTTCTATATGTACATTTGCTTCTCCAAGTGCTTATGGTTCCCCTGACAGAGTGTAAGCTTCTTGAGGTCAGGGACTGTATTTCACTTTCACCTTTGTATCACCAATACCTAGCACAGAGAAGGTACTTCTTAAAGCTTGTTTGTTAAAGAATTCTCAGTTGATGGATTTCTTCAGACCTAGCTTCTCCACCACCCCGAGTTCATGTCTTCTCAAGGATCCCATTAGCCCTGCCCCACTCTTCTCCTCACAGACATAGTCATTGACAATAGGATGCTTGGGGTCATACTCCCAGGGGTGGATGTGGCTCTGACCTAGATAAAGGGAAAGACTCAGGTATTCAGTGAGGCTTCTGCCTAGACACCAACACTCCTGTCTGCAAATCCTCTCCCTCCAAGGGTGGTGTTGTGAGAAGAACCTTGGATTTATAATCAGAGGTCCTGGGTACAAATCCCAGCTCTTCTCCCTTGGGGTTGTATGACCTTGGGAAAGTTTATTCTCCATTCTGACCTTTGGTTTTCTTCATTTATAAAATAGAAGGTTTTCAGACAGTTTTGTACCTTTATTCCCACAGATAGTGAACCCCCTCCCCCCAAACCCTCAGCCGTCTTCTCATTGACTCATGTAGCTACTCACTTTTTGTTGTTTAGTTGTTTCAGTTGTCTGACTCTTTCTGACCCCATTTTGGGGTTTTCTTGGCAGAGACTGGAGTGGTTTGCTATTTCCTTCTCCAGCTCATTTTACAGATGAGGAAAGTAAGGCCAACGGGGTTAAATGACTTGTCTAGGGTGACCTAGCTAGTAAGTGTCTGAATCCAGATTTGGATTCAGGAAGATGATTCCAAGATCATTCCCTACCTCAAGATATCTTCTACATGGCTGACAGGGATTTTCCTAAAGCACAAATCTGGTCAGCTCATTCTGCTACTCCATAAACTTCAGTGGCTCCCTATTACCTTTAGAAGCAAATAAATAGAAACTCATATATTTGGAACTTACAGCTCTTCACAAACTGACTCCTTTCCACCTTGCCTAGTGAGGCAGTGAAGGGGATAGAACACTTGGCTTGGAGTCAGGGAAGACCTGGATTCAAATCTGGCCTCAGATGCTTATTAGCCATGTGACCCTAGGTCAGTCACTTGACCTCCATTTGCCTCAGTTTCCTCACCTGTAAAATGGGGGTGATAATAGGGCCTACCTCCCAAGGCTGTTGTAAGGATCAAATGAACTAATAATTGCACAGCACTTAGCGCAGCACCTGGCACATAGTGGGAGCTCTACAGATGTTAGTTGTTATGATTGCCCAGTTTCTTGCCTATTACTTCCCTCCTTAGACCCTATAGTCCAGTCATGGTGGCCTCCTGGTTGTTCCTCAAAGGACAATTAATCTCTTCTCTCTGGGCCTCTGCACCCCCTGTTCCCCGTACCTCACTTATGCCTCTCAGAAGCCTTGTCTTCTTACAGACTTGGCTCAGACTCCCTGTCTGCAGAAGGACTTTCTGGGTCCCTTCCTTCCTAGGCTGCCTCTTCTATTCCATTTCGCACAGACCCCTATTTCTCCCTCGCCTTTGCATAGAAGCTCCTTGAGGTGAGGGATTCTGCTTGGGTATACTTGGTGCTGACCTCTAAAGCCCCTTTTGGCTCTAAATCTGATAATCCGATGATCTCAGCGCTCAGGGGCTTTGGGTTTCAACCTGCAGGCCCCTTTCAAAATAGACACAGTCAATTGTACCAGCAGTGGCCACATGGAGGAAACTGCATTCATCAGGCGCAAGGTCCTGAACTGAGCCCTTGAGGGGTACATGAGTTCCTGCCCTTGCGGAACTGATCAGTCGGACAGGTTGGAATATGTTCAGCTGGGTGGCACAATGGATAGAGGGCATGGCCTGGAAGCAGGAGGATCTGAGTTCAAATTCGCACTCAGACACTTATTAGCTGTGTGACCCTGGGCAAGTCATGTCACCCTGTTTGCCTCAGTTTCCTCATCTGTAAAAGGAACTGGAGAAGGAAGTAGCAAACCAGTTCAGTATCTTTGCCAAGAAAACCCCAAATAGGGTCATAAAGAGTTGGACATGACTGAAATGACTAAACAACAACATCACCAAGTTGGCTAAGGGGCAGGACTAGGCCAGGGTTTCCGTTGAGAGGTGGGGGGAACGGTGACGGAAGAGATTTCATAGAATGGATTGGTGGTTTGTGGTGGTGAGGAACATAAATCAGAGAAGGCCTTCTAGAGTAGAAGAAGGCCTATGAGCTACAGCATGAAAGAAGGGAGGGGGGAGATGGAATGAGTAAGATGAGGAAAGTTGTTTCCTAGGAATAAAGAAGACAGTTTGATTTATTGTTAACATTCCTCTTCTTTTTTTTAAATTTTGAGTTCCAAGTTCTCTCTTCAGAGAAGATGATATGGAGCTATTGGAGTCTGCTGAATGGGAGTGGGGGGGTGAAGGGAAGGGAACAGGCACTTATTAAGTACCTACTGTATGCCAGGTATTTTACTAAGTGCTGTATGATTAGCATTTCATTTGAACTCACAATAGCCTTGTGAAGGTGGTGCTAATATGATACCCATTTGACACTCGGGGAAACCAAGGCAATCAGAGGTTAAGGGGCTTGCCCAGAGTTACACAGCTGGTAAGTGTCTGAGGCTGGATCTGAATTCAGGTTTTCTTGGCTCCTTCCACTGTCACCTAGTTGCCCTGCAGCAGGGGTGGTGAACCTTCAGCCTCAAGGCCATACATAGCTCTCTAGGTCCTTAAGTGCAGTCCTTTGATTGAATCCAAATTTCATGGAACAAATCCCCTCAATAAAAGGGCTTGTTCTGTAAAACTTGGAATCCATCAAAAGGCTGCACATATGGTCTTGAGGCACAGGATCCCCACCTGTGCTTTAGAGGAATAACATGGCTAGACTTGGACTTTAGGAAGATCAGTTTGACAATTGAGTGGGGGATGGATTAGAGTGGGGAGAGACTTGAGGCAGGGAGATCAACCCGCAGGTTCTTACAATAGTCCAGTTATGAAGTGACAAGGGCTCATGCTGGTGTTGGTGGTAGTGTCAGAAGACAGAAGAAGAGGGCATATGTAAGAGATCTCATGGAGGTTAAGTCAGCAGACTTTGGGGATGGACTGGATGTATGTGTGTGGGGTGAGAGATAAGAGGGAGGGATGGTTTGGGGGTGGTTTATAAAGTCATAGAGAATCACAGATCTGGAGCAGAAGGGACCTTAGAGCCCATCTGGTCTGACTACTTCATCCTGCAGATCCAAGGTCATACAAGTAATAAGTAGCATACCTGGGATTGGAATCCACTTTCTCTATCTTCAAATCCAGCATATTTTCCACTATAGCACTTAGTAGTTCTCAACCACAGAATGTATTTGCTAGAAGGAACACTACAGACTGTCTAGTCCCTGGTTTCCCCGTGCTGCCCTCACTTTTGTTTTACAGGGAAGGAAACTGAGGCCCAGAAATGTGGTCACCCTCCCAAACCCACAAAGTGAGTTACTGACAGAGCCAGGATGGGAGGTAAGTTTAGGTTGCGGTAAATATTCAGTGTGAGGAGAGTGCTTGAACCATGATGGTGGCAGCAACCAGCAGGACTAACTCAGAAGGGAATGTGTGTCCTTATTGGCTCCCCACACCCCTGCCCTGCTCTGCCTCAGGCTTATTACTAAGAATTTCCCAGATCTTTTATCTTCCACTCAGCCTGTAACCCATGTTCTGGGGCATCAAAGGGCATCTGTCAACTTGGTTGGGCTACAACCACCCCCAAAGGGCCCCCCACTCCTGCGAAGCCTTCCACGTCACTGACCCCTGTGACCTGCCACTGCCCATCTCCACAGCCCTTGTCACAACCCATCTGTCTTCCTTCCTTTTGCTCTGCCTCCAGGAAGGCTCTGCTGTTTTTGTTTGGGGCCCAGGCCTCAGGAAAGGAGCAGAGACTAAGGCATGAAGACAGGCAAAACCATATGAAAGCAAACTGGCTTAGCTTTAAAGAAAAAAATTCCGACTTAGAACACTGCAAAATAATGGAATGGTCAATGATACTGACTTTGGAGAAGACTAGGCGATGACCATTGACCCTGGAATTTTGAAAAATCAAGAAGTGATTACAGCAAGGGGGACTTCTAACCCCTAGAACCTCATTCTCTAGAGATGCCTGGTATTCCTATTAGCTAGCTGCATGACCTTGGGTAAGTCATTTCATCCCAGTTTTCTCTTCTGTAAAATGAGAAGGCTGGACTTGGCAATCTCTAGGGGTCCTTTCTGGCTGAATTTATGATCCTATGATTCCTCTCCCACACGTCTGGAATAGTGTAAGATGCAGAATTTCCCAGGATCAGGGAAAGAGAGGAGATAAACTTGGAAAGCCCAAATACCCTATAAGCTTTCAAAACCAAGGGTGCCAGCAAGTATAGTCCTTTGTATGCCTTCCCTCTGCTCATTACCTCCAGTTTATTCTGGCTCTATCTCGTTTGCAAGTCTTTTGTATGTTGTCTCCCCTCAGTGTTAGATTGAGCAGAGGCTATCTTCCCATTTCCATTTCTGTATTCCTAGTGTGTAGAATGGCTTAGCCCAGCACACAGTAGGTGCTTAATAATTGCTTGTTGTTGACTGACTGGCAGTTGCTTTTCCTTTGAGCATCCTCTCCTGACCTCCTCTCTCCTCCCTCTGATTCCACGCTTTCCACCCCTGCCCCTGCCTTATCCAGGCTCTGGTGATCATAAAACTGCCGGACTCTGATGAACCTTCCTAGAGTGTCTGGCAGGCAGGTCACCCTGCCTGCCAAGTCCAAAGACCGTGCTCAGCTGTCTAATGAGATCATTCAGAATTTGCCTTGTCTATCCAATTTAGGCTTTGCTGCAATAGCCTGGGAAACAGTGGAAGCCAAAGCAGCTTTAAACTGTCTCCTTTTCTGAGCGCTTCCTCTCCCTCCCTTTCACTGGGTCACACATGTGGAGACACAAGGATCCGGTTCCCCACTCTTATTGTCCTTGCCTCTTTCTGGAGAGAAGTTCAAGTGAGTCTCTACTGTATTACACTTCCAACATGACAAGCTGGCCTGGAAGCTAAAGCCTGAGCCGGGGAGATGCCTGGTCACTTAGAGCATGGGGCTCTGCCTTCCTGGACCTTGGTGTCCTTCCCCCTTTAGAAGGGGTCTGAGAATGTATTGGGGTAAGAGTAGGGTGAAGAGAGAGAGAGGAGTTTCAAACCACTTCATTGGGGAAACGCCATTCAAGACTCCCTGGGTCTTCTCCAGTCTTCCTTTGATCTTGGGTCAGACTAGCCCAGGGGTATCTGACCAAATGATTATTGGGCCACTCCAGTCTCAGGTCTTTCAGGTATCAACTGCCTTACTTCCCACGTTTGTCTCTTTATTGGATGTGTGTGTGTGTGTGTGTGTGTGTGTGTGTGTGTGTGTGGTGGAGGGGAGAGGGCTCAGAGGTAGGGAATGGTTGGGGGCATAATTGGGACAAGGTGTCCAAACATTCTCTGCAAGGTATGCTGCTCCCACTCCCTGACTGTGTGTTACTGTCCACTAGAGACTTTGGGTCTTCCATAAAACATAAGACTTGGCTTATCATAGAATAAAAAGAGGGGAATTCTTTTCAATATTAAAATGTGAATTTATAAAAGTCATGTGAAAATGTCTCTTGTTTTACCTTGGTATATGTTACACCATAGAGAGGTGCCTACCTTACCTACTTGTAGTTCTGAAAAGTTCCTGTTACACTGGGGAAGCTGTATTGTGGACATTTCTTCAAGCTCCAAAATCCTGTGATCTTAGGATTCCAGTGGGGAAGAAGCTCCTGTGACCTGAGTCCCTGGGCATGCTCCCCAGTGTTCAGCTGGTTTCTAGCTGATTGGGGATTGGGAAGTATGACCCACTTTGGGTCCCAACGGGAGAACAGAGACCTGTAAGATGGCAGGTCAGTTCAATTGCCACATGGTCACTAATATATGATCTGGGGAGCAGCCTGACCCTTTTCCCAACTCAAACCAGCTGCCCACTGGGACACACAGACAACCGAGGCCCACACCCTCTGCTGGCGCCACCAAAGTTCTCAGAATTGGAGGCACTGGCTCCAGGAAGAAAGCGTTTCCCTGACCCAGTCATGATTGGGATGAAGACTAAATGCTTTGGACAAAGCCTGATGGGGAGTGATTGCCTAACTCTACTCAACTTCAAAGCCACATCAGCACCCAGGGCTGGCTCATCCATCTGGGTGTTGAAGCCCCACTGCAATCCCTCCCACTCCTACCAGCCCCTGTCTTTATGCAGCCAAATGTGGTCGGGCCTCTTGGAAGAACCCACAGCGGTTTCTTCCCGCTGGAGCCCTTTGAAAAGAATGGAGATGGAAGGGGGGAAGGGAAAAAAACCCACTTCATATGCTAAATAAAGACAGATTCAGCTCTGACCTTGAAGCAATGAACAGTGTCAGGAAGAAAAGGGGAACTCCAGGCTGGAGCCAGACTCCTCTATAGATCTGTCTTTTGGAAGGAGATGTTCCAGGATATTAGGGGCCCAAGAGAATGTGTGTGTGTGGGAAGTTGACACAGCAGGATCTGAACTCTGGCTGCCCCCCACTTTTGGCAAAGGGGGATGAGTGAGGTGTGGGTGAGGGAGCACCTGGTACTGTGAACTGGATTAATAACAGGTGTGGGTCTAGGGCAACAAAACCACAGAAGACCTTTCTGATGAGGAGGCATTATTTGACATGTGATTTCTCTTAGAAAAATGAAACTTTGGGGCCTGTCAAAAACTAGAACTAAGGGAACTGCCTCTTTGGACCATCTATGCTCCATGCCTGAAATGTGGTCCTTCCCCAGCCCCACTTCTTAGAATTCCTAGCTTCCTTCAAAGCTCAACTCAAGTATCCCTTCTTACATGAGGCCTTTTCTGATCCTATCAGCTCCCTCTGATATTACTTTACATAGAACTACTTATGTGGATGGACACTTTGTTTTGGATAGAATATAAGCTCTTTGAGGGAACGACCTGCTGCTTTTTGTCTTTGGATCCCCACTAAGTGCAACATCTAGCATATGATAGGCATTGATGGAACGCTTTCTGGTTGATTGATTCTGTTAGCTTTCCTTTGTGTGTATCCTGGTGCCCTATTCCAGAATTGTGAAGATTTCTTTGGAGGGTACTCAGTAAAGACAATGGGCTCAGAGAGGGCACCACAGTAGAGGCAGTGCTTGCCTCCTAGGTCTCCATATGGATATGTTCAACAGCAAATGTTTACTGAGTAGTGAATGATACGGTTCCTCCTCCTTTCAGGGAGCTTACTTGTGTAATAGGGGAGGATGGGATTTGGAATCTGAGAGGAACAATGGATGAATGGAAAGAGCACTGAATGGGAAGTCAGCAGATCTGGGTTCAAATTCCACCCCTGATATATTACCTGTGTGAACACAGGCAAGACATTTCACTTCACTATACAGTTTCCTTATCTGAAAAATGGGAGGGTTGGGACTAGATGACCTCTAAAGTCACTTCTAGCTCTAGACTCATTATCCAATGAATCTGGGTTCAAATTCTAGCTTGGCTACTTATTGTCTAAATGCCCTTGGGCAAGTCATTTCCCTTTTGTTGACCAATACGTAAGTTTCCTCAACTATATAATGAGGACATTGGGCTCTCTGTGAAGTCTCATGGAGATCTAGACCATACAACACCATCTCATTTAAAAGGAAGAACCCGTAGACAGCTAATAAGGCAAGGCAGCCTGTTCTAGGTGCCAAGTGGGAAGGGAAGTTCAGAGAGAGCTAGGGTAGTCAGGGAAGCCTTTGTAGAGGTGGTCCCTGAAATGGATTTTAAAGGATCAGTAGAACTTACATAAGGAATGGGTTTCCATGTAAGCCACAACCTGTTTTTGAATTTTCACATTAACATAGGGGATAAGGTGGCATCAAGGCAGTAGATAGTATCTAACTCTTTATACATCACTGGAGAAGGCCATCACTTTGTGTGCACAAACACAGACTGGCACACATACAGAGACAATAAATCCTAGATTTTCAGGGTGGAAAAGGATTTTAGTGGCCATCTAGTTCAACCCAAAGGAGCATCCACTATACCATGTGACAAGAGGGTCGTCCAGCCTCTGCTTAAATACCCCCAGTGAGGGTATTCCTGCTACTTCCCAAGGCAGCTCATTACACTGCTGAACAGTTCTAATTATTAGGAAATATTTTCTTGTCATGAAGCTTAATTTGATCTTTTCCAACTTTGACCCATTTCCCTGATTCTGCCCTTTGGGACAGAATGAGTCTAGTTCCTCCTCCACTGCACGATGTACCCTCTCTTGGGTCTCTCACTGTATTTTCACAGGCTGCCTCCATTCCTGGAATGTTCTCCCTTCTTATCTCCATTTCTTGGCTTCTCTGGATTCTTACAACTATCAGCTAAGGTTGTACCTCCTAGGAGAAGCTGTCTCAATCCTCCTGAATACCAGTGCCTTTCCTGTAGCATCACCTTCCAGTTATCCTGCACATATCTTGTTTCTACACAGTAGTTTGCATATTGTTTCTCTGATCTATTAGCTCTTTCACAGAAGAGACTGTTCATAACTTCCTTTGTTGCTCTGGCTTTAGTGTAGTGCTTGGAACATAGTAAGGTGGTGTAGAATAGGGTACTTGATCTATAGTCAGGAAGACTCATTTTCCTGAGTTAAAATCTGGCCTCAGACATTCATCAGCTGGGTGACCCTGGGCAAGTCACTTAATCCTGCTTGCCTCAGTTTTCTCATCTGCAAAATGAGCTGGAGAAGGAAATGGCAAACCACTCAAGTGTCTTTAAAAGGGGTCATGAAGAGCTGGACATGATTATAAAACAACTAAACAAAAAAACCAAGAGTGCTTAATAAAGTCTTGATATCTTTTAATGGATCCTCATATGACCCGGACTCTCAGCACTTCCTTATTCTGTCTGCCTTCCTCTGGATCCTTTCCAGCTTATCAACACCCTTCCCAAGTTGTGGTAACCAGAAATGAACACAATATTCCACATTGGGGCTGGGCAGATTATGATGGGACTGTTGCCTCCTTATTCCTGGAAGCTCTTTCTTCCCTCTATGCCTCCTGAATTCACATTAGCTGTTTTGGCTGCCACATTACACTGCTGACCCATATTGAGCTTCCAGGCCATACTCACACATCTATCCTCTTTCTGGCTCAGACTTCAACAGCTAGGCAGGGAAGGGCAAGGAAGCTCAGGTCAAGAAGACAAATTCATTCCTAGAGACCAGAGAGTTGATTGTAACCCAATATGGCTGCTGAACTAGAAGCATCTTTGGGTAGTCCTGCATCCACACCTTTGGAAACTGATGAAGCCACCACTCTCCACTCCTCTTGGGCTACTGATTCTTATGTGGGTCTATCAAGTGTGTCTTATCCTTTGCATCTCAATAAGTGTGAGCCTTCTCTACACTAGCCCTTTCTCCATCTTACTGGAGTATTTCTCTGTTGCTGTTTCTCATTTAGGGATCATGAAGACTTTGGCTAAGAAGCTTGATTATGACAGAATCGATGCCCATGCTACCTGGCACTACCTACTCAGGGACCATACTCAGAGCAGGGATTAGCTCTCAGTACATCTCCTGGAATGGAGGCAAGTACAGTTATTTGTTATTGAAAGCCTATTTTCTTATCTGTAAAAAAAAGGGAAGGGTTGGATTAGGCAACCCTTGAGGTCCCCTTCAACTCTAACATTCCATATATCCATATTTTATAGACTTTGAAAGTGAAATGATCTACTCAAGATCATTCAGATATTGCAATTAGTCCTAAGCAGCACCTTTTAGAAAAGGCATTAGTAAGTTGAGGAGCATCCAGAAAATGAGCAACCAAAATGACAAAAAAGATGTTGGAGACACTAGAGAGAAGATTTCTTGTCAAGCACGGGCTGAACTCTGAGTTCCCCTGAAACTCGGATATTCTGTGATTAATATCCTTTATCCTTATCTCATTCTTCAGTTCTACTTGCTGACTTCTGGAAACAGGACCCTTTCTCCTGCCTGGAATCCCTGACGTTGTATCCGCAGTCTACAAATGCAGACGGAGGCTCCAGCAGCTGGTGACTCCTGACCTTTTTCTCCTCAGGGGAAAAGGAAGACTCATCTATCTTTTATAAGCAAAAGAGCTTTATAGAATAAGAGGGAGTCCCTTTGGGAGTTGAAACATGGGCGTGCTATGGGAGGTAGGCTCCCCAAGCGGTTTTCCTTGGGCCTTTAGCTAGACGTCTGGATGCCTGGCTTCTGACTCCTAGCCTCAGTCTGTACCAGTTCCTTATATGAGGCCAGGGACTTGACTTGGTTCTGGGGATTTCGGAGACCTAGATACCACTTCCCATACCAGTTAGCACTGCCATTCTAAGGTGGTTGCCTCCTCCCTGACCCCACCCCCAGTTGTCTGCCTTTGTTATCCAGGCTTTCCACCTTCTTTCTCTCTGGCTCCCTCTACTCTCTGCAAACTCCCTTCCTAGCTACAGCAGCACCTGTCTGCATTGGTGGGGTTGTCATGGAAACCGTGGGCCAGAGGCTTTGGGGACAAGGGCGAGCAGACTGAGACGGAACAAATTGATGTGTATGTGTGTGTGTGTGGGATTCCGTGTAATCTGTATGTGTCTGTGAGTCTCTGTGTGTAAAGAAGGGATGGTGAGTTCTGATAAGCATCAAGTCTGGGGGCAGGAAGATGGTCTACATTATTTAAGGTGGGTCCAGCCAGCTTATAATGAGCATACATCACACAGGCATCTGTGGCCTGGGGAAGGTGCACCATGTCACCCGCATAGGATTGTAAAAGCATAGATTTAAGGCCAGAAGGAACTTTAGAGCCATCAAGGCTAATCCCTCATTTTAAAGCTGGGGAAACTGAGGCACAAAGGGGGTATCCATTTGCCCAGGATCACACAGAGAGCAAGCATCTGAGGCTGGATATGGTCTCGGGTCTTCCTGACTACAAGCTAAGTGCTCTATCCACTTTCCCATACGGTCTCTTGCTTGAAAACCTTTGATGCCTACCCTCCTCCACCAAAATCTGGTATTGAAGGCTTTCCAAAAGGATGCCCCTACCTCCCTTTCCAGACTGATCTCTAGCTCTTAGCTTACTCTGACTACTCCCGGTAGCCAGTCTTTGCTATAGTCTGAACATGATTTGTCCTTTTCTGGTTGGTGCCTTTGTTTCTACCATCCTTCCTCACCCATTAATACCTCCCACCTGAAACTCTCTCCTCACTCCTCTCTCCTCATCAAGGCCCAACTTCAGTTCCATCTGCTGTAGGCCATGGTGATCAATCCCTCCTCTGAACTCCCATACGCTTGGCATCTCTATTGCTTATCTGGCAATATATGGCAAATACATGATGTTGTTTTGTGATTCAATGGGTCTGCATGTTCTAGCTGCCCAGACTGTAAGGTCCATGACAGCAGCAGCCTTGACTTATTCTCTGCTTCCTTCCCAGTACTGAGCACATAGTAGTCGATGCATTCTAGGCACAAGGGAACAGACAGTACAAAGGGAGAAAGGTGGGAGATGGAGAGGCAGTTGTGAGGAACAGTAAAAAGACCAGGTTGTAAGGGATAGTAAAGAGACTGCACAATATAAGAAAGGGATTAATGTGAACGTAAAGCTAGGAAAGTAAGTTGGAGGTAGCTATAAAGGACTTCAAATGCCCCAAAGAGCATGCTGTGGGTGCCTAATCAATGCTTGCTCCTGGATGATCCCAGGAGAATCCACCATCGTGCACACAGATGCATGTGTGCCTATGTCTTTAGCCCTGACGTCTGCACTAAAGTTCTCTCCTGCCACACACAAATCGGGGAGAAACTGCTCCCCCAACACCATAAATGTTTTTAAATGGAGACCAAGAACCTCTTCTAAAGACTTCCCTCCATTTTCCAGGACATTATAGGCTCCTGTTATATTGGAGTAACGATTTTCCCTAGACAGTGACATATATACATACATATGTATGTGTATATATATATATATATATATATATATATTTATATCCCTTCCCAGTTCCAGAGATAGCTCCCTGACCATCTTTCCCCTTGAAAGGGTCCTCTTAATCTTGCCAGCCTCTGACAGTTATGGTTTCAATATAAGTGGAAGAGGAGAGGCCTGTCCCACAGACATCGCTCCGTTTCTGGCTGCATCACTTTGAGAAATATAATCTAGGACCAGGTGGTGGGAGAGGAGTTGACGATCACTCGATAAACAAATATTTAGCATCAAGGCTTATAGAGCACTATAGGTATACAGAAAGATGAGACATCACCTTTGCCAGACAAGAGTTTCAACACTAGCTGGGGATGATGACATATGAATAATATGGGAGAGGTTTCATGGGATACTAGATAGATCACTGGACCTGGAATCAAGAAGAAAAATCTGGCTTTGAGTCCTTCCTCAGATGCAGAGACCCTGCGTAAGATCATTTAACCTTTCTCAGACTATCTCCTCATCTGTAAAATGGGGATAATGGTTCGTACCTCATAAAGGCTGCTGTGAGAATCAAATGAACCCAGGAATGATACCTGACATTTTTCTCCAGTGAATTTCAACTGATTAGATTCTGCCCCATCTGTTAGATCAGTGGTTCTAAAATGATGGTCCCTGAGACCCTTTCAGGATATCTGAGAGGTCAAAATTATTTTTGTAATAATACTAATTTTGAATGTAGTTAATATTGATGGCTACAACTCACATAAACCAAAGCTCTTTGGAGTCCTCATTAATTTTTAAGAGGGGTCCTGAGACCAAAAAGTTTGATTTGCTGATTTAGACCCAAACAACTGCTTGAAGACCAATTCTGGCTGCCCCTGGATAAGAATGGTTTTTCCATTTTGAAATCAAGTTTTATTCTATTTAAAAATGGAAAAATCGTTTCTGGTTCGAAGGCCACATAAAGACAGGTGGGCTGAATTTGACCCTCAGGCTGTAGTTTGTGGCGCTGCTTGAAGGCCTGATTCAGCCAGGGCTTCTTAAACTTATTCCACCTATGACCCCTTCAGGGCTTCAATTTAAGCCTATCTAAGTCTTTCTGGATCCTGACTGTCGTCCACTGAGTCGGCAATCCCTCCAAAATCTATGAGGGTGCTCTCTAAGCTTCCATGGAAGAGAAGGTTCGATCCCTGGGGCTCTCTGCTAGAGGGCCCTTTCTGCCCCTTCTGCCAAACCAACCCTGAGCCACTAAAGTACACTATTAGTCCCATCATCCAACCAATTCCAAATCCACCTAACTGTATTATTGTGTAGTCCACCTCTCTCCATCTTTTCCACAAGCAAAGTATGAGACACTTTAAGTGTATTAAGTAATACATATGTATAATTTTAATAATATATAATTGTAAAAATAATATATAATAATTGTATATGCATTATAATTATACTATTAGGTCTATATATAATTATATATTATAATGATATATGTATAATATATAGTAATACATATATGTGTAATACATAGTAACATATAAGTGTATGACATATGACTATTGATATTGATTGATTATCTGTGGTTCCTTTAAGCATAATATAGTTTCCCTGCTTATCTTTTTCAATCATGTCTATTTTTATTGTTGCCTTATCAATCAGTCAGTGAGTCAATCAACAAGCATTTATGCTTATTATTAGCTTTGCTAAAATCTAGGAAAATGACGTCTCTAGAATTCCTGCTTCCAGTTTAAGGAAATGAGGTAAACCTGGCATGACTTGTTCTTGATGATACCCAGTCTGAGAGAGCCCAGGTTCTCTGGCAGTCTGCAGCCCAAGGGCACCAGAGGAATGTCCTCTCTTCATCTGCAGAAGAGGCTGATCATCTACCTATATGACCTTGGGCAAATGAGTTAGCCTCTCTGGGCTTTAATATTCTCATCTGTAAAATGAGTGAGTTGGACCAGATGACCTCCAAGGTCCCTTACATCTCTAAATCAATGACTGTCAATTTTCCCTAGATAAGGCCACCATACAAAGTATCTAGGGATTCAAGTCTGAATCTCTCTCCTTTCCTCATTCTTTCCCCCCAAACCACTTTATGCCCCATCCATACACACACACACACACACACACACACACACACACACACACACACACACAAAACTCTCCTCTGTAGAAGAGGAATGGGGTCTTTAAGATCCTCAAGAGCTCATATCTAGGGAAGGAGGCATTAGACTATCTCCCATCAGCCCCAAAGGGCTCTCTTTTTTCTCCCACTCCTCAGTTTAACCATGGGGTTAGTTTCCATTGACATACTTGAATCTTACATCTGTTTGCCACTTTCCCTTTGGGGAGGACTATTCCATTTTCCTCAACTCAGAGATTTAATAGCACCTCCTCTCACTGGGCTTCAGAAAAATTAAAAGTAGCCTTTCACCTCAGAAAGGCTAAGGCAACTCTATCTTTGAAGGCCAATTATATATGCCTGATTCAAAAGAAGCAATTTCTTTCAGAGTGGGTGTAGGGAACAAGTACTGCTCAGAAATCTTTAGGAAATCCTTGACCAGTGTTACTGACTACAAAGTGTGAATCTCCCCATCCTCTTTTACAGTTGGATAAACTGAGTCGGCAAATTCAGTCTCTCCTCTGAGCAATCTCTATTATGCAGATGGCACTCATCCAAGCAAGATACAATTTTCACCTCTCTTGTCAGGGAAAGGGAAAAGAGATAAGAGGACATTTGACTCCCCACTCTCAAACTGAGATGCTAATGAAACCTTTGCTTCCGAAGATGATTATCGGACAGAATAATTCATCGCTTGAAATTAATTGGACTAATTATGTTGGCTCTCAGGATTCCTTGAATAATTATTTTCAATCAGGGGCAGGTGTCAGTGATAACTGTGATATCTGGGCCGCTTGCCCCTAAGTGAAACCCCCCAAGAAAGGAAAGGGATTTCTTGTTTTCAAAAATAACCATAATGTACATTTTAGGAATGTCTCCAGCTCTGATTATGGACTTGTAGCCTCAACTTCTGAGAAATATTCTACTGTGTTAATGCATTTTTCCAGATTGGTCTATCTCCCATCTCCTCCCTTTCTCCAAGGAGTCTTCCGAAATTACATTTTCCCAGAATCCTCTCTTGTTTCAATTAAGAAGGAAGGGAATAGGGAGAGGTTATTATTTCATCACTGCCGTTCAGACTCATTGCTTCTCTCCTACATCACCAATACTGGCTCCTAAGAGGTCTTCTTTCCTTTCATCTCTCCTCACTTTGCTCCAGCCTGCATGCTGTTAAAGCATATTTTTGAATCTAGTATCCCCTCGCTCAAAGACTCTCAATGACTTTCGCAACTGGTGTCCAAAGCCAATTATGACTTGGCGCTAATTTACGTTTCTCACCTCATTTTCCACTATGCTTCCTCATATACTCTAAAGTCAAGCCACAGTGAACCACTTCTGTCCCTCGTGTTCATGTTCCCTTATCTTTGTTCATACCGCTCCTTCTACCTAGAATTCCTTCTCCATTAAATCCCATCTCTTTCAGCTAAAATCTAACTCCTTTCAAGGGTCAGCTCCTGCTTCTCCCCCAAGATCCCTTCTTGCTTTGAGCTCTCATGATCCTCAAAGCTGCTTATGTATGTACTTATTATATTCCAATCAATATTCTGTTTAATACTATGTATTTTCTTTCTCTGGCATAAATGATTTTAGGCTCATTGAGGGTAGAAGGTAGTGAGATGATACAGTGGATAGAATGCTGGGCTTGTAGTCAGGAAGACCTGAGTTCAAATTTGGTCTCAGATATTTACTAGCTGCGTGACCCTGGGCTAGTCACTTAACTTCTGTTTGCCTCAGTTTTTTCAACTGTAAAACGAGGATAATAGCATGTATTTCAATGGGTAGTTGAGGATCAAATGAGACGATATTTGTAAGCACCTTGGCACAAAGTAGGAACTATGTCAATGCTAGCTATCATTACTATTTTATTCATTTTTTGTATTTTCTCAGCATGTAGGCCAGACCCTTGCACACACATATATATATATAGGTTAACTTTGCTGGTTTTCTGGGGGAAAAAAACTCTTTTTAAGACCTAGAAACTCAAAAAAGAGACAAGAGGAGGAAGAAATGGGCAAGGAAAGGCAGGCTAAATATTCAATGCCAAAGACTCTTTGTTCATTTATTCCATGCATGTTACTCTATTAAATGGAAAAATATTAAGGGCAGTAACAAGATGCCATCACACTCCTTGGAAGAGAGGAGCTTTCTCCCCAAATATTCAAAATTGAATCAGAAGGTCTGTGAATTTGGAGAATGTTCTATAGCTTAATCAGACTGATTTCTCAACACCTAGGACCAAAGGGGTGCCAGGGAAGGAGCAGGGGAATTATCTTGTAGTAGGGTACACTTTGGGAAGCCTCATTTAGGGTCTCTGAATAATTCGATAACAGTATGAAGGAATGCACTGTGTTCCTTCTGTGCAGATTAAGGGAACAGATGATAGAAGAGGACCAGCCAGGATCAAAGACTTGCAGATTATAGATAGCTGCAGATTTCGAAGAAACCTTCCCATTTTATGGAAGAGAAACTGGGGTCTAGACAAGTTAAGCAATTTACTCAGCATCACAAAGGTGGCAACAGTGCTCAAATTTGAATCCAGAACCTATGACTCCAAATTCAGCTACATTTTCAGTACAATACAAAAAAATAAGGCAGTATGTGTTATTTTTTGTATTGTACTGTACTAGAAACTCTTTTATAGTACAAAAGGAAAGTTGGGCAGACTTGGGCGCAGAAAAGAAGGCCTAGTTCATTCATTCATTCATTCATCATTTTTGACTAGATACTTCCCTCTTACAGTCAGCACAGTTCAGACTTTAATTCTATTAGGTCATTATCCCTCTGGTTACCCTTTATGGAGCTGGGAGGTGAGTGAGAGAAAGGGCCAAGCATTCATTTATTCATTCAATTTTTTTTTAAGTTTATTATCAAGACACTAGAGTTGGGCATTGAGGAGGTTATGAGAACGAATGCAGAATAGTTCCTTTCCTCAAAGAATGTAAAATATATCAGGGGAGATAAGGCAAATATCTAAATAAAAAGAACAGTAAGAAAATGCATGAGAAAGGTATGAAGCCTTAGGAGAGTGTGGAGGAGGGAGAGAGCCCTTATGGCAAGGGGAATGGATCAGGAAAGGGCTTGTGGAAGAGGTGACCTTACGTCAGGGTCTTAAGGAATGAGCAGGACTTTAGGAGGGGGAGATGGCTGGATGAATTCTGGATGAATAAAAACTCAGGTGAATGAGAGTAGGACGTATTCTGGAAAATCAAGTGACCTGGTTTGGCTGAATTGTGAGGTATAGGAAGGAATCAGAGAAAGATAAAGCTGGAAAGGGGGAGCTAGAGTCAGATTGCTCTCAGTCTATAGCCTTGAATGCTGAATCACAAGAAGTTTGTGAGCCAGGGAGTCATGATTTGGGAAGATCAATCTGTACAGCAGTGTGGAGAAGAGATCAGAGGAACAGGAGGTGGAGAGATGGTTAGGAAATTGACAACAACCCTGGCAGGAAGTAATGAAAAGCTGAACTAGGTTGGTGACCATGGGAATAGAAAGAAAGGGGAGACATGTGAGGGACATCTTGGGGGTAGAAATGATAGGACCTGGTAATTGATTGGCTCTATTAGATGAAGATGAAGGGCAATGAGGTGGTACGGTAGAAAGAGTGTTGGGCTTAGAGTCAGGAAGACCTGAGTTCAAATCCAGCCTCAGACACTTACTACGTGATCCTGTCACTTTACTCTGGTTGTCTCAGTTTCCTCATTTGTAAAATGAGCTGGAGAAGGAAATGGCAAACACTCCAGCATCTCTGCCAGGGATCATGAAGAGCTGAACATGACCGAAACAACTGAACGACAACATGAAGAAGGAAGAGTTACAGATGACTGAGGCTTTGAGCCTCAGTGACCAGAAGGGCAACAGACTCTTTAACAGGACTAGAAAGCTAGGAGGAGGAGCAGGTTTTATGGAAATTTAAAAAAAAAGCCTTGTAACAAAGAATTAAAAAGAAAAAGAGGGAAAAAACTTATCACAACTGAAATATAAATTGAATCAAACAGTTTATTCCATCCCCATAGTCTCCCACCCTTGCAAAGCAAGGGGTGGGGGGAAGAGAAAAGGGAGGGAATAGGAGAGGAAACTGAGTAACTTTTAAATGGAAAAGAGTACTAGGTCTGGTATCAGAGGGCCTGGGTTCAAATTCTGCCTCTGCCAGAAAGGCTCTCTCCCTCTTCTGTACTCTCCTAAAATTTTTTATACCTTTCTTATGCCTTTCTCCCTTTACTTTTATTTAGGTTATTTGTTTATCTTATGTAGACTTAGATAAGGACTTTTACCTTTCTGGGCCTCAGTTTCCTCACCTGAAGGCTAGGTAGTTGGAGGCTTCCATGATCCATCCCAGGGCTAAATCTATGCTTCTAGGACCTCTATTATTTTATAAGTCTTTGACTCTCTTTGATTTCAAGCATGTGAATACCAACATAAGCCATACCCTTGAAGTTACTCCTTTGCTCTGAATCGGCACACTTCATTCATTATCACAATATCTCCTGAAGGAATCAGAAAGGCAGGTTCCTGGGGCCGAGGAGAGTCAGGCACAGGCCAGAGAGGCACTGAGACTTCAGGCCTCCGTTAAGAGCAGTGAAGGTAACGGAATTCAGCCAATCTGACCTCACACAGGAAGTATTGGATGTGTGGTGAGCCCGAGACAGGAGGCGATGAGCAGGAACACCCAAACAGTTGTAATTGAGACCTCAGCTTGGATTACCTCTCCTTCCCTGAATAACTGTGCAGGGGTAGAAGAGAAAGATGGATTTCCCCTACAAGCAGAGGGAAAAGAGAGATTCCCGATTGTCCTAAAACCCACACAAACCTCAAGTAAGTTGTTGTTTCTTTAAAGAATAGCTCACATTTTTATAACACTTTACAATCTGCCGAGTGCTTAATATACACACCTCATGTGCATTTCAGAACAACCCTGTGAAG
The DNA here is from genome assembly GCA_028658325.1 of Potorous gilbertii. Classification (NCBI taxonomy): domain Eukaryota; kingdom Metazoa; phylum Chordata; class Mammalia; order Diprotodontia; family Potoroidae; genus Potorous; species Potorous gilbertii. The sequence goes on from CM053770.1 coordinate 605,034,182, forward strand.
TAAATGCTATAGCTGCTATCCTCATTTTATAGAGGAAGAACTATGGCTTAGTGTTTAAGTTAAGTGTCTAAGGTAACACGGCTAGCATCAGAGGTGGGCTCCGAACAAAGGTTCCCCTGACTCCAGTTTGCTAGGCCTGCAGTTAGGAAGACCTGAGTTCAAATTTGTCCTTAGACACTCACTGTGTCCTGGTGGCCCTGACTTCTGCTGAAAATGGGAATCATAATACAACTTACCTGGCAGGGTTGTGGTTGTGTTTCTTGAAAGAGACATTGGTGGAAAAAGCTTAGCACAGAGCCCGGCCCATAGTAGGTGCTGTATAAATATTTACTCCCTTCTCCATCCACATCTCACACATCTCACGTGTGTGTGTGTGTGTGTGTGTGTGTGTGTGTGTGTGTGTGTGTGTATCACGGTGCTTGTGAGTACGTAGATACTTTAAACTGTATAAACAGGGCAAGCAAATCAATCAAGAAGCATTTATCAAGTGCCTACTGTGTGCTAAGTGCTAGGAACACAAAGACAAAATGAAACAGCTCTTATCCTAAAGGAACTTATGTACTACAAGGGAATAAACAGGAGATGACCAGCTCCAAGGTCCTCCTGAGTTCTCCCCATCCCACCTCTTTCCATTCCTGCTCCTTCTTTCATTTATCTGCACAGAGAACCTCGTGACCAAAGCTGTAGGATTCTGAATGCCTATTCACTTCTCTAGGGTCTCAGTTTTGTCTTCTAGAAAATGAGGTTGGACTAGGAGATCACCTAGGTAGGTCCAACCTCATTTTCTGTTCTAACATTCCATAATTATGTGATTCTGTTTGGCAATGGTAGTATGCATGTATGTGTGTATATGTGTATATATATATATATATACACATATACACACATATGTGTGATAATTGATTAATTGGACCCCTATTTTATTCCAATACATATTAATCAGTTTGATATGATTCCATAGGGAAAGGAGGCATATCATCATGTGGAAGATCTGAGGTCCACTTCATCAGAGGGGGCTATGAACCCTTTAATAAAGTGCCTTTGATTCAGAGCTCTGCCTCAATGTATTTTTCTTGCAGACTGAGCAATTTTCAACCCCATATATTTGTGTATACATATATGTATGTGTATATATGCATTTATATATTACAATATTATAGATTATATATTATCATATATATGTATATATACATAAACGTATGAAGGGAGAGGGTGTTGCGCTACAAAGAAAACATTCAAGAAATCGAAAATATGAGGAGGAACTCAGAAGACTGTTTATAGAACATGAGTCTTAACTTGGCTAAGGAGTTGGTATGATGGGATTCCTGGGCTCCAATTCCAGTTGACAGAATCAGATATTTAGAGCTGGAAGTGACTTTAAATGTCATCTAGTCCAATTTTCTCATTTTGTAGAGGAGACTGAGGTCCCCCAAAATTAAATGACTTGTCCAATGTCACCTAGGCAATAAGTAGAAGAACTGGGATTTGAACCTGGTCCCTTGACTCCAAATCCAGTGTGCTTTCCACTGTATCATGGCAGGAGAACTTGGTCAGGTCAGTTTCCCAGCCTATACATACCCCAGCTTCTCTAGATAAACACTGAACCTGACTGGCAATCAGGAGGCCTGAGTTCCAGTGCTCACTCAACTGCTAAGTATTATGGCTATTTGACTTCTTTCTGTGTCTTAGCTCCCTCATCGTAAAATGAAATTGTTGGGCTAACTGCTCCCTAAGGTCTGTCCAACTCTGAAATTTGATGATTTTTAAATTTGTGCACAAAAGACATATAGATGGTGAGGTTTATTTTTGCTTTTGAAGCTCCCAATAAAGCTCTTTATCCACCTATATTTGTCTCTCCTTGGCAGTAAGGGGAGACTGGTCTAAGAAGCCACAGCTGGTTCTAATTAACCTTAACCATGCCCTCCACCCTGCCAAGGCTTTGCAGTGGTCCGTAAGGCTAATTCCATAGTTTGGATTTCCCAGACCAGGGTAGGGGGAGTAAAGGGATGGCTACCCCATTGGTGACTTCATTTGGGCCACTCATTTTCATGAACACTTACACCCCTTTCACTTTGCTGATCCTCAACAACCTTTCATCAGCCTAGTCTCACCCCCTCCCCTTACCCCCGCTCCATTCCTCTTTCTCTCTTGCAGCCTTCTGGGCTTCCCTTGACCTTTGTCTCCACTTCTGCTCCCCCTCCTCAGGCAGCCTGTGCCCCAGCTGGAAGCAGATGGAAGGGAGGGGCTGCTAGTCCCCACAGGGATTCCAAAGGCCCCCCCCAACCCCCTTAACTCTTTTCTGCCTGATCTATTTTTGATGGGTATGGGTGGCATGTGGGGCAGGGAAGGGTAAAGAGAGTGTGGGTATGACCTCGGGTTTAGGCTTGGGTCTGAGCTATCAATATGGACAAAAGGGAAGCTGTGGAGGGCACTGCCACAATTAATGAAGCGATTAAAGATGTAACTAAAATGACCCTTTCAACGGGAGGCTGGATGATACTGGAAATAGTGAAGCAAATTCTTCTATCACAGTTTGATTGCAGGGCTTCTTCTCAAGAGATCAGAGTTGGGAGGCGGGTTCTCACAAACAACGTTTTTGGCAAGAAGGAGCAAAGAAATATGTGCTCAGGTGGCCCAAGGGTGGGTGGGTGGGTGGTGAGGAGGCAGCATGATGTGGTAGGAAGCATCGTGGGATATAGAGAGAAAAAGCAACCCGATGAGAGTCAAGAGATCCTGGCTCCAGCTTCAGGTCTGCCTTTAACATGCCATGGTATGCACAGTGGGGCAAGTCCCTTCACTTCTCTGGGTTTCCGTTTAGTCCCTTGCAAGAGGAGGATCTATCTTCTTTGCCAACCTCATAGGGACGTTGTAAGGACAGACTAAATGGATGGCTATGAATGTGCTTTGAAAAGGTCTGAAAGGTTGGAAAATACATACAAGATATTGTTATCTTATTTCAGTATGAAAACCCTTTTGGGGAAACTGGAACCCAAGCAGGGTGGTACAGTGGAAAAAGTGATGGACTTGGAGTCCATCCCAGCTCTGTGGCCTACTTACCTGTAGGATCTTGGGGAAATTATGTGACATCTCTGTGTCTTGAGTTTGTCATCTGTAAAATGGAGGGGCTGGACTAGATAACCTTGAAGGATCCTTTTTAGCGCTAATTGATGATCCTTTCTACCCTTGGGGCCATGCTAGAGATTTTAAGATCCTGAGCTCCCTTCTTGCCCATGAGAGAAAAAGAGCTTTTCAGGAGGTGAGTGATTTAGGATATAGAGTCCCTGATACTTTACCATTACCCTCCCTTGTAATGAACAGCTTTCCCTTCAGCTGAGAGACCCTTTTGTATCAGACACTTTTTTGTAGTCAGGCTGCTTTGTTTCCATTGCAGTGGTCCAAGAAGTGTACAGATGGAGGGCGGGGGAAAGAGAAAGAGAGAGAAGGAGAGACAAGGGGAGAGACAGAGAGAGAGAGAGAGAGAGAGAGAGAGAGAGAGAGAGAGAGAGAGAGAGTGAGAGAGAGCGAGAGAGAGCGCTCTGGAGCTAGTGCTGGACGTCAGCCTGGGAAGCTTTTCTCGGCAGCTTCCTCAGCATTTCTCGGGCAGCTGCTCCAAAATCATGGGAAGAGGGAGAGAGAAAGAAAGAGAGAAAGAAAGAGAGTGCCTTTGAGCCCTGAAACCTGAGCCCCTAGCCCACTCCCCACCCCCAGCTTAAGTGAGAGCAGATTTCGGGAGACAGGAGAACTTTCTCAGGCTATGGTTTCCTCTTAAGTGCAAGGGGAGCTGGGCCAGCTGAGGGCTCCTGAGGGCTGGCATTTGGACACTCTCTGGAGACATCCCTGGGCAAGCTGTCTCTCTTATTCTCCCCAGACTAGAGGAGGCCCCAGGATGTCTCAGAGGAAGCCAAAGCTCAGGCCAGATAGAATCTCATTTGCCCCTCAGCCAGGCGCCTGACCATAGAGCTTGGGGGGCTGAGAATCCTCCTTCAATGAACTGAGAGACAGAGATGTGATTCAGGAGTATGTGGCTCTAGTTGAGAGGGACCACCAGGCACTGGCTATAAGAACATCTCCTAAGGGAATCCCCCATCATTTTCTCTCTCCTCCAGGAAGCCCCGTTTCTTCTTTCGTACCAGTCTACTCCGTCAGTAGATGTTAGAGCTGGGAGGGGCTTGAGACAGCATCTAACCCAATGCCTTTATCTTATAGGAAACTAAAGCTTACAAACGGATTTGTCTAAGGTCACAGCTAGTGAGTGGAAGAGGCCAGACAAGAGGAAGGGGGAAAGGAATGAGCAGATATATAGCATCTACTATGTGCCAGGTACTGAGCTAAGTGCTTTATAAGTATTATATCGTTTGATCTTTACAGTAACCCTAGAAGATAGGTGCTGCTATTATATCCCCATTTTATAGTTGAAGCAACTGGGGCTAATACAGGTTAAGGGACTAGCCTAGGGTCACCCAACTAGTAAGTGTCTGAGGTGGGATTTGAACTCAGGGCTTTCTGATTCCAGACCTGGTGCTCTCAGTGCTGCTTCCAGAGATCCAGGTAGAATTAGAACCCAGGTCTCCTCTCTCCATTATTTCCTTTCATTATGCCCACAGTGGCTAGTTAGCATATGCATAGCAAACCATTTCATTGTCCTTAGCAGGACTGGCTATACCTGCACGTGGAGCAGACCAGTGTGATTTGATGGGGGTGGGGGGGGAGGCAGAACAGATTATGAAGGTCTTTGAACAGCAAACAGAGGAGTTCCTATTTGCTCATAGAGATGACACGGAGCCTTTGGAGTGGGAAGATGACATGGTTAGACTCTTTCTTTATGAAGATCACTCTGACAGCTGAGGGAGGATGGAGTGGTGTGGGGAGAGACTTGTGGCAGGTTGACCAAGCAGCAGGCCACTGCAATACCCCAGTCTTGAGGAGATGAGGGCCAGTACTAGGGGCTGGAAATGTCAGAGGAAAGAAGAGAAAGTATTTAAGAGATAGTACAAAGAAAAAAAAATGACAGGCCTTGGCCACAGATTGGTTATAGGGTGAGGTAAGATAGCATGAGGAGTCAAGAATGGTGCCTAGGTTGTAAGCCTTGGTGGCTGGAAGGACAGTGGTACCCTCACTATCCCAGAGAAGTTAGGAAGGACAGGGGTATTGAGAATGAAAGGAAAGCTACAGAAAGAATATAATTTTATTTAGAGGAGATACAAACCTTAAAGCATAGATTTTGAGACACATGCCAGCCATGCTGGAGAACCTTCCCTCTTAAAGACATCCCAGAATATGAGGAGTGGGTCCCAGGGGTATACTCTCATTTCAGAAGGGATTCTTCAGGGTGGGTGGGGTTGGGGAGACCAGAATGGTATTAGAAAGAGACATTACAGATGGTATCTCCCCTTCTCTCCCCTCCCCCTCCTACTTTTGGGTTTTGACTTGTTGCTATGACAACTAGAGTCCCTGGCATCCCACTGGTTACCATGGTGACTTCACCTGACTTTCAGTCCACATTTGAGGAGGGTCCTTACTCTTTGCTATCCAAATGGGACTGATGGGAGAAGGAAACTAGAGAAAGAGAGGTTACAGCCCCTGGAACATCACTAGATCCTTTGTGTATTTTGTAGAGGACCTTCTTGAGTTGATCAGGAGACACAAGAGCTCGGATTGCCTTCCTTTGATTCTCACACCTGCTCCTGAGGCTATGCTCTGTACCTTGAGTCTAGGCACTTCCCTCGCCTGGACCACCCTTCCACCAGCCTGGCAGATACCATGCCTCATTTCCTTATATCCCCTCTCCCACCTCAATGAACATGGTACAGGGCTTTGTACTCTGGGGGCTCTGAACTAACAGGGAGGAGACTAGGGATTGGGGGACAGAACTTAACTAGGATGCTCCTATATCTTTCCTCCCTCTAAATAGGATTCAAGGCTAATCTCTTTCAGGAATACTTGACTTAATCCCAGCTGTCTTCAAACATTCAATTCCCCTATTCTCACCATATATACAGGGTGTCCCAAAAGTCTTGGTGCAGTTTAAAGCTATATAACCAGTTAACACTGTATGCACTTGTTCTTCCTTATATTATGCTTCCTATATCTTATCTTACTAATGTGTGTCCTTTCTTCTCATCTGACTTGGAGCTCCTGGAGGATGAGGACTCCTTCTTCTTCTGCATTTCTTACAGTACTTTGTCTAGGCCCATCCTGTGCCTCTATTACATTCTGCCTTGAATTATAGTCATTGAAGCAGAAGGCAATGGATAGAGTACTGCACTTGGGTTCAAATCTTTGCCTACCCTTACCTATCCCAGCTGTATGACTACAGGAAAACAAACTTTAGGTTTGGCAAATCATTTAACCTCCATTTATTTATCTGTAAAATGGATAAAACATCATCTGCAGCACTAGCCTATGGGGCTACAGTGTTTTGCTTTTGTTTAATCATTTTAGGGTCATGTCTGACTCTTTGTGACCCCTTCTGGAGTTTTCTCAACAAAGATTCTGGAGTGATTTGCCATTTCCTTCTCCAGCTCATTTTACAAATGAGGAAACTGAGGAAAACAGGGTAAAGTGACTTGCCCAGGGTCACACAGCTAGTAAGTGTCTAAGGCTGGATTTGAGCTCAGGAAGATAAGTCTTCCTGACTCTAGGCTCAGTATTCTATCCACTGCATCACCAAGCTGCCCCCATGGGGCTGCTGTGAGGCTCAAATGAAATAATTTTTTAATATTTATATCTATAAAATATATGATAAGGACCCCTACATATGTATGTGTGAACATATGCATAAACACGTGTATCTATATTTGCGTACATATATATATGTATGTGTGTATATACACCTGTATTAATACTACCTGACATTTATGTAGCCCCTTCAGGTTTTCACTGCCACTTGATTTTCATATCCCCACTACAGGACTAAATTTGTTGAATTTCACTGAATTACAGCCCTTCTCCCATAGACAAGATGAGGATAGGGTAGGATAGACACAGGGAATGGTTGCAAAGCCAATGATAGGTTGTTTCTCGCTGTTCTTCAGGTTTCCCCAGTGGGTAACAGTAGAGATCTAGTTCTGAAACATGGCCAAATTACAACTCTATGGAGATTGATTATCTAGGCCCTTCAGCTTCCTTCTCGAGCCTGCCACCTCCTCTGCTTGTCCCTTAGCCAGAAGACTAGGGTAGGAAATGAAAGGCCACAGTGCTCTCTGACCACTATTCACAGATGCCCTCTTTTCTCTGCCTTACAAAGGCTTGTAAAAAGGACAGGGACCAGAGCCCTTTCAGTCAGTTTTGTCCAGATAAATTTCAACTCGGACCCATTTACAAATGGGTAATGCTCATATTGACCTTATTAGCTGCTAAACCTGGGAAGGGTCAAAGTGAAACATGAAGAAGTCATGGTCTTTTACTCCTGGGGAATTTTGGTTAAACTGACCATCAAAAGGAGCTTTGAAGAGGGAAGGAGGCAGTGAAAAAGGTAGCCTGAGGGCTGTGTGTGTAAGGTGGGAGGAACAGTTCCTCTTCTAGTGTTGGGGATGGGCATGGGAAGCCAAGGATGAGCAGAGCTCCTGGGATGAAGGTTGGTTTTTGAGCCCGAGCTGGAGCAGTCGCCTTCTTTCCTACTATACTTGTGGGAATTATTGCTCAGCTTCCTAGGTTTGGAACCAGCAGCCTGCTCCCACAGCCTAGGGCTCTAAGCCAATGACCAGATTTATGTTATCATAGGAACCCACTTGACTGAGGGGTACATGTCAAGCTTTTATCAGTCACTTACAGCTCAGGGTGAATAAGTTTCAACTCATTTGCCAAGCCTGGCTTTTGACAGAGGGAAGAAAGTGTGGGCACTGGGTGCCTGAAGTGTGAGAGTCAGTCATCAAGCATTTATTATTACTACTTCCAGGCCCTAGGCTAAGCCTTGGGACTGCACAAAGAAAGGTAAAAAACGCAGTACCTGCCCTCAAGGAACTCACACTCTGATTAGGAAGGCAATATGTAAACAACTATGCAAGTACAAGATACACACACTTTAAATAGGAGCTAATCTCCTAGGGAAGGGAGTGCATGGGTGGGGAGGGAGAGAGTGGTTGCTGGAAGAAGTAGGAGGCCAGGGGTGCCAAGATCAACTTCACTTCATTCACAATTTTGTAGCACGCTGGAGCTGGTCCTGTTGCTTCTTGAGGACTAGATAACCCTTCGCTCCTAAAGTCCAAGCAAGATTTTACCCCAAGACAACTTTCTTTCCCTCACCAGAGACAAACAGCTTTTTCATCATGGCTGGTGCCAGGGCTCTTGGGAGAGAGACATTCAGACAAAGGCTCCTTTGTGTGTTTGGTCGGCTGAGTGACCAGCTGGGGAGTTCTCTGCAGAGATAAGCATTGCCAACCAAGATCATGGAAACTTTGGCTATTGTCTTGTTCTGGATTCCCATTGCCCAGCCCTCAAACAGCTGTCTCATTCCTGTCTTCTTCACTCCACCACATCAGTCTTATTCTGTCTCCCCTTTGATCCAATCAGCCCCCTCCCACTCCCCAACTCAGCTTTTGTTTGAGGGAGAGGGCCATTTGAAGGGAAGGGATTCAAAAATCTTGATCCAATCTCAGATCAGCCTAGGGAATAGAAGAGAGTGAGTGAAAAGGGAAGGCAAGATAAGGGAGGAGGGAAATCAGAAAATAATAATTATAGGCTACTCTGTAGCATCTGTTTTACATGCTCTCATTCCTATGACTCCAGCTAGACGCTAAGTTCCTTGAGGGCAGAGAGCAGTTTCAATTCAATAAATATTGATTAAAGTAGAATCAAAGCCATTGGCAGAATTGAAGGAAGCAATGCTGCCAAGTTCCCATCCACAAAACTGCAAAACTGGTGCAAAAATACACCAGACTGAATCCCAATGAGGAAATCCAGAATAAAAGGTCACAGTGAGTCCTTTGTTGGGCCCAGATCAGTAGAGGGAGATAGACAGAGAAGTCTGTTGACTAGGGATGAGATTAGGGCAAGGAACACTCAGTGGAATTCTAGAGCCCAGGAAGAAAACCCCAAACCAGTACTAGGGCACCCCTAGACCCATATTGGGATATTTCATTGGGGGAGAGGTGCCAACTGGCAGTTTTGTAGCACACTATCCAATTCTGCATCACAGATTCAGGGCAACCTGGGATGGGGACCTGCTCAGAGGCAGGCCCTGGGTGTTTGGACCAGAAAGGTGGAAGTTCTCAGAAGGCAGAGGCAGAAACAATTTGAGTAAAACTTTAGAAGCAGAAGGGAATCCAGCCTACAGAGGAATTAGCAGGGTCAGAATCCCAGACTCACAGTTCTGGCAGTCTGAACCTGCAGAACTCCCTGCCTGGATGATAGGGGCTGACTTCAGCACCATTTTCTTGCTGCTCTGACTGAAACCCAAGCTAGCAATTTACAGAGATCAGACCTTGGAGGCAGCATCAGATTTTGTCTTCGATCAGACCATTTTAGGAACATTTTGGTAGATAGATGATACAGTGGACAGATTACTGAGCCTGAGTCAGGAAGAACTGAGTTTGAATAAGGATCCATATAATTACTAGCTATGTAATCCTGGGTAAGTCTCTTAACTTCTGTTTGCCTCAGTTTCCCTCACTATAAAATGAGGATATTTATAGCACCTACCTTCCAGCGTTGCTGTGAGGTTTAAATGAGATGATATTTGTAAAGACAATATTTATACGCAGTGCCTGATACACAGTAAGCACTATATAAATACTATTATTGCCTACTATTACTATTTTCCGAAAGCTTGAGAGATCACAGCCTGTCCCTGAGATCCTAGAATAACTCAATATTCAATACTCCAAGAAAGCAGCAACTAGGGAACACCTTCCCTCCAGTGTAGCAGAACTCAGCGCTCACATCAAATTTGAAATCGCGGAGTAGATTGGAAGAGCAGACAAACCAAAAAAGAGCCCTACTATGGCAGCAGGGACAGTGAAACCCAGAAGAAAAGAATGACCCCCAAATATCCAAAACACAGATTGGGCATATGCTCAGCTGTAAGTCCTGGAAGAGATGAAGCAAGAGTTAAAAAAAAAAGAGTTAAAAAAGAGTTTTATAAATAAATTGAGAGTGCTTGAGGAATAAAATTGGACGAGCAATAAGAATTACGGAGGAAAGAATTGGAAATGGAATAATAGCTTGGTGTATGGATTGAAAAACTTTGCCCGAGCAACAAACTCCCTGAAAGTTAGAATGGACACAATAGAAGCCAATGATTTCATGAGACAGCACGGCATGTTAAAACAAAATAAAAGGCTGAAAAAATAGAAAAGTACACACACAAAAATTTCGATATTCAAGACTCCCTCTCAATTCCATATTGCATAAAGAATCATGAAATTTCAGAGCTGGAAAAAATCTTAGAGATCAAGTGAAATCCTTTCACTTTATATATGAGGAAACTCATAGCCAGAAAAGGGAAGTGACTTGCCCAAGATCACATGGCTAACTAGAAGCAAGGTCAGGACTTGGGCCACTTGGGCCTCCCAATCCAGTGCTCTTTCCACAGCCCCACATCACTTTATACAGAAAAGAGATGAGGACAAAAAGAAATGAGTGAGAACCATAGCAAGAAAACATAGAAGAAACACAAAGAGGAAATTCCCAAGAATAAAGGTGACAAAAGACTAGAAAATGCTACCAAACCTTTGCTATGTGATTTTTTTCTATCATATATTTCCATTACTTCCCCTCAGACCCTGGTGGAGATAGCCTAGGATCTGAAGTCTAAGAGTCTCAGGAATTGTAGAGCTTCTCAGATTGCTGGTCTTACATCCAGCCTGGTCCTTACAGTCATCATGAAGGAATGCATCCCTTGTGGAGACGGGATCCTCCATCCTTGCTAGCCTCACCAATAGCCACTGTCCAACTCTCCATAATACGGCAATAAGTCCAATATCCCCTAGAATAATGGTGCCACTCAGACCACCAACCCTACTACCAGCCTGGTTCCACAGTCATCCTCCAGAACAACTATTATGGATATGTGACCTGTCAACTAACTGCATTTGCAGGTGATTAAGGCTCTAATTCCTCAGGAACAGCTACTAAAGACTGGGAAAAGAAAGTTCTTGACACTAACATCTTAAGAGTGTCAAATGATTCCATATAATAAATAAATCAACAATGGTTTTATTAATTATAACATTAAAGAATATGTGTTGCCATCTGATTTGCCAGATATCTTAAGGATAACAGGACCTTTTGAACTGACTTGCAGCTGAAACCTTCTTTATGAGTTTTCTCCTCCATCAGCATGTGAGCTCTTTGAGAGCAGGGACTGTCCATTGTATATATATCATTTAGCACAGAGTTTTGTACATTGTAATTAATAAATCTATCTTCCTTCCTTCTTTCCTTCCTCTCTCCCTATCTCTCTCTCCCTTCCTTCCCCCTTTTCCCTTCTTTTTCTTTCTCTCTTTCTTTCTTTCTTTCTTTCTTCCTTTTTCTTTATTTTTCCTTCCTTCCTTCTTTCCTTCCTTCCTTCCTTCCACCTCTCTGCAAGAGCTAAGATGTATTCTTTGTTCTCAGCTGTCAAAGTATTTCAATGACACCCATTTATGCACTGGGGGAGGGGGGATGAAAGAGGTTGATAGGGAATTTACCACCAGAAGAATGAGTTGTTATAGTTTTTTCTGTTGTGAATATCACCACACACTCAAATCCCACCCCCTTTTTCTCCTCAGCCTCTGCCAAGGAGACCCCAAGTAAGTAGCTTTCCCACACCTTCCTTCTCTAACATCTGTAGGCAGGACTGCTGGTGGGCTGGGACTTGGATGAGCTATAATTCCTAGGGCCCAGGTTCTTCTTTACTCTCTTTACAACTTTCATTACTGCTTCTAGGGTCTCAGGACACCCCAGAGTTTTGACTGTTCAAGGAAAACTCTGGGCTTGAGGAGGAATCTGGGAAAACCCTGGGCTTGAGGAGGAATCTGGAGCACCAGGGGAAAGGACCCAAGGAGGGAACCTAGGGATTGGAAAGCAGGCACCTGGGACAGTGGGAATTGACATGACCACCGCCCACAGCAGACTTCAGCTCCCTGCCAAGCCTTATAAATTCCCCATTAACAGGCATCACATTTCACCCTAAAAACTTCACCCAGATGACAAGGCGGTCAGAGCGAAACCTAATTTCCTGTGTGGACAGTTTGATTTTCCATCTGAGTAAGAAGCCTGTTAAAGCCATCAGGGGTGAGAAGTCAGAATCGGGGCTAAAATTGCAAAGCACCCCACCCCAGCTTGCCTCTCTAAGCTGTCTCCAAAGGGCCCAGAGACCTCTGAAAACATGATCTCATTCCTCTTCCTCCTGGGTTCCCCAAGACAGAGAAGCCACACCTCCATATTTATCTAGAAAGGGAAACTGAGGCTCAAGGGATGGAACAGAAGTGAGAACAATAACAGGTCTCTTACTCCCTTGGAAACAGAGAAAAAGGAAGCAGGTGAACCAGGGCTTGAGTTCTAATTTTATTTTTCAGATGAGACCAGGTCTGGACCTTAAGCTAGGGAAACTTCTTTGAGTCAGAGGACCTTAAGAGGGGGAAGAATAAATGACTCCTGAAGACTGGCCTGAGTGTGGGAAAGTTAAGGGATTTTGCTCAGATTGATTTGTCCTGTACAAACCAGGTTTATACCATCTGGGATTCCCAGAGAAAAGAACATTTTACTTCAAGGGAATTGAGGAACCTGGTAAAAAAGCTGAACCATGCTCATGGCACAGGAAGCCTTCTGAAGCCAGAATTTCTCCTGTCCCTGCTTCTGCCTCTGCTCCTGCTGAGAGATTTAATGTCTGTGGAAGAGTGGAGCTATGGAATGGTTCTTAAAGGCATATTTTATGAGGATTAATAACCACAGACAGAGATGTGTTTGTTATTTGACACTAAAACCTAAACAGAGTTTTAAAAAATTCATAAGGTGCTACACAAAGTCAGTCATTGACCAAAGCACTGTTGAGATAGCCCACCTGTTGTTATGTTTCAGGGCAGTCACTGACCAAGGCACTACTGAGATAGCCCATCTTTGTTACGTCTCAGGGCAACCAATGACCAAGGTAATACTAAGATAGCCCACTTGTTGTAATGTCATAGAACCTACAGGATCTCAGAAAGGAAGGCAAATTCAGAAGCTATTTGATTCTATCCCTGCCTGAACAAGAATCTTCTCCATAACATCCCAACAAACTAATCATCCAGCCTTTGCTTGAAAATGTCAAATGGAAAACCAATATCTATCTCCTGAGCAATAGATAACACATTCTTTTTCTGGGAAAGTCTAATTAGCAGGAATTTTTTTCCCTTTAAATTATACTGAAATCTGCCTCTAACCTTCCTCTTCTTCTTCCTATTTCTTGTCTCCTAGAGATTCCCCAAGAAGAGAATACTTCTCTAGGAGAAGAAATTTCCATTCCCCTCTCTTCTTTCCCTTACAACTTCACTTCTAATTATTTGACTGAAGGAGTTATGGACAGGGGGGCAGAGTAATGGGGCTCTGCACTAGGCCCAGTTGTGGGCTAGAAGGTCTACCCTGGTAGGTGTTACACTGAGTATTTAGAATGGATCAAATTTGTCTAGGTCTTTTATGGTCACATAACTAAAACTTTTTGTGTGTGTATGTACCTTTTGGTGCAGTATCTCTTTTATCTTTATGATTATATATAGCGATATTTTCCTTGTAATGTACCCATTGAGTCATAGAGGCAGAGAACTTGGGTTTAAATCTCACCTTTGATGCTTGTTCCCTAAGTTACCTTGTACAAATTACCCCACCTCCGTCAATTTCCTCAACTGTAACATGGGGTGGGGGAGGTTGGATTAGCTGCCCTTTGAGATTCCTTCTAGGTCTAGACCCAGGATCTAGAGTGATCCTAGTCCTCTCCTGAGGAAGGAACACGGTAGTTACTTCCCTTGGATGGTTGGGAGCTCCATAATCCCACCATAGACTCAAATGTTTCTTGACTTGATAAGAGGGAGCCTGGGATTATAATACAAATAATGAACTGAAAACCGAGACACATTTTCTCTTTAGAGCAGAGCCCGCAGCTGGATGCTCTATGGCTCTCGGGAAAATTATGTGAATTAGGTGAAGCCTTAGGTTAGGGATATTGTGACTACCTAATACGGATTAGGACACTTTTAAGTTATCCAGCCTGGCTGGGTAGAATTCTTTTACACAACTCTTTAATTCAAAGGGCTCTTTTCAACAGAATGTAAGCTCCTTTTAGGCAGAGACCATTTCATTTATGTCTTTGTATCTCCCACAACCATCACATACTGGGTACATGGTAGATACTTTATTTAATTGACTGACTTCTTGACCTAGGAAAAGCACTTTTGTGACTTGAATTGTGTGTTACAGGGCCAAGAATGGTGGAGCACCCAGATGTAGTAGCAGTGAATATTTTTGGGCAGTTGGAGCCATGATCAAGGGCAGAATATGTAGCTTTAGTTCGCTCTACTACATGGAATAACAATAGCCAGTATTTAACATAGCATTTAAGATTTATAAAGTGCTTAATTATGTTATCACATTTGATCTTTGCAATAACCCAGTGTGGCAAGGGTTATTAGTATCTCTATTTTTATAGATGAGGAAACTGAGCCTGGGAGAGGTTAAGTGACTTGTCTAGGGTCTGTTTCAGTAAGCACCCCAACATACACAGGGGGGTCTGCTGCTACGGGTTCTTAGATCTGCATTCATAAAAGGTAAGGCAACTTTTGAGGGGTTAACAGTCACTTTAATCAAGTGTATGTATCAATCCTTTAACCAAGCACATATATCATTCACCTGGTCCAGGGGAGTCAGCACCCTAAACTTCAAAGAAAATACAGAGAAATCAAAGATCAGACAAGGCTTCCTCTGCCTGAATTGAACAGGCAGGTCCAACTCTCTAACCACAGTTACCAGAGAGGGAAGCATGACATTTGGGTTCTCAAAGCCAGGGGGTTCCTTAGTGGCTTCCCAGAGTCCTCATCTGGCCAAATAAACACTTCCAGTCAGTAAGCCCCCAAATCCACAGGTATGGCTTCCTCTACCTGACCATAATTCAACAGCTGTTTGACCATAGTTACTAGAGAGGTAACCAGAGCGCTGACATCTGTGTTTTCAAAGTTGGGAGGCTTCTTAAAGCAGCTTCCCAAAAACTAAGCCCCAAAGAAAACTCAAACTCAACTCAGGGTTTTTATACCTTTTCTAGAACCAGGGGGTATCACAACCTTTGAGAACCAGTGCCTCATTAGCAAAAGACTTGGTCTTCTGCCCTAATCAAACTCCCCTTAATGGGCAGACCCATTAATGGCTGGGGAAAATCCTTAATCACATTAAAATAATTAACAATACAAATACATATGCTGTTTGTAGTTTTAAAAAAAACTCTTGTTTCTCTACTTTACTCTTTGTAAAGACTCTTGATTGATAAAGCAAGATTCAATCAGAAACAGCAAAAGATTCTATTTTGATTGCCATCACAGGATCACACAGCTAGTAAGTGTCTGAGGCAAGATTCAAACTCTGGTTTTCCTGACTCCAAGTGCAGTGTTCAATCCACCATGTCATTTAACGTCTTATGATGATAAAAAGAAAGCCTTGGGATAAGGGGAAAGAATCCACTGTTCCATTCAGGGAAGAAACTGACTAAGGTAAGTTTCCTATAAGATACAAAGGACTTCCAAAACATTATCTCCTTCAATCTTCATAATAATTCAGTGATTTAAGGCAGTAGTTAGGTGCCTTAGTGGAGAGTGAGCTAGACTTCGAGTCAAGAAGACCTGAGTTCAAATCTGACCTCAGAATTCATAAGCTGTACGACTCTACGCAGGTCACTTAACCTCAGTCTGCCTCAGTTTCCTCATCTGTAAAATGGGGATATTAATGGTACCTAATTCCCAGTGTGTTGTGAGGATAAAATGAGATATCTATAAATCCCTTTGCAAACCTTAAAGCATTATATGCTAGCCATTATATGGGAAGGGCAGAAATGATTAATCCTGTATACTAAGATGGGGAAAATGAACCCTGCATTGGTGGTTGGCATGGATCAGAAGCTGGGATAATGCTGGGTCAACAGTCCTAAACAGCACTTTTTTAAAGCCAGCGGGTCTGGCAGCAGTTTGCTATGCTGGGATCAAATCACAAACATGTTATTAAACTCACTGTTTGACCTTGAGCAAGTCATTTCACCTCTGAGTCTCAGTTTTCTTACCTGGACAATGAGAAGCAGGAATGAGTTGATCTCTAAAGCCTCTTCTACCTTCTACAATTCTGAGTCTGTAAGTGTGCCCCGGAGAACTGGAAGAAAGCCATCTTATGCTTAGGAGGAGGACAGTGGCCAAGGCTCCCATGGATCAGAAGCTGGGATTCCTCTCCTTGGAGGAGGGACTAAAGGCTCCTCTTGTTCTGGCTCCATTTTATATTATTCAGAGAAATCCTAAAAAGTGACATGCCCAGGGGTGGCTGCTTGCTGGCTTTGAAACAGAGCCCAGATTTACTAATGTACTATCAATTTATCACAGACTCCTCGAAGACGCCAATCCTTAAAACCTCTTGCTAAGAGGGCATTATAAAGGTAAGGAGTTTAGTTCCCTGTCTCAAAAGGAAGGAAGCCTCTTCTGCTCTAGGGCTCATCACACGTCGTGTCAAGAGCCATGCTGTGGATTTTCCCATTGTGTTAGTGACCGATTATTTTTAAGGTGGTCAGGGAAAGAGATGACACAAACCTATTTCACTATCATTTCTGGGTTTCAAATCCATGTTCTTTTGGGTCCTTCTTGCTGAAACAATTTCCTCTTGGTTTCTCCTTAATGGGTGTGGAGAACAATGGCCCAGAAACCTCTTCAACCTGGAAGCTCATGCTACTCCTGGATTTCACACACTGGAATTCCCCTCCATCACACTCCCTCTGATTGACTGGTTCCTTCAGAACTTCTATTTTAGAGGCTCAAGCTAGTCATGTCTTCATTCCTCTCCAGGTTGCACTCCCGACTCTCCAAGACTTCTTCTACAACAGGTGTACTTGGGGTAACTGCCTCTCTTTCCCCTCCTCCCAGCTTCCTCCCCCCCCATTAGAAGGTAAGCTCCTTGAGAGGAGGGTTGTCAAATGTTTGTTGACTTGACAGCTACATCTCCAGTTGCCTCCTGCTGGCACTGTATACTCAGAATGGAATTCTCCCTCAGCCTTCTCTTCTACATTTATTTCTACCAGATTTTAGAGGCCAGATTTATATCCCTACACAATATACACTGTCAGATCTGACTGCTGAGTCAGATGGTTTTGCTTAACTCTATTTGTATTACACCTTATTATAAGGAAAGGCTCAGTGCTTGGGTAGGGAGCACAAAGGGAAACCAATAAAAACATACCCTTTCCCTCCCCCCCACTCCAATTCATATTTCTAATCATGTAATATAGTGGCAACACTCCTTTTAAAGTCAGAAGGCATAGGTGTGAATCCTTGCTTGGACTGATTACTACCTATACTTCAGTAAGCTCATCTGGCAAATGAGGGGTTGGACCAGATCAGGGTTCTTAACTTCTTTTGTATCATGAGTATGATTTTGCATTTTGGACCTCTTCTCAAAAAAAACTTTTAAATTCATAAAGTACACAGAATCACAAAGGAAATTGGTTATACTGAAATGTGGTTATCAAAATATTAAAAAAATCCAAATTCATAGACCCCCAGGTTAAGAACTCCTGGATTAAATCTAGATGACTAAAGTCCCTTCCAGCATTAAATCTATGAGGCTGTTTTGTCCACACAGGGAACAAACATAAGGGAGGCAGGGGCTGGGAATGGGTGGTGGAGAACCTAGCCTGGGGACATGTCAGCCTCTACAGATAATGGACAAAGTAGATAGTCTCCAGTCATATAATAAAAAATGGTTAGATTTCTAGGCAGGCATATGTTTCCATATTGTCATCTCTTCGTCTCCCATAAGTTAGCACAATCATTTGTCCGTTACATTAAGAAGTCCTTGAGCTAATCGGACAAAATGGATCTGAGAGTTAGCGCATCAGCTTCTAAGTCCACTTCTTAAGGTCTCTGAGACTGGGTGCCCATTAAGATGCTGTGGAACAAGGGCTGATAGGGACCTTAGAGACCCTCTTGTGTAGCACACTCATATTATAAAAGAAGAAACAGAGATCCAAGGAGAGGAAGTAATTTATCCAATGTCACACAAGAAGATAGGGTACAGTAGATAATGCTATAGAATTTAGGTGTCTTCAGGTGCTTTGGAATAAACACTGTACTGGCAAGTCTCTTCAGGAATCCAATGTAACAGGTCATTGAGAGACTACAAATATAGTCTATTGTAGAAAATGGTGAGCTCCTCAGCGTCCCATTGTTCAGGCTTAGCATTTCTATCTATAGGTTCCATAGACTCAGATTCTTGTAGCACTTTACAATTCCCTTGTAAGGTAGACAAATACAAATTTTTATTATTCCCATTTTACAGATGAGAAAACTGAGACCCAGAGAGGTAGAGCAATTTGCCAAACATCACTTAGCTTAAGCAAGGCTGGAATTTGAATCCAAGTCACAGAATCTGGCAGTTGAATCAGTTTTTCTAGTCTAAACTGTATGTACCTAAATTGGAATCCTTTCTACAGTATTCTTGATTAGGCCGTCATTTATCCCCATCTCAAAGACCCTATGTAACAGAAAACCAATTACCTTTTAAGTTTTTGGGTAATTTTCATTGGGAAGAGATTTTTTCCTTACATGGAACGTAAATCTACCTTTCGGTCCTTTTTACTGATTGCTTCTAGTTTTTCTCTTCGGGGCCCCAGAAGAATTTCTGTCTGCTACATGATTGCCTTTAGAATACTTGAAAAAGCAATGAATTGTACCCTCTGTAAATTTTCTCTCCTCCAGGCTAACTTCCTTCAGTTCCTTCACCTGTTCTCATACGGTCATCAGCTCAAAGTTCTTCAACATTCCAGACTCAGATCTTCTACACCTTCTCTAGTATCATCAAAGTCCTTTCTGAAATGTGGTACCCAAAACAATACTCCAGGTGTGTTTGACAAAGACAGGGTACAGTGAAACTATCACCAGTCTACCTACTCCCTCCTTATTCTAGATATTTTTTGGAGGGTGATTTAGAACTGTGATTTCTTTGGTACAGGGAATTCCTTTTGAAGAAACTTCCTCTACCAATGCAAATCAGCATCTGTACTGTAACTCTGGTCTTCAGAGAAGCTGTTTCTATTAATATGACCTAAATTAAATTCATTTTGAGGGGCTGCCATATCATACCACTGACTCCTGTTGAACTTATGGTTCATTAGAACACAGGTTACATGATTGATTATCTTGCTATGCTGCCTTCATTTTGCATTTGCACATTTGATAGGTTGAACACAAATATTGATTTGAACTTAAGAGGATTCATGGTTGTCTGAATTCCAAGTCCAGTGCTCTTTTCACCATTGATTCAATACCTCCTCATTTCTCTCCAACCCTCCATTCTAATCATGGATTACATCCCCTAACTTCATAGAAATATGTTTTGGATTGTAAAGATAAGTCATAAGAGTGATGTCCTCTGAAGATAGGGATAAGTGAGAATTAATCATGAGGTTGACAAAAACCAGCCGCATTGTAAACCAACTCTTGCCAATCTTCTGGGGATGTGGAAATAGGTGGCAGGACAGAGGTGACTAGTGCTCTCCCTCATAAGGGAGGCAGGGTCCTCAGCATCAGCACAGGACTGTTTTGCCCTCTCCTTCCTGGCAAGTATTCTGCAGTAGGAAGAGCTCCAAATCAGCCATCAGCAAGACCTGGGCTCAAACATCCCCTCTGACACTCATTAGCTATATGAATAGGCAAGTCTTCACCTCTTGATTCTCAGTTTCCTCATCTCTAAAATGGGGTTAATACCTATAGTATTTACCTTACAAGTCTTTCCAATGAGTTAATATATGAGAAGTACTGTGATGGTATATCTGTGGTGAACCATAGACTCTTACAGGTGGACAGGAGCTTGAAGACCTTTTGGTTTACTAACCTCATTTAAAAGAAGAGGCCTAGAAAAGGTAAGAAGATAGCAGACTATGTACCCAAGCTAGCAGGGAAAAAGACTTGTCGGCTTTCCCAGTCGAGGACCACAGCTATTGCATCCTTCTTCGCTAGAGAAAGGAGGTGGGGACAAGTTTTTGAAAGATGATTTTGCAGATGCTTCATTCTGGAACTGGGGGCTGTTTGGGTCCCTTCCATCTTCCTGTGTCGTCAGAGCGAGTGTCTGATTGCTAAAGCCAGCATCTGAACCTATACTAATGAGCTCCAAACACTAACAGTGTTGGAGGCATGACGGGGAGTACAGGGAGTTGGAGGAGAACGAGGTGTACTGAGGCAAAATCTGCTGGTGCTCCATGGGAAACTGCAAGAAACAGAAAGAGCCAAACGGGGACAACCAAGAGACAGCTATGAGAGAGGTGGGGAACACGGAAGAGCACCTCAACTTTTTATGAGCTGGGCCAACTCACTTGGGTACAACAAGAGTTAAGAAGGGAGGAGGGGGAAGAAACTAAGGGTTAAGAATTTTGGCAAAGAAAGGAAGGAACATATAAAAAGATGAAGCTTTTGATTAGCTTGATGGCATGCAAATTATATGCAAAACAGCATGCAAATTGACTTATTTTGTCTTTGAGTCTATGATTTAGACTATTCTGAGGAGTGAAGTTGAAGGTGCCAAACAATTGAAGACAAGTTTCTAGCATATTTCTAACCAGGCCCTGTGGTCCTGAAGGGGATATTGAGATGAGAGGCCATTCTCTTACGGTAAAGGTTGGGATGGGCTCCCAACACCACGGTGGGGAACAGTGTGGCAGAGATTGCTAGAATGGGTGACAAGGATTGGAAGTCAGGATAACTTAATGGGGAAGGATTTTACTGAAGAGAGCAGGCTACAGGGAAACTAAGGGCCAGGCTAAAAAAGACTGGACTTCCCTGAAGACAAGGATTGAATTTCCATTGTCAGACTTAATCTAGAGGGCAAGAAATTGGCATTATCCTCCCACACTGGTATCTTCTGTCAAGGATTTCTCAGTGTGAGAGGGAAACACATAGTCCCTTCCCTAAGGGATCTCCAGCCTTGTCTGCCCTTTCACTGCGCCTTCAAGAACTCTGGCAGAGGCCCCTTTTCTCTGACCATGACACACTGGCCCAGGAGAAGCCGTAAGTATACTTCTGACTTTCCACTTCCAGATTCTTCCTCTGTTTCAGTTACTAAGCAAACTCTTCCACTATGAGGTTTTCTCCATCCATTGTTATCTCCTCAGTAGATGCTATGGTCCTCAGGTCATTTTCACTGCGGGAATTCAGTTCCTGGCTCACAATATCTCCATCCCAATTCCTGCCATGATAGTAGTAGGCTTTAATAGACATGACATTCCCTCAAACACTCAGGCCTCCCAGGTCTTCAACACCTCCTGGCTGGAATACTGCACTAAGCTCTGCTGTCAAAGTGATGTTTCTAAAGCAATGGTCTGACCATGTCCCTCACCTGCTCCAGAATTTACAGGGGCTCCCTATTACCTCTAACTCTTCTGTTTGGCATTTAAAGCCCTTCACAGTCTGGGTCTGACCTACCTTTCCAAGCTTGATGGACAAATCACTTAATCTCTCAGTCACCCATGAACCTCTCTAAGACTATAACTTGTAAAGGTGCTGATGTGCAATGGTAGAGGGAGCATCCTCACTTGGAATTCCTAAACCAATAAAATCACAGGTCCAGTCCCTATTTCCTTATATCTCTATGTGCTATTTTCCCCAATACATTGAAAGCTTCCAGGGGGTAGGCACTATTTCCTTTGTCCTTGAATCCCCTAACATCTAGCTCAGTACCTGGCATGTATTTTTTCCCCACATTAGATTGTAAGCCCCTTGTGGGCAGGGACTGTCTTTTGCCTCTTTTTGTATCCCCAGCATTGAGTACAATGTCTGGCACATAATAAGTACTAATAAATGTTTATTGATTGATATTAGATGCTTAGTAAAGCCTTGTTGAATGATTTACGCCTCTTTCAAATCCCATTCTCTCATGCAGCCCAAGATCCTACACACAGTTGTTATTCAGGTCAGGGAGGTGACAATCAACAGTGGTATGACCTTTGAAATTCATGGCTATGGCCTAATTAGGTCTAGACTTGTACTTTGAGGTTTAGAAGAGGCAACTGCAATAGGAAACTACATTTTTCCCTACAGATTGATAGGGCACTGAGTGGTTAAGTGACTTTTCCTTGGTTTTGGAATGCCTCTTTGGGTAGATGAGAAGTAATCCATTTCCTGCACTGGGCCAGCCACCTTCATGCCTTGTGCTTGGCTCTTCCCTCATAGGCTGGGCCCCTGATCTACTGTGGCAAATTACCTCTGATCCTGGCTTTGATGATGGAGGCACAAGCTTCCATTTCCCAGTCCCCTAGACTGGTGGGCAATGCCCTTTTTAGGACAGATCTTGCCCACCTGTTCCACTGTGAGAGAGGAGGGAAGGAGCCAGGATTTATTGGTCCTTTCCTTATACCCAGATGGTTTCCCAGCTGCCTGATATAACAGGCCTCTTATCATTCCTCAGCATGGTGAGCTCCGCCCTAGAAGGTTATTGGCTAAAGATGAGAGCACAACAGAAGGCAGAGGAACTGGTAGCAAGTTTGAAGAGCCAATACAAGTTCTGCCATAAGGTGTACTGGAATGGGGGTGACCTGGCCCATTTTTTACCAAAAGGATAAACTGAGGGCCTCTAGGAGTCAAATCTAAGGTATTTGCCTCGGTTTCTCACTTGTAAAATGGGGACACACTGGAGAAGGAAATGGTAAACCATTCCAATGTCTTTGCCAAGAAAACCCCATGGGTTCACATAGAATTGGATGTGACTGAACAAAGACAATGAAAGTGTTGGTACCAGCACCCAGGACCTGAACAGGTCCCAGAGACCCTTGGTATAGCTCCCTGTGCTGCCAAACTTAAGTGCTTATAAATAGATGCTGCATGAACCATCAATCAACCGACATTTATGAAGAACCTATTACATTCCAGGTACTGGGGTAGGCACTGAGTACACAAAGACAAAAATGAAATGGTCCTTACCCTCAATGTCTGTAGGAGTCTATAGGAGGAGACCATGCGGCTTTTACAGTCGCTTCTAGCTCTAGATCTATGAGCCCGTAAGTTTATACAAAGTATAAACAAGCATATACAAACTATACACAATACAAGGTTGCTGTCATCTTCCCTGATAAGGCTGGTATAAGGGGATCACAGGTTCAAACTGGAAGAAGGTTAGACAAGCATTTGTGGCAACTTCCCTGAACAGCAGTACCGCACGTTAACTACTCAGGACAGAGTAGAAAAAGCCCTGGACAGTCAGGACACATGACTTCAGTTCTCAGTTCTGTCACCTGTCATGAGACTGTAACCAAGCCAAAGTCCTCTTTCTGGGCTTTGCTGTTGCTGCTGCTGTTCAGTCATTTCAGGCTCTTTGTGACCACATTTGGGGTTTTCTTGGCAAAGATAGTGGTTTGCCATTTCCTGCACTGGGCCAGCAGTGGTTTGCCATTTCTTTCTCCAGTTCCTTTTACAGATGAGGAAATGGAGGCAAACAGGGTTAAGTGACTTGACCAGGGTCATAAACCTAGTAAGTATCTGTGGGCTTTATTTTTCTTATTTGTAAAATTCTGGGTTTGAATTAGATGATCTCTAATGGCCCTTCCAATTCACTAGGCTGAGTCTACAGTCTTAGTGCTATACTTAGGTACCATGAGACTCCCGGGGCCCTACGGTAACAGACATCATGGCAACAAATGAAGCCCCAGGGAATATCAAAGGACTGGTTCTAGGCACTGAGGGGATCCTTGACACTCTCGTTCCCCTTGGGTCCTCATGCCACACTCCTTCTCCCTTTGTTCTCCATAAGAGAACCTGATCCATACCCTCTTAGTCTGCTCCATCCACACCTTTTTCTTAGCCTTCCCTTGACTGGAGCCACATGCCTTGGATGCCCTCTCCCTTCCCCCTCTGCCAGATGCCAAAACATTTTTCTTGCTTACATTAAAGACTGCTCCAAATTGAAACTTGAAGGGTCCTTTAGTGACTGTTTAATGATAGCTCACGTTTAGATAGAGCTTGAAAGTTTGTAAAACACTTTGCAATCATTACCTGATCCTTCTAACAACCTTAGAAGAGAGGTAGTATCTTCCATGTTAACAGATGAGGAAATTGAGGCTGAAAAATATTAAGTGATTATTGTTTGTCTTCTCAGTGAGTAGGGGAAAGGTGGGAGGGAAAGAGAATCTGGAACTCAAAGTTTAAAAAGAAAAGAATATAAAAAATGAATTAATATATAAAAGAAAAAAGGAAAGAAAGGTTAAGTGATTTGTCTGGAATTACACAGCTAATAAGTATCTGAGCTAAGATTTGAACTCAAATCTGTCCATTATTCTTAACCACTGGATCACATAGTTGCCTAACTCCAACCTTCTCTTTTACAGACAGGTACTCATAGTAGGGAACTGACTTGCCCAGGGTTACAGAGCTAAGAAAAAAAAAGGTAGAGTCAAAATTAAAGCCCGAGGTTTCTGATTTTTGATGCTCAATCTACTATGCCACTGTCTCTCACCTGGAGACCAATCCTTCCTGGATTGGTCAGACCAGAGGCAGCAGCTTCTCCTCACTCTAATTGAGAGGGGCATCCATGACTACTCTCTCAGGATTTTGGTTCTAAGTCTCCTTAGGCCTTTGGATCTTCACGGGATCTAAATTCTTTTCCATTTACCCATGTCTCAGTTGAATGTTTCTCTCCTGTTTTCTCTAGGTCTGTCCCCTATCGCCTGTGCCTGTGTGTCTCTCATCAACAGTGAGAGCTACAGGAGAAGTGGTGAGGCCTGGGCAATTATCTCTGTGTGGTGCCAAGCACATTGTCATTTGCACTGCTACCACTTGGGACTGGCAAAGGCTTTCATTTTGATCCTCTCAGGAAACATTTCTGAGAGACCTTTCCTACCCCCTCAACACTTGGTTGAATTGCAGAGTCAATGGCAAGGATCAGTCCCCCCTCTTTTGGATAGCCCCTTCCCCACACATGGCCTACTCCTAACTTCTCCCTCTGGCCTCAGAGATGCTACAGACACATGCTGCTGGATCAGTTTCAATCCCAATTTCAATTCAATTCCATGAACAAAACCAGGTGCTTCTGAGCCAGGGGATGTTGGGGTTACAAACAGGGAAAAAAGTCTTACTTTCAACCTTCTTAGAGTTAACAATCCCACACGACTCAGTTTTATGTGATGCATTAACTAGAGCACTGGATGAAGAGCAAAGATCTGAGTTGAATCTTACCTCAGACACTTACTGTGTGACCCTGGGTAAGACACTTGACCTCAGTTTTCTCATCTGTAAAATGGGGGTGACAATAGCACCTACCTAACCTGCAGGGCTGTTGGGAGAATCCAGGGGGTAATATATGTAGAGTGCTTGGCAAACCTTCAAGTGCTGTCTATTATTACCTTAACATATCTCCTGATCCATTTGATGCTCCATACAAACAAGACTTTTTTCTCAGGCCTGGTCTTCACTTTTATCTTTTGTCCATGCCAATCCCTATGACTGGATTGCCCCTTTCCTCCCCTTTTCATCATTCTTTGAAGTCCAATTTATAACTTACTTGCCCCACGAAACCTTTACTGAATCTCCCTATTTGTAACAACCTATTCCCTCAGAGTCTGGCGCTTCCTTAGCACTGTATGTGAGGTGGTGCAGTGAGTGCCTGGCCTGGAGTCAGGAAGACTTATCTTCCTGAGTTCAAATCTGGCCTCAGACACTTACTGTGTGACCCTGGGCAAGTCACTTCACCCTGTTTGCCTCAGTTTCCTCATGTATAAAATGAGCTGGAGAAGGAAACCGTAAACCCCTCTAGTATCTTTGTCAAGAAAACCTCAAATGGGGTCACAAAGAGTCAGCAGCTACTGGACAACAACAATGCTGTGTGTATTTTGCATTCCTTTACTTATCTATTTTATCCTGTGTGCATTACATACACACAATCCTCCTCATTAGAATATATGCTCCTTGAGGGCAAGACTTTCTTTGCATATCTGTTGCTTGGCACCTTGACCAGCACAGAGAAAGAGCTTATCAAATGCTTAATGCATTTAAATGTACATGTGTGCTATCCATTTACTAGATGATAAGTCCAAGAGGGCAAGGGTTATTTCATTTCTGTCTTTATATTCCCAGGGTCTAGTAACTTGCCCTGCCCATAATAAGTGCTTACTGAATATTTACTGAACTTAATTCTTGAATGATACAAGACAGAATGTGATCCAGGCAAAGAGCTAGTCTGGACAAAACCATTTCATTTGCCTATTTTCACACCTGTCAAGAAAGGGGCTTCTGATTCTCAGTCCAGAGTTGTTTCTTTCTTCGATGCTGCTGCTTTTTAGGACTGAACTTTCCAAGAGGGCAAAGGAGGCCAATAGCCCACAGGTCTGGATAATAGCTGATAAACTGCATTTTTTTAGGAATGGGACCACAACAGACAGAACCTCCAGAAAATCTCTGTGGGCTTCTATGTCGGGGAACTTAGCCCATCCCAGCTTTGTTACTTGTTTGTTACTTTGTTACTTGTGTATGTGGCCACTTTACCTTTCTGAGTCTTAACTTCCTCTTCTGTAAAATGGGAACAATAACTATTGAACCACTTACTTCACAGGGTTGTTATGAACATCAAAGAAGGCGATGGATGTAATGTGCTTTGAAAACCACAAAGCTTCATAAAAATGCTATTGTTATTTCATAGCTTATTTGAGCTACTATTATATCAGATTCTTAAATCTGTCCTGCCCCGTCTTCATAAACACAAACACATGTAGTCCAACACAAAGAGACCCAGACACATACATGCAAACCACAAGCATGCAAACCAAAGGCAGACCCATGTATATGAGCTCATATTCATCAGGGCAGTCAGAGGGCCTTTGTGTATACACTGCAGAACCACACTTGCCTTTTCGGACTCACCTTTTAGCCACCTCCACCTGTCACATGGTTAATTCCTTGCATGATCTACCCAGAATGCTTCACTTCCATGGCATCCTTAGACCTCCTTACCTTGATCTGACCACAGATGACCCAGACTCATGGCAATGCTCGGTTTTTACAGCAATGCCCCCATACTCTGACCAGTGTCATTCCATTGGGGATGCCATCTAAGGAAATACCTCTGTTCTCCACACTAGTCTACCTCCTCCAACTTTTTGGATGCTACAACTGTGAGGAGCAGTGAGGGATGCCTGGCTGCCCCCCTCTTCCCCTCCCTGGTAACCATCAGAAAACGCTGCCAAGAGCCCTGCAACCCCAGTGGCCCTGAAATGTATCATTGAGATGTTTAAAATAGATTCCAGGGTGACAGGAATTAAGCTGAAGTTGCTGGCATCCCCTGGCAGCTTCCCTGAGGTTTGGCTGGAGGAAAAGCGGGATGTCAAGCTAGCTGTATGCCAGTGGGCCCAGTCCCAGAGGCCTGGGGCTCACTAGAGCCAGGGTTGAGCCCAGAGCAGAACAAGCAGGGGTGTAGAATGGCACCCTACAAGCTTGCGGAGGTGTTCCAGAGCCTGGACACTCTCTGCTTTCTTCCTTCTCCCATTAGTTCTACCCACAATTTCCTACAGTCTTCCACATGTATTCCCCAACTTCCCAAAAGACTAGGATGCCCATCCTGGGTAAGTCATCTCACCTTTTGAGGCTCAGTTTCCTCACCAGGGAAATGAAGGGGGTTGCCTAGATGGCCATGGTTTCATAGCTCAACCCCCTCATTTTCCAGATTAAGAAACTGAGGCCCAATGAGATAAATGACTTATCTAAGGTCATATTAGAATTCAAACCCAGATCCTCTGAATTCAGATGCAGGGCTTGTTCCTTTGCATCATGATGCTCCTCCCTTATAAACTGCTTTCAGAGAAGCCATCTAGGCACATTTAAAGTCTCCAGCTCTGACTGATACTGCTGCTTCTTTCTGCTCAGCCAACTTAAACACTCCTTGCTTCCCACACTCCCCATAGCCCATTGGTACCTAGAGATCATTTCTCTAACTGCAGCAGTCACATCCTAAGCATATAGCCCTGCCCTGACTCATCCATATTAGTAGAAACTAGGCCCCCAGCAGGGAGATACAAACATCGCTCTAGGCATTTTCCCAGCATGAACCTCCATTCCTGCTGCTCCACAGTGAAGTCCAGGTCCTGCTTGGATGAATGAGCTAAAAGAGAACTTAGGGGTCTCTGGTCTTCTCCCTTTTGGCAGGAGGCCCCAGCCCCAGAAGCAGCTGCGCTAGGGAGGTGGGGGCAGGGCTGGCTCCAGTTTCTAGGGTCAAGCCTTATACTCCAGCTGGGGGCTCCAACCTTAGCCAGCCCACAAGGCCTGTCCCTGGCCCCCTGGTCCTTCCTGTGCAGGAGAGGGAAGCCTATAGGCTCAGGACATCAAACACGTCTGGGTAATCCAAACAGGGTGTTGGTGGTGGTGGTGGGGGGAGGTCGGCCAGAGCAAATGAGAAACATGTGGCATCTACTTCCCCTTCCCTTGCTCTTTCCCTCCCTCAGTTCCTCTCTCTCTCTCAAGCTCATTCATGGTCTGGAGGCACAAGGATAGGCCTGGGAAGGAGGTGGGGAGGGGGCTCACTTGTGCAGGGCTGAGCATCCTTGGCAGGCACTGCACTACTCTGTATGTTGGTGGGAGATGAGCTGTTCTGGGGACAAGCTGGGACAGACAGAGATCCACAAGATGGATGGCTCTTCTCTTCACCAGGGTTACTAGGAATTAGAAATTGTCATTACTTCTTCCAGGACTGTTGCTAGATTTTCCAGTGATGGATCAAGATCTGCAGGTGGGCAACTGATGGGCTTCTTTCCAAAGGAAAACATAAAGAGAGAAATAATGGGGTCCTGACATTGAACTTCAAGAAAAAGAGAGGGCATGTGTTCTGATCCCACACCTACTACCTATGGGACACTTGGCAAATCAGTTATCTCTCAGACTCTCAGTTAACATACCTATAAAATGGGGGTGGGGTGGGTTTGGACTAAGTCGTCTCTGAAGTCCCTTCCCACTCAATAAGAGTTCTCTTGATATGTTTTAAGGATTGTTATCTTTGTTTTCTGTGGCTTGAGGGAGCAGAACTGGAACTGGTGGGTGGGAATTGCAATGAAACAGATTTTAACACAATATAATGAAGAATTTTCTAACAATTAAAACTGTCCTCTAATAGAATGGGGAGTCATTTGGTAGGGATGATGGGACTGGTGGGTAGAGGGTGGGGTGAGAGTGCGGCAGGAATTGTGTGTGTGTGTGTGTGTGTGTGTGTGTGTGTGTGTGTGTGTGTGTGTGTGTGTAAGTACATGCCTCTCCCTCTTCAATTACAGCTGGTAAAGTACTGCAGTGCGCTGCAGTGGTAGAGGAATCAGGGAGCCCAGTCAGAGTAGCAGTCCGGACCCTTAGAGCCAGGCCCAGATTAGAAAAGATTTAGGCTTATTTTCAGTCTCATTCTATTCCTTTAACTCCCCCCACCTCAAGGAATCATTATATCCCGTGGCCAGTAGGATGGGCGTGTGTGTGGGAGGGTCAATTTCTGTTTGAGGCTTTGGGAAAGAAATATAAGTATCTGGCACCCGAGGAATTCCACGTGAGCTGGATAGGAGTGGTTGTGGTGGGGGGATTTACTGCAGGAGTTCTCTTTTCTTTGGATGCCAGGCTGGCATGGGGCCCAGATCCATGCTGCTAGGGACCAAAATAGCAAATATGGGGAGGGGGGGCAAGTATGTCCCTGTTGCCCTCCCCCACTCAGGGTTGAAGCACCAAAGAGGATGGAGAACAATTCCTTCAAGACTGGTAACCACAGCCCTACCCTAAACTGGAGTAAGTAGTCAGGTGGACCCTGGACATAATGGCTAGCAACTCAATCCGATCACCTCTTTTGCCCAGTTTTAGAACCCAGAGTTTAAAAATTGGGCCAGTGCTACAATGTCAAGGACTCATGAAGGGCATTTCCCAGGGCCTGTTTACACTGCAGAGGAAATGCTTTACCTCTCCCTACTCTCTTCCCCCTTACCACCTTCCTCAACACCCTTCCCTCATCTACACAAAACTTGGTGAAACACAGAAGTTTTATGTATTTCTGCCTTTCATCTCTACCTTCTCCTAGGAGAAGGCATAGTCTCATGACCTGTTTATTCATTCATTCAAAAAATGATCATTAAGTACTTACCATGAACATATACATGCAAAGTCCAATGCTCATATACTCATGGTATAATGGAAAGAATATTGGATTTAGAATCAAAAGCCCTGGGATCTAATCTAGGCTCTGCTACTTGATCTGTGTGATCATGGGCAGGTTACTTAACCTCTCTGGGTCTGTTTCCCTTCCAATTCTAAATTCTATGATCTTATGAATTTCTCTCCAAATAATACATAAACCATAGCAGGATTAAAGAACTAGACTAGCCTGGAGGTAGGCCAATCTCTCCCTACAGCTTCTCCAGGCACGATGTTGACCAAAGGGATGAATCAGATAAAGGACATCCTGCCCACTGTCATCCTGAGCTATGTGAATGCAGGGCTTTTGAGAGGACATAAGTTATAGATAACTAATAAAAGGATCATGAGAAACATATTCCTCAGTATTAACCCCTAAAATAGTGTTGATTTCCTTTTAAAAATGATTCTTTGGAGTAGCCTCATAAGTACTTCATGCTTTGTAAACCTTAAAGGGCTATCACAGTGTAAGTTATTAGAAACAGACTTATTCAAGGTCACACAGCAAGTCTAGGGACAGTTTCAGCAATTCCTGTCCAAGGCTCCATGTAGTACCCTAACTCACCAGACAAATCAGAGGTGGCCTCACTTACAAGAATGACAGAGAGAGAACTAAATTCATCCAGGACTCTTGGGTCTGAGGGTCATCATCTGTCAAATCAGGTTGTACAAATTACTCATTTTCTTCCTAGAATTGAGAGGCCAGGCAGAGTGGCCCAGTGGAAAGAATGCTGTATTTGGAATTAGGAAGAGCTGGGATCTAATCCTGGCTTTGTTCCTTGTATGTCCTTGGACAAGTCACAGGTCACAAGACTTGCCTAGAACAGGTGGTAAATAACTTGCTCAAGGTCACATACTATGTCCATTTGAAACAGGACTTGAGCCATGACATCCTGAATCTGAGACCAGCTCTCTACCCACTGGACCACACTGTTGCTTGGATAAAAGTCATCAATAAGCATTTATCAAGCACCTATTATGTGCCAGTTACTTCGGTAAGCACTGGAGATACAAAGAAACACAAAACGACCCCTCTCTCCACAAAAAAATCCAATAACACCCGAATTAAAAGAAAAAATCTCCCAAAAAAACCTAATCCCTGTTTTCAAGCTTAGAAACACAAAAATTAACCTTTCTGAAGTTCTTTCTCCTTTCATCAACCCAGGATATCTCAAAGCAAATTTTCCTTGGTATGCAAATCTTCAAACCTAGAGAGATATGGCAACACTTATTCAGTGGATTTGGGCCTGGGTGCCTGACCACAAAGATGTTGCCATGGCAACCCTAAACCCACAAGGTCCTTCTTGTTAAGGAATGGGCATTCAACTTCCTGGATGTCCACACTCGGAACTTGAGTCACCCTCAGCTTTCCCATTTGCTGAGTATGCCTGGAGGTGGAATGTGTAGTGAGGTATAAGGAATTGAACTTGCTTTGGCTCTAAACATTAAGGTAGGAAAAATATTATGAATCACACTATCAATATCATTAATATTTAACCATCACTTATTAATAGTCAATATATGTCTCCATTTTCTTTTTCCATAGAATTTGGGGTACTTTTCAGGCCTTTGTTCCCACTCTATGAAGGGAGGAGAAAGAGAGAGAAAGAGAGAGAGAGAGAGAGAGAGGGAGGGAGGGAGGGATGGGAGGGATGGGAGGGGCTTTTCCTAATTTGCAGATAACTAAGCTAGATCACACAGTATGTTGGCATAGGGGATTTTGTCTTTGGCCTTGTCTTAGACCAGGCCTCAGTGCTCCCATCTCTTTCCTGGAACCATGAAACCTCATGAATCAAAAAACTTGTTGGGGTAGGGTAGTTTCTGTGGCCCCTCACTCTATTTCCCAACTTCAAATTTCCCAGGATTTTTCCCAGTGCTGGATTGCTAACAATTTGGCTGATTTCAAGGTGACTGAGGGAGTAATCCTTTACGCATCTGGGCCCCAGCTGATTCCTGGGAAGAGAGTGATCAGATTTCAGCCCCACTTTTCCCTTTCATTCCAGAAAGTCTCTCACTTGGTGCCTGCTGTCCTAGTAACCCACTCCAGACCTTATTACTTGGCTGCTGTCAGGTTCTTGGCCTGAGAACTCAACCTTGGCTTATAATAACCAACTTCATAAGCGTTGGACCCTGGACCCTAAACTTCTCATCCTAGCCTCAATGGGCTCTTCTGTAGGGCTTCTATCTTCGACTCCTATATTACCTTTATGAGATACAGGCTGGTCCCTAATTGCACCCTGCAGTCTCTCCTTTTCTTCCTCCTTCTACGATGGAGGACATGAAGCATTGCTTCTGGGACACTGGCCTCCCATACCCCCAAACTCCTTCCTCTATCTCAGCTTCAGAGCCTGGCATTACCCTGCAGTTACTCCTTAGCATGCTAATAGAATATTCTCTTATTCTGACTGGGAACAATAAATGATCACTTTTCTCCTCTTCACTCATTCATTTATTAATTCATTCACTCATTCATTCATTCCTTACTATGTGCTAGGTGCTGTCCATGCAAAGACAAGTAATATACTCCCTACGGTCAAGGAGCTTACAAGGGAGAAAACATGTACATAGGTAAATAAATGCAAAATATAATCAAAGTAATTTGGGGGTGGGTAACTACTAGCAAATGGGAAAATCAGTATTAACCTCTAGTAAATGGTAGTATACCTACACTAAGCCTAGGACAAAGTTAGGATGAGCCAGAGTTCTGTTCCCCAGGAGGGGTACTTCCTTGTTAACAAATTCAGTACCTCCCTCACCCCTACCCTAGCGGGTTGGAGGTTGGGGTGGGGAGCTGGCAGTTGCTTGGGCAAATCTAAGCTTCTCTGCCCCAACTACCTTTGTCTTCATAGGTTCCCATGCCTTCCAAAACCTGGTCTGCAAAGAATGCTAGTGCAGGAGGCAGATCCAGGCTCTCCCGGTTCTGCTGGGTGATCTTGGGCATCACTTAACACCTTAGCTCTCAGTTTTGAAAAAGGAGAACAAAGAATATATTCCTTTCCTCACAGGGCTATTGTGAGAAATATATGAGATGATGTATTTAGTTATCATGCTCTGATAACCTAAAAGTGCTATCCAGATGTACAGGTGTGCATCCTCTTTCTCCTCCCTCTTATTTCTAGGTACCTTCCCAAGCTTAATCCATTTTTGAATGGTATTACCAGTTGCTTTCCCCCATCATAGAAAGTGAATGGGCTTCAGTTCTGGCAGTGGAAGATGGGGGATATCCTGGAGACCTGCCCTCTTGGTTAATTATTTTTTAGGGGGAGAATACAGATTTGAGACCAGATTTGTTGAGTCATCACATTAGCCAGTAATAAGGGGTGGGTGGAGGAGGGCTAGTTCATCTCACCAATCATCTAGTAGTTCTCAGCAATGCCTGCTATAGCTCCATCCCTTACTTTCTCTTGGCACCTGCAGATGTGCCAACACCATACCTAAAAGGGCAGGAAACCATTCCCCCTTGCCACTGTTCTGCAGATACCTCTGCCCAGTGCCTTCTCTGAATCTGTATAATTAGGACTCAGGTCATTAGACAATTAATCCCTGTCTTTCTCTAACATAAGCATTGTGAGCAGCAGGTAGAAAGGTCACTAAAAGGAACACTGTGGCTCGTGGCCATCTCTAATACTCCTCTTATTCTTAGATACTCTCTTCTTGATCAAAAGTCACATGAGGAGATGCCCAGAAGTCACTGAATTCATCCCCCTTGTCTCTGGGCAGGTGATTCCCTGACTTAGCCGGCAAGTGGATTACCTTAAGGAGCTGCAAGGGGGTGGGGTGAAATCCAAATCCCCCCTTCTCCAGGCAGAATCCCTTCCCTATTCCTGCTCCGTCCCTGTCACTCAAATAGCAACCCATGCTTAGTCCTTCCCCTTTACGCAGAAGTGTGGGCACACCCCCTCCCTTCCCTGCCAGTCCCCCACCCTTGGGAAATCAGTACCTAGTACCAAGATAAGTCTCTTTGCAATGAAGTAAGACCTGACCTCCAAGAATGTCTTACTGTTCCTTCTAAAGTACCCTCTTTCATGCCCAGGCCTCACTCATCCTTTCTCCATATGGGTGCTTTGCCATACACACCTGACCCCCAAGTTCCATCCCTGACTCCCATTCCGCAGGAATTACCTCCCCCCTCTCCCCAAGCAAAGAGCTTTAGGTTTTTAAAAATTGACACTTTGGGCTCTGAGAACAATAGAGCCTATCTCTTCTTTCTTTGCCACAGAAAGCATTGTTCTAAGCCATCTGGGGCTGTGTCCACACTCCCTCCTTCGTGCCTGCTTTCTTGTTTTCTTTAAAGGCCAAACTCCTGGGCAAAGGAGGAAAAAGCTCCATTGAAAATCTTAGCCCCTTCACCAACCTTAAAGAAGATAGGTCTAGGAATGGGAGGTGGAGAATTAAGTTCACATCAGCAGAGCTTATCACTTGGAGTCGGAGCCCAACTCCCAGTGCCATGGAAATTACACTAGCTTACACTAGATGCCTGCAGGAGGAAGTAGGGGATGTCCCCCACTCCTTCCAAAACACAGCCACTCCCTGTCTCACCTCTCCAGATTCCTCTTTCCCTTAGGCTCCCACTGTTCTCCTCTAAGCCCCAAATCTCACTTCTCAGGGAAGTCGGAGTTCCTCTGGGTCAGGCTCCAATCCCATTACACAGATGAGGAGGGGTACCATGTCAACATTGCACATCGGGCACCAGCAGCCCCCCTATTCCCACCCCTGATGGAGCACCCCTACCAAACCTATTCTGGGATGCCCCTGGGGATTGTAGGGGGCTGCAGCCTTCCTCATTCCCCAAAACTTCGAGATACAACTCCCCAACTCCGCACAGGGAACGGTAAGGCAGTAGGGGTTGGGAGAGGGGGAGACAAGGCACTTACCCAACATTTGGCTGAAAAGCAGCTGCTCCAGGTCCCCCAGCACAGTCACTACAAGCTCGGGATCTACCTTGAGGAAGGCTCGCTCCTCCTGGCCCTTGCCAGCGGGTGCTGGTGGTGCCCCCTTCTGTCCCTTGGCCTTGCTGGACAGAAGCTCGTCATCGGACTTGCTGTCATCGCTGACACCCGCCTCAGGGGCCTTGCTGAGGGGCTTCACCTCAGCGTAGGGACCCCGGGGGATTCGACTCGGCTTGCCCAGGCCCGGGGCCAGCGGGGCCAACGGGGGCTTGGCTACCCCACCAGAGGTCATCTTGGCCTGAAACAGCGAATGTTCCGATTTGGAGAGCGTCTTGGACATGAGGGGCGCCTCGCGGCCCTTGGGCCCCCCCTTGCCGAAGCCCTTAGGCGTCTTGGCCATGTCGTCGCTCCACTGGGGCTCATAGAGCTGCATCTTCTTCTCTGAGTCCGTCAGGAAAGAAAGGTTGGTGAGGGACTTCTGCTTGCGGAGGTTGGAAGCCGGCGGTGGCGGAGGCCGGCTGTCCACGCTGCCGGACTTGAAGACCTTCAGCTCTCCGGCGCTGGCCTTGGCCACCCCGCTGCCGGGAGCCTTGGCCCGCTTGGGCATCATGCTCTTGCCCTCGCCTGCCTTCTTGCCAAAGCCTCTGAGCTCTTCGGAGCCCTCGCCGCCACTCAGTTCCACATCGGGTTGCAGGCTCTTGAGGGAGGTGCCCAGCATCCTGCCCGCCAGGAACGCATTGAAGATTCGGGCGTCTGGAATCACGGAGGGAGAAGAGGAGGAGGAATAGAAGGAATAAGAGAAAGAGGGAGAAGAGAGAGGAGGGAGGGAGAGAACCAAGGGGCGCCGAGGAGGAGGAGAGGAAAGAAAAAGGAAAGGAGGAACGGAGAGGAGCAAGGGGGAATGTGGAGGAAGAGGAGGCAAAGGGAGGAAAGAATAAACGGGAGGAAGGAGGGAGAGCAGAAAAGAAGGCGGGAGGCAGAGAGAAAGGATGGGGGAGAGAAAGGGAGAAACAAAAATAAAAATAAATCAAAAGATGGCTGGAAGAGATGCCCAGCCCTTCGGGCACTCGGAACTGCTGCCGCAGCAGGCAGGCGCACGGCGAGGACTGGGCTTCTGAAGCCTGGCCGTGACCGAGGCTGGCTCTCCCAGCGGCGGCTGCTCCGTGCGCTCCCTCACACCCGGGGCCAGCGCCCTCCCTGCTCGCCTCTGCTGCCGCGGGGAGAGATGCTCAGGGCTCCGAGCTGAGGAAGAGGGGAGGGGATTTAAAAAAAAAAAAGACGAAAGGGAGGGAGGTAAGAGTGAGCGCGAGAGGGCGAGCGAGCAAGCTAGCAAGAGAGAAATCTATTTCTGGCCCGGGGAGGGGGAGGTGTCTGGGAGCTGGGAGCCCGAGGGGCGGGGTAGGAGCGGGGAGTGGTCGATAAGGGATCGGAACATTTTTTCTCACCGTTCAGCAGCCGAGAGACAGAAGCGGGCACTGGAAGGCCGGCCGAGGCTATGTCCTGCAGCTGCCGAGGACGCAGCCTACCCCAGCCCCGTATTTTGGCTGAGTCTGTCTGCAGGAGGCAGCGAGATTGGGGGAGGGCGGCCAGGGGGCAAGGAGGGGGCAGTGATAAATGGGATGTGGGTTCTGGTAGGTTGGGGAGAATCCAGGGGCAATAGGGTGAGAGAGGGGCGTTTATAATCAGGAAGATAGTTTTCCCCATCTGCCCGCCTTCCTCCCTCCAGACCCCTGCAGAGGACTCCTCTAAAGGCCACAAAGGGGTTTGGGTCAGTTCTGGGCATTGTTGCCACGTGCCCTCCCTCTCATTCCAGGCTAACTGCTATACCTAGGCTTTCTTACTGGGTGTGTCTTGTCTGGAAAGTCACCTCCACAGGGAAGGGGAGAAGGTTGGTGGGGAGAGAGAGTCCAAGTGTAGTTCAGTCTAATGACTGCTTCACCCCAAGGTGTCAGCTGAACTGGGTGGTGGTGAGAGGTGAGAACAGGTGGATGTCGGAGAACCCAATGCCCAGACAAGGAGATTAGACTGCGAGGGGTGTGTTAAGATCTAGGGGGTCTTTAGGGAAACAGCATCCAATAGAGCACTGGTTCTGGAGCCAAAGGTTCTCAGTTTTAATCAAGCTCTGGATGCCTCTTATGTGATCCTCAGCAATTCACTTGCCTTTCCTAGGTCTCAGTGTCTTGATTTGTAAAATGGGAATCATCCTACTACTTGCCCTGCTGATCTCACAGGGTTGTTGTAAGGAATGTAAGCTATTCTTATAAGGCTAGGAAGAACCAGGACTTTGTGCCCAACTTATGTTCAGGTCACAGATGTGAACCAGTCTGGATTTTGGGGGCCGTGTGGGAAGGTGGTTCAAGAGGAGATGAAGAGAACAAGAGGCCAGCAAGCGTGGACCCTATGCCCACAAGGCGGCAGGTTAAAGAAACACATCAAGAGACTCAATTTCATTTCCCCTCCTCCCACCCAAGGCTGTGAGATGAGTGAATACCAGGGCTTTAGAGAGAATTGGGGTTGGAGAGGTAGAGGTGGTAAGAGATGATTCATTGCTTTGCCAACAGTGGTTGTAAAGTCTGTTCTTTTCTTGTTAGTCATTCAGTAAACATTTATTATGTGCCTACTATGTGCCAGGCACAGCGCTATGTTCTGGGTGCTCAGATGCTACTCTCTAAGGTCACAAAGTCTGAAAAAAATTACTCAGTTAATTCACCTATAAAATAAGGAACCTAGATGACCTCTAAAGCCCTTTCTGGTTCTAAATATGGAATCTCTGCATCGTCTGAGCTAAAAGAGATCTCAGTTGTTATTTGGCTACGGAATCCTTTCAACATCTTCCAGCCTCCACTTGAACATCAATGAAGGCTGCTCCCCCTTTGTACAAGGGTTAGGAAGGCTTTATTTACATATAGCTGAAATCTGTCTCTATAATTCCCACCTATCATGCCTTCTGGATCCAAGCAGAAAAGCTCTGTTTTTTTTTTGTCAAAAAATTAAATATTTAGTTGGAAGATTATTTTCAAGAATGGGTTTCTTTTGGTCCTGCCAGAAGTGTAGAAGGGAAGGGCAAGGGTGAGTCAGAGGTTACTGATAGCTTGGAGAACAGACAAGTAATAAATCAGGAAGACTTCTTGGAAGAAATAGCTTTCAGTTACAATGCAATAGAGAAGAGCTATGGGACATGGCAGGCAGAAGAGGGTGGTAGCTTATTCTACCTTCCATGTAAAAACACAACAGACACTAGATCAGGCCTAGAGAGGGCAGATGGGACAAAAGATACTGAAAGTAGGCAATGGGGCTGTAACTAAGGGAGTAGAACAGAAAAGGAGTTGGCTGGGATTTGGCAAGACATGAGCTCAAGGAGGGAGGGCCCGGTTTAGTTCTGTATTTGTCATGTGTTAAGGCAGCACAGGACAGAGCGCCAAGCTCATGGCTCATAGGCACAAAGATCTGCAGTTGGGAGGGACCTTCGAAGTTGTTTTCAATGCCCTTGTTTTACAGAGGAGTGAACTGAAGCTCAGAGATAGTCACTTGCCCAAAACCATAGGTCCTAGTCTGTCAGTCTGTCTGTTAATAAACATTTATTACTCACTTGCTATGTGCTAAGGATACAAAAAGAGGCAAAAAGAGTCTATGCCTTCAAAGAGCTCACCATCATATGGGGGAGATATCAAGCAAATAGAGAGGCACAAACAAGCTGGGTACAGGATAAACAGGAAAAAAATTAAGACAGAAAGCACTAGAATTAAGAGGGGCTGGGAAAGTCTTCCTATAGGGGATGAAATTTTAATTGGGACTTCAAGGAAATCAGCAGGCAGAGTTGAAGAGTATTCCAGGCTTGGAGGAGAGTCAGAGAAAATTCCCAGAGCCTAGAGATGGAGTGTCTTGTTTATAAAATAGCAAGGAAGCCAGTATCCCTGGATTGAAGAATATGTGATGGAGAGTAAGGAGGTAGAAGGGGGCTAGGTTATGAAACATCACACAAAGGATTCTGCATTTGATCCTGGAGGCAATAGGGAACCACTGGAGTTTATTGTATTGGGAGGGGGTGTGACATGGTTAGACCTGCCATTTAGGAAAATCACATTGGTGGCTGAATGGAGGATGAAATGAAGTGAGGAGAGACTTGAGGCAGGCAGACCCACTGGCAATTCTGCTGTGGTTCTTCTGTCATGTGCGACTCTTGGTGACTCCGTTTGGGGTTTTCATGGCAAAGATACTGGAGTGGTTTGCTATTTCCATTTCATTTTACAGATGAGGAAACTGAGGCACACAGGGTTAAGTGACTTGTCCAGGATCACACAGCTAACGAGTGTCTGAAGCTGGATTTCAACTCAGGAAGATGAGTCTTTCTGACCCCAGACTCTGTACTCTATCCACCGCTCCACCTAGCTGCCAGGAGCCTACTGGAATAGTAGTAGATAAGGGCCTGCACCAGGGTGGTGGCCAAGTCAGAGGAAAGAAGGGGGAGTATTTGGGAGACACTGACAAGGTAAAATTAACAGATCTTGGCAACACATTGGATATGAGGGGTAAGAGATAGTGAGGCATTGATGAATGTACTTAGGTTTCGAGACTGAGGGACTGGGAAGATGGTGTTACTCTCTACAGTAATAGTGAAAGTAGGAGGTTGAGAGGGTTTAGGGGAAAAGTTAATCAATTTGGTTTTGGACATGTTGAGTCAAAAATGTCTACTATATATCCAGCAGTTGGCGATGTGAGATTAGAGGTCAACAAGAGAGGTTAGGGCAGGGTGGGTAGATTTGAAAATCGTCAATAATGGTAATTATTATATTCATGAGAGCTGATGAGATCATCAAGTGACGGAATACAGAGAGAGAAGAGAAGAGGGTCCAGGACAGAACCCTGGGAGACATGTATAATTATATCATGTGATCTGGATGAGGATTTGTCAAAGGAGACTAAGGGATGGTCCCATAATTAGGAGAACCAGATGTAGACCAGGGATTTGAACTCAGGTCTTCTGACTCCAAATACTCCCTTCCTTTCCCACTGTTTCATGATGCTGCATGGATGTGGGGTGTTAGGAAGAAGTAAGATTTCCCGTTTATTGAATGGGCTTAGCAGATGGCTGGGACTTCCTAAAATTTGACCGTAAAGAAGGCCAGACCAAGGACCAGATTCCATGTAAGAACTTGTCTCTCTCTAAGATAGTGTTTTCACACATGAACAAGACTTCAGAACTCAAGACATAGAATATGTGCTCATCATCTTGAATACTATCCCAAGTATTAACCATGAAAATGGGTGAACAGGGGAGGGCTAATAAGGAAATAGAAAACTGTGCAGTGCCTAGATGTTACTCATATTTTCCCACTTGGCCCCACAAATAGTAAGGAGAAAAAGCAAAACTACAAGGAAGAGGAAAGAGGATCAGAGAGGGATGGTGTAGTACTGCTGATCCAGCAAGGAAGGGTCAGGTCTTGGAGACTGACTGTTGAAAAGGAGAGGAGAGGAAGGAGTCAAAGACAAAGTCTCAGTTTCCTCATCTGTATAAAACGGGGATGATGATACCTCATAGGGTTATTGTGAGGTAAAGTCATATAAATGTAAATATTATTTCATTTTTGTGAACCTGATCTTAAATTAGTAAAAATATTTCCATTACTCCTTCTATCTTGAGTGACACAACGCTGTGAGGAAAACTCAGGTGTGTTGGGGTCACCTCCTACCCAATTGTTAAATTTTCACAGTGAGCATTTATATGTCAAAAATTGTCAAATACTACAGATTAGGGCCTGGATTAGAGTTCTATTGATTGTCTAGACTTAATAAAGTGATGGAGAAAATACTAATAAGGTATATTAAGTTTTAAAGTATGGCATGTATACATTCTTATTTCAGAGAGTTGATTATTAAACATTCACCAGTACAACATTGGTAAAGGGCATCATTTATAGAATCTGAGTGTTAAACATTGGAAAAGGGCATCATAGAATAACAGAATCTAAGTGTTAGACATGGAAGGGATCTGAGAAATCATTTAATCTAACCACCTCATTTTACAGATGAGGAAACCAAGGCTCAGAAAGACTGACTGAATAAGATCGCATGTTTGAGAATGGCAAACTCCATATGAAGACTCAAATTTCGTTTCTTCCAGGTTTTTGGTTTCCGTGGTCAGACCACAGCTAAGGCATTCTGTTCAATTCTGGGTACCATGTTTATGAAGGGTAGTGATGAACTGGAGAACATCTATTCTGAAAGATGATTACTAGGAGGGTGACCGGTCTTGAGGTCATGCCATGGGCTGATTGAAGGGATCAGGGATGTTTAGCTTGGAGGAAAGAAGACTGAGAAGACATGATGGCTATCTTCAAGTATTTATAGAAAGCACATGAGGGAGGGGTTACACTTACACTGCGTGGCCCTGGAGGGCAGAGGTAGGAGCAAGGAGTGGAAGTTATGAAGAGACAATTTTAGGTTTATCATAATGAAATGCAGCTGTTAAAAAATGGCATGGGCTACCTCCAGAGTTGGTGGATCTCTCCTCTGCCCCTATGTCAGAGATCTTCCAGAAAAGGCTGGATGATCATTTCTCACCAGGGGGGAAGAAGGGATTCTTGTTCAGGTGTGTGTTGGATTTGATGACCTCAGAGGTTTCTGCTGATCTGAGGCTCTGTGATGCTGAGACCGATCTAGAGGGACTTCTTTGAGGAGAGAGTAAGGAAGTAAAGGGGACACAGGGCTTCAGGGCCACAGGCATTTGGGACTTGCAGTCTTAGAGTTCCTCTCTTTTACAGTGTCCCTCTTCACCTTATAGACAACTAGGAGTTAAATCTCAACCTATCAAAAGTCTTCATGGAGGTAGAACCTGACAGAGAACATTTCATTTACTCCTCAGCTTCCATACAAAACTACACCTCAACTCAGCCAGGTAGGGTTGCCTCCTATTTTGAAATGTTTATAAGCAATGAGGATTAGAGAGTTTCCTTGGTCATATTTTAGAATTAACCAAGGTTATGGAAGTTCTTGCTGTAGTCTAACCTAAATCTCTTCAGTCCCTTTCTTATTGAGATCACAGAGGAGATGGAGAGAAAAGTTAATCACTTTCTGACACTGTTTCTCTCTTCTGTGTTTCCTTTTGTCCTCCATTTTTGAAGTCATGTTTTTGGTGTAGGCCAGGGATGGGAAATCTGCAGCCTCAAAACCACATGTGGCTTTCTAGGCCCTTGAGTGTGGTCTTTTGACTGAGTCCAAGTTTTATGGAACAGATCCTTTTATCAAAGGGATTTGTTCTGTGAAGTTTGGATTCAGTCAAAGGGTTGCAGTTGAGGACCTAAAGGGTCACATGTGGCCTTGAATCCACAGGTTCCACATCCCTGGTCTAAGCCATGGGGGTCGGCGGGAGTGTCATCTCTCCTTTGGACTATAGCATCCTTTCTCTTGACTCGTTGCTGTCAGACTGGCCCCTTTCTCCAATGAGTCCTTGGCTCAACTACTAAATTTCTCCCCAGTTGTCCTCCCCCCCTTGCCCCAGTCAGCTCTTTTCTTTGGCTATGCAGTCCCTGTGAAGGAACAGTGTGTCCTTTTGAACTTGTGGGGGTGTTAGAGGGATGTAGTATAGTGTGTGTGCAGGGTGAAGGGTCCACTCATACTTAGGAGATCACAAAATGGAAACAGTGAACATGACGATTTCCTGGATTGTGAAAGCTGGGAATGGGGATAGGGTGGATGTTTGACTGGATTCCCAATCTTTGTTTTGCAACCTCTCTCAGGGAAAGGAAATAGTCTCCAAAATGTTAACTACCCCAGCAGACTGAGTTTGGCTCATTAGCTCCTTGCTGATCAGTTCCCCACTGATGTTGGACATGCTAGGACGTTGGGGTGACTTGCAGGGGCAGCAATGGACACACCAGACAGGATTCCTGCCCCCACAGGATTTGTGGTCTGGTGGGGCACACAAGACACATGTACATACATGTGTATATATGTAGACACGTGCATGTATATACACACCATGCATGCACATGCAGTTGTGATTATACATGTGCCAAGGATATGCCCAAAAGGACATAAATGATGGAAGTTATGTAAACAGTTCACTGACATGTATGAAGTGAAAGAAACTTGGGGACCCAAATCACCAGACTGCATTGTCTCCCTGCCCCAAGGACCCTGCCTTACTCCTTTTCTCTCATTCTCTTCACTCAATCACTTCCCAACACCAGGATCATTTCTGATCTAGAGGGTATCAGCTAATAAGCAAATATCTGACTCTGAACACATCTCAAAATAGTTGAGATCTATAAGCAACTATAAGTTGTCATTTCTGAAACAGTCATTTATTTGCTAAGAGCCATTGTGGTATTAGAAAGGCACTGGGTTGGAATCAGATGACCACGGTTCAAATCCTAGCTCTGCCCCTTAGTATTTGGGTGACCTTGGGCAAGTCACTCATTTGTAAAATGTAGAGGTCAGCCTTGATGACCTCTTAGCTCCCTTCCAGCTAAAACTACAATTCTGTGACCTTGAGCAAGTCACTGAATTTCTCTGGCTTCTTCTTTACAGTTGGGAAGTTGGCCAGCCAAGAAGATTCCTGGGGCCTCTCTTGTTCTACAATCCTGATAACTCTGTATAAACTGAATATTCTAATGATGCCACTGAGGCCTAGAACATTGCATCTATAACATTTGACACTGTGGGACATCTTCTCCTGGATTCTCTTTCCTCTCTGTATTTTCATGACCCTGCTCCCTCCTGATTCAT
The DNA here is from genome assembly GCA_028658325.1 of Potorous gilbertii. NCBI lineage: Eukaryota > Metazoa > Chordata > Mammalia > Diprotodontia > Potoroidae > Potorous > Potorous gilbertii. Next base: position 605,078,112 of record CM053770.1, read on the forward strand.
CTGCTGACTGTCTGCCCCTCCCCTTTTCTTGGTCTTCATCCATGCTATGTTAACTGTGGGAACCCTCCACCTGGAAGACTCTGTCCTGGGCCATTTTCTCTTTTCATTCTATACTGTCTCGTTTGGCAATCTTGATAATACCCATGGGTTAAGTGACCATCTCTAGGCAGATGAGTCCCACCTCAATCTAGACCCCCAGTCCTAGTCTCTCTCTCCTGAGCTATAATCCTGTGTTACCATCTGCCTTTTAGACAAGCACTGTGCTAAGCGCTTTATAATTGTTATTTCATTTGGTCCTCATAACTCTGGGAGGTAGTTGGCATTATCCTCATTTTACAGATGAGCAAACAGAAATTAAGTGACTCAACTGGTAAAAGTCTGAAGTCAGATTTGAACTCAGATCCTCCTGACTCCAGATCTGGGGGGTATTTTATAACCACTGCACCACTTAACTGAATGTCTAGTAGGCATCTCAAACTCAACACCTCTAAAATAGGACTCATGATCTTTCCCATTCAACCTTTGCCTTTTCCAAACTTTACTATTACTCTTAAGGGTATTCCCACCTTCCTGACTGCCCAGGCTCAGAACTTCAGCCTCATCTTTCTGTTCTCCCTCTCATTCACACAACAGACTCATTTACTGCCAAGTCTTGTCCTCTCTATCTTCACTTCATCTCTTATCCATACCTCTTTTCCCTACTGAGATAGCCACCAATCTAGTTCAGCCTAGATTTAGATTACCTTTTGCCTGGACTCTTGAAATAATCTTGCCTCCAGTATCTCCCTACTCCCTGCCAAAGTGATTTTCCTGAAGCACAGGTCTGCCCATGTCATCTCCCTACATACACCTTACAATCCAACCTAACTCAACTGTTTGCCATTCCTTGCACACCATACTCCTCCCACCTCCTCCATTTAGCTTCAGCTCTCTTCCACACTTGGAAAGCTCTCTCTCCTTACTTCTGGCTTCCTTTAAATCTTAGCTCATATCTCACCTTCTACAAGACCCATCCAGCTGCTAATGCCTTCCCCTCCGAGATTCTCTCCCACCTTCTCTGTGTATATCTTGTACATACCTAATTATTTATATGTAGTCCCCTCCATTAGAATGTAAGCTGCTTGAAGGTAGGGATAATTTTTGCAGGTTTTTGTTTTGTTTTGTTTTCCCATCATTTAGCAGAGTAGCTGGCACACAGTAATTGCTTAATAAACGTTTGTTGATTGTGTGGGAGGAGTAGCCAGGGACATATTACTATGTCTTCATGATTGACTGGAGGTAGTTGGGGGTGGGGTGACTTGGAATTTTGAAGCTATCAAAAGGCAAAAGACTAAAAAGGTAAAGAGCATGCTGGGGGAAATCAAGGCATCCAAGGGATTCCTTATTATTGGGAAAGGAAATGGCATCCCAGGAACGAGCAGGGAGCATGAGGAGGTGGGGAATCAGAGGACGGGGATCAGAGAGGAAAACAGAAACAATGCAGCTTTGTAATAAGGGCAGGGGAAACCAGCCAGACTTGGGCCTATTTGTGAAGTTTGAGAACCTTCCAGTTAGGTCCTGGACAGATAAAGCTGTTAGCACTCTGTCTTCATGCCTCCAGCACAGTTTGGGAATTTACTCTTTTCCTGTGTAAATAAACCCTTCCTAGACGAGGTCTCTGTTTCAGGGAAGGGGAGATGGAGGAACGGGGTTAGAGGAGAGGGAGGCTGTGGGGACAGGAAGCATCTGGAATGGAGTTTAGGGTACAGAACTGGGGAGCAGAGGCTTAAGACTGAGAGGCATTTGGCCTCTCTGCCTTGGTTTTCTCATCTAGAGAATCACAGCTTAGTGGAGTTGGAAGAGACCATGAAACCATTTTGCAGATGAGGAAATTAAGACCCAGAGAGGTTAGTTCCATGGCTTGCCTGAGATCACACAGTGATGTATGAGCAGAACCCAGATATCCTGCTTACTACTCCTGGGGCCCTTTCCACTCTGGGGATGATCATTTCTACCCTACTCACAGAGCTGTTATGAAGACCAATTGTGACAATGAATTGAAAATGTTTTAAAAATATTAAACTACTATAGAAATGCTATTATTACTAAGTTGTAAAATTGTATAAATGATAAGATTGGTCAGGGTTTTCATTCAGTAGTGGGAGCCACTGGTCATGTTCTGCTTTTAGTCATGAACCACTGTCTCCTGGGGATGCCATGGACCAGGCAGGTTACTGTGGCCACCACAATGTGCTTTCCCTGACCCCCCTTTCATTTTCCTTTCATGACTTCTTTTGGTTCAAACCCAAGGTCCTCTTTCTTGAAGGTGGTCAGCAGAACAACCTGGCCTGAGACTAGTGCTGCAGTGGAAATAGCAGTAGATTCTGAGGACAGAGAACCTGGCTATGGATATTAGATCTGCCACATACTATCTGGGAGAAGCTGTGAAAGTCACTTCATCTCCCTGACTCAGTTTCTTCATCCGTAAAATGAGAATGTCAGACTAGATGAGCTCTAAAGTTGCTTCAGCTCCAAATTACACAGCATTACCCTTTTCCTCTTTTGTCTTCCTTTCTCCTCCCCTCTTTTCTCTTCCCCTTCTTCTCCTTTATCCTCTCATTTCTTCTCTTCTCCTTTCTCCCCTTCTCCCTTCTTCTCTTCTTTCTTCCTCTCTCCTCTCATCCCCTCTCCTTTCCTCTCTTATCCTTTCCTCCTCTCCTTCCTTCCCCACTCCTTACCTATCTTCTTTCCTTTCTTTTCCCTCCTCTCTTCTCCTTCCTTCCCTCTCCTCTCCTCCTCCCTTTCCCTCCCCATCCCCTCTCCTCTCTTCTCTCTTCTCCCTCTCTACTCCCTCCCCTCTATGACCTTCTTCCTCTAACTCTTCCTCTTCATCCTGCTAAGTCTTCTCCTAAGTTATGCCCTATTCCCAGGTCTTTCCCCTTCATTCATTTTAACAACTCCTCAAATCCAAATTCCTCTAAAAAATTCTCCTGAACAAATTAACACAGGTCACCACCTTCCACTCTGCCTCACCCTTAGACTTGTTCCTTATACAATGAAGACACCTGCCTACTGAGATATTCCTTGAATGTCCATTTTACTTATTTGTTCAACGCAGATTCATTTGCGTGTTCTTTGTGTCTCTGCTGGCACTAGCCAGAAATTCTGGAAGAACCCTGACAGTCTCACAGTGCTGCTCCTTTAAATATTCATCTTCACATCTTGGAACTTTCAGACACTCCCTAAAGCGACCTCTCCCTTCTCTGGCTCTTTTTATATTCCTTTCACATCCCCTGAGTATCCCACCATCCTCCACTGCAGTGGGAGCTCTTGCTGCCGTGGCAACAGCCATCCCAGCATCAGTCAATAAAACCTGCTAGGGGTTGTGTGCAGAAAGCTTCCTAAAGCTATTACCCAAAAGAGAGGGACTGATCCCCTTACATCACATACCCTCCTGTACCCCTCCCATCCCTAGGCCCTCCCACTGCACACTCCTCTCTGCAGACCCTCTGCAGGACAGAAGGGGTTCATTGAAGAAAGATTCTGCGGCCATGGGGCAGACCATCTAATGGGGAGGGGGGGATGCAGTGGAGGATGGCCACATAGGTGATGTCAGTGACCATTGTCTGAGGTAGCCAGATAATGCCTGGTTTTTCAGGAGGGAGGGGAAAGGGACTGGTCCCTTAGGGGTTTAGAAGCCCCAACCCTCTCCTCCAAATAATGGCACTGTCACCCTACTCTCCTCCCACCCGAGGCATTGGCAGCTTCTGGAGAGGGACACTGGGGAGAGGGATTTTATCATGGGGAAATTGGAAACTCAATTAGCAATTAGAGGGCAGAAGGCTGAGAGGGAGTCTGGGCTTTCACTTTTCTCCTCTTATAGTCAAGAAACAGGGATGCAATGTGACTTCATAGTCCTGAGCCCGTGACCCGGCAGTGACCTTAGAGGTTTTCTAGTCCAATCCCTTCATTTTATAGGTAAGGAAACCGAGGGGTAAGTGGCCCATCCAAGGTTGCAAGACACGTTTGCACCAGAGCAACACAAGGTTTTTAAGCTGGCAAGGATGTTAGAAATTACCTTGTTAATATCTTCCTTTTCACAAAAGAAAAAACTGAGGCCTGCAGAGATACAGTGTTTTGCTCAAGGTCTCGCACATAGGAAGCAGCAGAGCAGACTCTGAATGAGACCCTAGTGACCTGTAGGGTGGGGGAAATCCCTGATTGTTCTGATGGGGTCTGGAGATGGGGTGGGAGTTGGAGGGGAGAGAGGAGGCTGGAACTAAGTGACCTTTCCCTCCCTGCTGATGTTGAGGGGTAGAATGATAAGAACTCATTTCTGTGAAACTGTACAATTTATAAACTTAAGTAAAATGGAGATAATATTTATACTCCCTACCTCACAGGGTCATGGCGAGGGATGTACTCTGAAGATCTTGTGGTGCTCTGCAAAGGTAAGCTGATATTATACTTTCAAAGCACTTTTCCTCATAGTCACCCATTTTCAGTACCATTTTTCATGTGAGGAAACAAATTCAGAGATGCAAAGTGACAGGCAAGGCCAGAGAGCTAGCCAGTAGTGAGAGAGACCAGTTTTTGACCTCTAGGCTGGTGTGCAGGGGCGTGTGGGCGTTCTATGTCTGAAATATGGTCCCTTCCCCCTCACCTTCTTTCAAAGCCCAATTCACATAGCACATCTTCCACAAGGCCCTTCCTAATCCCCTCAGCCAATAGTGCCTCCCTTTCCCCACAACTACCTTATATTGATCAACTGTATGAGAGAGCTGGCCTGGAGCTGGGTTCAAGTCCCACCTCTGGTACGTACAGGTTGTGTGACCTTGGGCAAGTCACTTAACCAACCTCTCAAAGCTCTGTCTTTGAGACAAAACTGTCTAAGACTATAAGTTACTGACCTGCCTTGGTAGAGAGAGGCTCACCACCTGAGAATTCCAAATGCCGAGGAGATCTCATATCTAGTCTCTATCTCTTTATTTTGTATGCACTTAGATGTGTTTGTGGTGTGTGTGTGTGTGTGTGTGTGTGTGTGTGTGTGTGGTCTCTTCAAATAGAATGTCAGCTCCTGAAGAGCAGGCAATGTTTTATTTTTATTTCAAATACTGAACTTAACACAGTGCCTAGCACAGAGTAGGCACTTTTAAAAGCCTGCCAGTTGATTAATTCTGTGGCTAGAGTGCTGGACCTGAGTGTGAATTCTGCCTCAGACACTAGCCGTATAACTTCAGGCAAAGGATTTTTCCTCTCTTCGTCTCAAATGAGGTAATACACATTGAAGCACTGTGTAAACCCTAAAGCACTATTTCAACACTAGCTCTTTCCCCTCTAGCTACCTAACACCTCACCCTGCTTCTGTTTCCACAAGTTTATTAATAATAGTAGTTATAAAGAGAAACATTTTACAAATATTATCTCATTTTATCCTCACAAAAATGCTATGAGAGAGGTTCTGTTGTTACCTCCATTTCACAGATAAGGAAACTGAGGCAAAAGGGCAAGTGATTTACCTAGGGTCATGCAGCTAGTAAACATCTGAGGACAGCTTTGAACTCAGGTCTCCATGACTCCTGACTAAGCCCTCTTACTCACTGCACCACCTAGTTCTTTCCCCCTCCCTCCATTCCTTTTCCCTCTTTCCCTCCCCCTCTTCTCTCCTCTCTTTACTGTCTCCAAGCCAAGGCCAGGTCAAACCATGTCCTTTCCCACTTCCAAAATTCAGTTCAGAATTTACCTCCTCCCAAAAGCTTTCCCTAATTCTGTCCAGCATCATTTCGGCATCTGCAGATACAATTCATGTGCCCGGGTTTGTGTGCTAATCCCATCAGATTGATGGGTTTCTGCTCCCCAAAAGCAGAGACCCTCTGTCTCTCAATAGAATAGGAGCTCCCTGAGAGCAGAGAGTTTGGACCCTTAACAGACTTGGTCCTGAGGTCAAGGTCAAAGAAGACACTAAAAAAAAAAGAAGGGGTAGGTTTTTGCATTTGGTCCATAGTTTATCTGCACCTCTTTCCTCCTGCCAAGACAGGAAAGGAAGATAAAAATCATAGGATTTGGAGCCAGAAAGGACCTTACACTGCTGCTGTCTTATCAAGGTTCCTTCTTCCCTCCTTCAGCCTTTCCTCTCTGGTCCCAAGGGAACTGCTTGTGGGGAAACAGTGTATAAATTCCCCAGGCTGTTGGGACTTTGGTAGCGCCCCAAGCAAGAGCTTGTCAAGGGGATGAGACATCCTTCTGTCACGGTGCTCCTCTTGTGCCGGGGAGGGGGTGTTTGGCAATGGCAGAGATGGGAGTTGGTAGATTGTAGCCCCCACACAGGCTGCCTCCCAGGAGGGACAAGCATGAGTCCTTCGCCTGCATGTATGTACCCTGACAATGACACATGCATACAGAGTCACAGAGTGCAGGGCCTGGGAGTCCAGATCAATCAGGTGGCGCTCACTTATGTGTTAACTATGTATGTGAGGTCCTGTTCCAAGCCCTGTGGAAGGAGAGAAAGGCACAAGCAAATTCCCTGTCCTCAAGGAGCTCACCTTCTAAGACGTGCACAACTTGCCAAAGGCAGTGAGCGAAGGCTGGGTATAGGAAGGAGCCCAGGTTCTAAAGGATTTTCAAAGCCCCACAGATCATGTGAAATTTGATCCAGGATCACCTACTCCAATTTTTCCCTTTTACAGAAGAGGAAACTAAGTCCTAGACTCATCCAAGGTCATGCAGATAGCGTGTGACTGAGCTAAGGTTCAAACTCAGGTCTTCCAACTCCAGATTCAATGTTCTATTCATTACTTTGCATTGCATAAAACCTCTCAGACTGTTCTGAGACCTCAAGAGAACCCTGTCATACAGGAATGCTTCTTTGGTTAATGAAAAGCTATAGCCATGTGATCCTGGGCAAGTCCTTAACCCTGCTGCCCTCAGTTTCCTCATCTGTAAAATGAGCTGGAGAAGGAAATGGCAAACTTCTCCAGTATCTTTGCCACGAAAACCCCTAAATGGGGTCACGAAGAGTTGGACGCCACCAATGTGGCCAAACACATGTAGGTTTCCCTCACTTACCTGCTGATATATTTATTACTCCCCCGCTCCACTCCATCGCTCTTGTGCAGAGGCAGTGGGTGGAATCAGGAAGACCTGAGTTCCAGTCTGGCTTCAGTTGTGGGATCCTAGACAAGTCATTTAACCTCTTTCTACCTCAGTTTCCACAACTGTAAAATGGGAATAACAACAATCCCTACCTAGAAGGGTTGCTGTGATGGTCAAATGAGATATTTGTAGAAAAGTGTTTAGCTTAGAGCCTAGAACATAGCAGGCATTATATAAATGCCCTTTCCCTTCCCTTCTCCCTCCCTCCCCATTTTGGCCTATCATCCTCTACTAGCTTGGAAATTCCCTGAAGTCAAGAACTGTAGCCATACCTCACCAGGACTTCTGGGCTTGATAAGTATTGATTGGCTGACCCACATATTGCAAATCCAGGAAAACCAGGGACCAAGGGAGGTGAGGGGTTTCCTTATATTCTGAGCCTAGGTTAGGTCACTGAGACACTCAGGCTTGGGCCCTGGCTGGAATCTCACTGGGAAACCTGGAGTTCCAACTGGATCTCAACCATAATCCCACCTTAAAATTCCTCTTTTCTTCCAAAGAAGCTCCTAATTGTTGACACACGTTAATCACCATGTAGAGCCCTGGGCAGGAGGGCCATGACAAGGGCCCACAGTGGGGCCAGTAGCAGAACCTCCATCTCCCAAGTGGAAATAAAGTACCTACTCTTCAGGCCTGCTATCTCTCCTTTAGGACTGGCTGGGAAAGGAGGAGAGGGTCCTTCTCTCCTGGGCTTCCCTTTCTCTGAGTTGTTGGATTTCTAGAGGGAACAGGTGGTGGTTGCTTCCCTTCCAGAGCTGTTTCCCACAGAGTAGGTGGATTCCAAGAGGAGGCCAACCCCCGAGGGGCAGGAGATACAGGGCAGCAGCAGACAACTGGGTGTTGCTGAGCCCCAGGCTAGAGGAAGGCCAGGAGGAAGGATATCAGTCTGATCCAAGCCAGGGCTGCAGGAGGAGCATAGTTATGCTCTTTCAACTATACTAGCCTACTTTCTCCTCCTACCTGGAATGCCCTCCTTTTCTACCATGAGATCTTCATCTCTTCTCGTGGTTACATGTAGCTGCAGTGGATAAAACATTGGGCTTGCAGTCAAGAAGACTTGAGTTTGAATCTTGCCCCAGACACTTGTTATGTGGTCATTTCAGTCATGTTGGACTCTCAGTGACCCCATTTGGAGTTTTCTTGGCAAAGACACTGGAGTGGTTTGCTATTTCCTTCTCCAGCTCTTTTGACAGATGAGGAAAGTGAGGCTAACAGGGTTAATGTGACTTACCCAGGGTCACATAGCTAGTGAGTGTCTGAAGTTGGATTTGAACTCCAGACCTGAGATTCTATCCACTTCACCACCTACCTAGGCCAGACATTAGTGTTGGGTTGTTAAACCTGCCCTACTTCATCCCAAAGTGGATTGTTTCAGCCTTGTCTCTTGCTTGGGCTATTGTAATAACGTCCTAATTAGTGTCCTTCCCTAGAAGTCAAGCCTTCCCCAATCTGTCCAACATGTAGTGGCCAAAGTGATTTTCCAATCTCTCTGTCAAACTGTAAACCACTGGGGATGGGGGGTGGGGTGTGTGTGTGTGTGTGTGTGTGTGTGTGTGTGTGTGTGTGTGTGTGTGTGTGTTCCTGGCTCACAGCAGATATCTAATAATTGCTTGTTGATTGATTCATTGACCTCTTTTCCCAGAAAGGCTTCAGATGAATGTTTAGCTGACCATCTTCCCATTCTTCCCCACCCCCCTCACTTTTAGAGGAAAATTGCTTTGAGATCTGCAAAGAGTTTCTCCTTTCTCATCTGGGAAAAAGATCAGTACCTCCTTTGGATGCAAGACTACTCTTGTCTTAAAAGTCACAAGATCCATATTTCCTGGTCACAGGGAAGGGGTTTATTAGAGTAAGAGACCCTCATGGCTAATACTATTGCCATGGCTAATCCATTTTGCCAGACTACATAGATATCCACTGAGGGATTTTTTTTTTAATTTGATTGTTTTTCTTTTAATTGCTCACTGCTTGGGGGGGCAAGAGGGACAGGCGACTTAAAAATTTTGTTATTTCAAGAATAACATCCTAACTTTTTTTAACTGATTGAAGAAAAAAAATAAAAACAATGGTCCCTTCTGCTCAAGGTCAACAATGTAGAAGGATGGATGGGGAGGGAGGGAGAAAAAAAGTGCACAGCAGGGAACAAAAGACAATTTAGAAGGAAGCACAGAAAAGCAGGGTAGCTTTGAAAGCAATGTGTAGTATTTATTACATAATTTTTCAAAAAAGTAAACTGTGAAATAGAAATTCATGATTTTGTATGAAATCCTCTTTTTATACTATGCTGTGTACCTGGAAATACTCTTTTTTTGGTTGTGTTTGTATTTACATTCAAAATAAAGTTTAAAAAGCATAACTAATAAACAAAAAAATGGCATGGAATATTAAAGTTGAAAGAGACCTTAAAGATAATTGACCCTAACACCATTTTACAAGAGAGGGAAACTGAGGACTAGTGAAGTGTGGTAATTGTCTCGAGGTCATTCCCCCTCCTCTCCATAGAGATTTCCCCTCTTTCTGACCACTTACTTTCTGCACCCAGTATGTTAGTACTCAATTACAGTTGGCTTGTTTTCTCTAATATAACTGAGACATCTCTCCCCAGCTATACTACTACAATGCTTTGTTTGCCTCAGTTTCCTCAATTGTAAAATGGGGGTAATAATTGCCCCTGCCTCCCAGAGTTGTTGTTCAGTTGTGTCTGACTCTACTTGACCCCATGGACTTTATTCATAGGGTTTTCTTGGCAAAGAGTGGTTTGCCATCTCTGTTGCCAGCATGTTTCCATTTTTTAAAGATGAGGAACAGAGGCAAATAGGGTTAAGTGACTTGCTCAGAGTCCCACAGCTACTAAGTATCTGAGGCTGGATTTGAACTGAGGTTTTCCTGATTCCAGGTCCAGTATACTATAATGAAATAATATTTGTAAAGTGGTAAGCACCAGCCCTGATACTTAATACATGTTTGCTTCCTTCCCAGCTGTGACCTGAGACAAGCTAATTCCCTTCAGGAAGAAGCTGGATTAGATGATCCCAAAGGCCCTTTCCATGACATTTTAAGATCCAAAAAGAGTCTGGATTTAAGAGTGGGTGAGAGGAGGGTCTTTAGGAAAGGACTCTGTGGACTGTGATTCACTATGATACTATCCCTGTCTCACTAATTCCCAGCTATCTAGATGCACTTTACCCCCGAAAATAACCTTCCCTGACTGTGCCTAAGGCCAGGTCTGGCAGAATCCCTCTAGCTGGTTTTAGGTCAGCCTGGCAGAGGGCTCTGTGAGGGAGAATAGCCTGGCAGTGACTCAGAAAAGGCCCAGTCTCTGCACACAAGCCTTTGCCTCATTTGGCTCCAGTCTTCCTTTCTGGACATTCTGGACTTTATTTTCCTTCTAAGGTTTGGGCAAACCAGCCGACTTGCTGCTCCAACACACCCCAGACATGCCACTTTCGGTGCTTTCATGCTGGCTGTCCCTCCTCTTCTCTGCTTTGTAGAATCCCTAACTTCATTCCAGGGTCAGCTCAGTTATCGCTAAGGACCAGAGGCTGACATGACCTCAGAGGCCAGTTAGTCAACCTGCCCCCCTTTTTTTTTTTTTACAGATGAGGAATCTGAGACCCAGGAAAGCTAAATGACCATAAAAAAAAAACAAACAAAAACAGAAGTAGCAAGTGACATTGGCCAGTTTGGAACTCGGTCACGTCCTTGTGCCTTGCTGTACCCGAGGCCTATCTTTCCCCCTTAGATGCTAGTGCTCTCCCCTTGGAAAATAATTTTGTATTTATCTGTGTTCATGCTGTCTCTCTCTGTTTGTTTGTCTCCCCACCCGCCCCATTTAAACTCCTTCAGGGCATGCTTCTTTTTCCTCTTTTTAAAAAATTCCTCAGTGCTTAGAAGTGAATAAACAAATGAAAAACATTTTTGAGGCGCTAACTATGTATTAGTACGATGCTGCATCATGGAGATACAAATACTGAAAAGTGAGACAGTTCCTGTCTTCATAGGGCTTATATCTGAATGGAGCAAGGCAACATATATAGGGGAATGTTGGCCTGGGAAGAGATTTTTGGTCTGGGGAGTCACAGGGATGATGAATGAAGCCATAGGGCATTTGACTAAATAACTATTCCCAGCTGGAATTGGCAACTCCAGCAGCAGCAGGGCAGATGGCAAGATGCCCCAGAGGACAGCTGGATGGAATACAAAACACAGCCTGGTCTGAGGCTGGGCAAAATAGGATGGGTTAGGTGAGTTTGCTCTCACTCACCAATCGGTGTCCAGCATATCGGAAGTCTATTAAAATGATTGCGGAATGGATAGTCCTGGTGACTCTAAGGAGACAGGGCCGATACTTCCCATGGGGTGCTACTGCTCAGTGTCAGGTGAATATGAGATTCCATACTCAATACAGCTCCTCCTCACCAAGCCTGCCAATCAACCACGTAACAAAGCCATTCAAGTCTGAGGGTCGGGCCTCCCAAAATCTCTTCACTAACACATCATTCTACCTAGGAGAAAGGGCTTAGTCGTCCTGGGCTTCAGTTTCACACTTTATATTCACAGCTTTTTGTAGTTACAGAAGGAAAAGGAGCAAGGAGGTAAACACCTAATTGGACATTCCCTCTAAAACAGTCCTCATTGAAAATCAGATCTCTTTGCTCCTCAGGCGAATAAACAGCCCCTGGGGTAAAAAGCCCAGATGTTTTCCACATGTGCTTGCCACATGTTGTCATGGTAACTGTCCCATACACACCAGCTGGGGTGTCTGCCTCATACCAGGCCAGTGATGGGCTTTACAAAGCCCTGGTGGATACCATAGGGCTCAGACCAGGACCAGTCCCACTCAGTTGCCATGGAAACCAGCAGGGGGGAGTTGGGATTGGCAATGAGGAGATGAGTACATACTCATTTAGAGGGTTTGGGGTGTGTGTGTGTGTGTGTGTGTGTGTGTGTGTGTGTGTGTGTGTGTGGTGTTATATATATCCATGTAACTATATAAAATCATGGGAACTGGGTTTTGAACCCAAGGCCAAAGTCTAAGACCCCACTCTATATGGAGACCACAGGGAACAGTTTCCTGTCTGGACATGTCATTTCTACCTCTGACCAGGTTTTCCAGTTCAAAGTATTCCACTAGGACCAAAATTCTTGTATGTTAGGCTGCTCATTAAATCATGGGAGGGGATGAACTTTTGAAGCCATTGGAAAATAGGCCTAGGTGATCCAACTCCTGGTATCCCCAATACAGGTAATACACTTAAACCAGTAAGCCAAGCCATGGTTTGTCAAGAGGGATGAAAACCAACAGGATCCAGACTTTGGGTCCTCACATGAAAGAGGAGTGACAGTGCCCTCAAAAGAAAGCTGGGCACAAAGAACTTGAGATCTGGAATCAAAGCTATTTACTAGCTGTGAGACTTTACACAAATCATGCAGCCTCTCTGGATATCTGTTTTCTCATATGTAAAATGAGAAGTTTGGATGAATTTATCTAAAAGGTCCTTTCTGGCTCTAAATCCTATGGTTTTTATTTTTTTTTCCTATTCCAGAAGAGGACCAAATGCAAAAACCTGCCCTTCCTTGCCACTCATGAGAAAAATTCCCATTTCCTGTCAGGATTCGTTGTCTCTGCCAGCCTCTTCCGCAGCTTATCAGCGGTTTTTGGTAGGTTTTTAAGTGTTAAGTATTAAAGTGAATGGAGGAATGTCATAGATTCATATTTTAATGAATTTTAATAGGATAATCATTGACAATTACTTGGGAAAGAAAACAGGGCTCTGTAAATGCTAGAGATATTAACTGAAGTGATAGGAGTGTTGATGCTGTAATGCAAACTTTGGTTTCCCATGGAAACCCAGACTTCTCAGATGGGGAGGGATACTCTGAGGTCATCTGGTCCAAGCCCCTGCCTCCAGGCATTCTAATGTCTTACTCATCTCAGTGAGAAGTGTATATTCTTTGTAATGGACAGCATCTCTCCACCATCACTCTGCCACTCACTCATTCAGTGTTAAAGAGACTGAGGGTCAGGAGATTTCTCCTTCTACCTGACCCCAGTCTTTTGTTCTGCCCTCTTCTACATTCTGGAGTGAAGATGGAGAGAGCAGCTGGTCAACCTTTCTTATAATAACACTTCAGAGGTGTGAAGATTAAGCCCACCCTGCCTTCTCTCCCCACCCAACTTGTCCATCTGGGATGAATCACTCCATTCCTATTAACATTTCTTGGGTCCGATTCTTTCATTACCTTTAGTCAGTGTGGAAAACTCTGTGCTTAGGCAGCTCCAGAGCCAGGAGGGTGCTGTGAGGGGATATATGCAGGGAAAAAAGATTTCAGAAGCTGCCACTTAAAGGAACAGGTTGTCTATTCAGACTGGGTGTAATTCTCGTACTTAATTTCCACCGCCATTGTGTCTATATCTTCTCCATTCTTCAAATTGCCTCTCTCTGGGATAGGCTATGTAAGTCCTGCTGGGCAGCCCTATTACAAGGGATGTTTCTCAATGGGCGATTCTAATCCTCTTATTACAGGGTGTGTCTGACCCTCTCCTCCAGTCAGTCTAGATTTGCCTTGAATAGATGGATGTGGTGAATATCAGCAGCCCTTGGGAAGAGGACTTGGGGGTATGGTGACATCAATATGACAGGGTCATCGGTGGTAACAACTTGCCCATAAACCATTACAGTCATTTGTATAACACCCTATATGCTTGTCAACATCTTTCTAAAAGAGCCCCTTTGTGGCCAGTGAGGACATCCCACCTCCCGGCATCATCACTCCCAAACTTTTCCCTTGACATTCCTTCATGCCTGGAATATTCTCCCTCTTCACTTCCGTCTCCTGGTTTCTCTGACTTCCTTCCAGACGAAGTGATACGTCTACAAGAAACCTTTCCTGGTTCTCTCTACCCTCTTCCCTTTGAGATTATGTTCACTTTACCATGTCCATATGTAGTGGTTTGCATTTGGTCTCCCCCGTTAGAATGGAGGAGGTATTATGTCGAGCAGGCATTGTATTTTTGCCTTTCTTTATATCTCCTGTGCTTAGTACAGTGCCTGGTACACAGTAAAAGCTTAATAAATGCTTGTTGACTATTGACTGACTGCCTTTTCAGGGTGTCTTTTCCATGTTTCTTTGTTCTTAGTCTAGGTGATTTATTCCCAGACCATGACTGGAATGGAAGAAAAATTAAAAATAGTATATATACTTTATTGCTTCTGAGGAGGGAAGGAAACCCAGATGAGGAGGTATCCCTGATAAGCTGACTAGGCTAAGTGATGCCAAGAAATTCAGGTGAAATTTTTGAAGGTAGAATTTCCAAGGAGTGACACTATCCTGCTCTAGTTTCGCTGAGGTATGGGTGAAAGATGGAAGTTTAGTCAACAGCTCAGGTTCTTCCCTTCTCATTCTGAAAGATCAGACTACCCCAGGGAATACTGTGCAAATGCCCCACAGTTATGTAGATGGGTGGGAACGCAGTATAACTTTGAAAAGATTCTTTGTGAACCATCCCTATTTCCCACATTCCCAGTCATCTGACTTTTCTCGAAGAACTGGAAGTCCGGGATACCTATTACCACCTCTGAGAGAGTTGACTGAAGAGTCAGGATTTCTCAGAATGAATCCATGACAATTTTTCTTAGGGTAGAGAGTTGAGGCTCTAAGTATTGGAAGAGTTGGCTTACTCCAGGCAACTCTGCCATACATATGTGCCAAACTCTTACTGGAGGTGGGACTGATAGGGGAACTCAATCTGGCAAGAGTAGCCCAAAGACTTTGGGGAATGTTTTGATCTTTTCTTTTTTTAGGTAGATGAGGGTCATTTGAAGCTAAAGTGGAAAATGGTCAGAGGATAGATATAAGGGAAAGAACAGTAGATACAGCATCAGAGGACCTGGGTTCAAATTCTAGCCCTACTATTTACCGGAAGATTTGGGTAAGCTTTTTGGCCTCTTTGGCTGAGCTCCTCATCTAAGAAGTGAAAGGTTAGATTATGTCTAATATTCTCTCCAGATCAAAACACTATGACCCAATGACATTGCTATTATAGTTTTTTTGGGGGGAGAGACAGTTTTGATTTATTGATGTTGCTTTTGTGAGAACAAATTTATAACTCAGTGAAGCAGCTTCTGAGGAGAATATCAAATGGTTAAAAGGTTACTAGCTTTGATGTCAGATGGCAACAAGAATGTAGGGAGACGGCAAGCACCAGGCTGTTTGTGTATAAACTGAAGATCAGGTACCTGGCTCTGAGCTCAGGGCTCCATGGAGGACTTGGGGACCTTCCTTTGGGGCCATAGATGGGGGAACTCTGCTGAGGCCAAAGGCTGGTAGCCCAGGATATAAGGCAGACTGCTCAGCCCCATGTACATACAACCTTTGTTTTCCAGGGAGCTAAGAATGGATGGCAGCACCAGCACCTTAATCTTTAACTGAGTAACCCCTGGAGCAGAAAATACAAGTGTGTAGGAACAAGAGCACCTCACTTTGTTCCAGCATGACCTGGCTTGCCCTCTCTCGGTTCTTACCTTGATGCCAGTGCCTCACCCACTATCTCTTTCCTCATCCCTCACCTCTCACCTTGGGTTATTTCCAGGAAGACACCACACAGGCTTTCTTATTCTCTAACCCAGGAAGAGGGGAAAGAAAGAGATCCTTATCCTGATGCTAAGTGGATGTTGTAGAAATTCTCAGGCAGACAGCAGCTACAGGCCTTCTGTTTGGTTTAGTTCAGTAATGTCAGAAGTAAACATAATCTGGCCTCTTAGAATTTCTTATTGAAATAAGACACCACCCAAAATGTTGGCATGAGGTTGATTCCCTGTCCTGGGATAGTTAGAGGCAGGTAGATGACTTGAAAAGGTTCAGATAGCTCAGCTTTGTCTAATAACCTTCATCTTCTCCATAGCTGCTGCTTCTAAAAATCAAGAAGCAGCTGGGGCAACACATTCTCAAACTGTTCAATGTCAACTTTATCCAGGTCTTCAGCCTGGGCCTGTCTTATCGCTCAGGCCGCAGCTTCTTGGACAAAGATCTTCAGCATCTCCACCATGAGCTGCAGAGCATCTGCACTAACTTTGCATCTGTCATCCTTGAAGTGTAAGAACAGCAACTTGTTTATCAACTCCTTCCTAAAGTTAGGACTGTCTTCCTCCATCTCAGCTGCAGAGGCCCCCACTGCTATTATAGCTGTGAATGGGTGTTATTAGGTATCTTTGGAAAGGGAAGGGAAGGCAAAACACTTATATGCAGTGCAACACATCTGTGATTACAACTATGGGCGAAACTGAGGTTGGCAGATTTTTGGAGCTTGGGAATACCGAACTTCAGTGGGCTGTGTTGTTGGGATAGCCTTGATAAGCCTGAAATTAGTATAGTGAGGGCCCAAGGTTAGGGGTGAGGTAGGTGATAGACACTAAGGTTGCCTAAGTAGAGGCAAAAATGACCCAGTTAGAATCAGAGCACCCCTAATAGTAGCAGGATCAGGCCCATGAGTAGCTCCTGTACTCACAACCTGGGGAAGATGAGGAGACCCAGTCTTTAAAAAAAAAAAAAAAGATGGTGGAGAGATACCACACAACTGGAAAAGGAAAAATGTCCTGATTGTCAGAAAGGGTGGGGCAAAAAGACCTTTAAATTATAGGATAGTGTCTTTGACTCAGATTCCTGACAAAATTCTGGAATCTATTAGTAAATGGATGATTAATGAACCTCTAGGAAAGGAAATGGTGCTTAGAAAGAGTCTGCCTGGCTCCATTAGGAGCAGATCATGCCAGACTAATCTTGTTTCCCTTTTTGACAGGATTACTAGATTGGGAGATCAGAGGAAAGTTTACCTGCATCTCAGCACATCATTCAATAAAGTCATTCCATTCTTATGGAATAATTGGAGACATGGGCTTGATAATGTTACGGTTAAATGGTTTTGGAACTGGCTGAATGGTCTAACCCAAAGAAAAATGGTAATTAATGGGTTAATGGCAAATTGAAAGGAGATCTCCGGAGGAGGGTCCTAGTGAATCTGTGCTTGGCATTTCTGTCAATGACTTGGATAAAGGCATAGCTTTCATGCTTATTAAATTCACAGATGGCACAAAGTTGGGAAGGTTAGCTAACATAGCAGATGACAAGAGTAAAGGTTGAAAAAGATCTCGATAAGCTAGAACATTGGTCCAAATCTAATAAGATGGAATTTAATGGGGATTAAAGATTTTAGTATTACATTTGGTTTTTTAAAAAATCCAACTTTATGACTACAATATGGGGTATGTCTTGTTGTTCAGTTGTTTAAGTTGTATATAATACCTTGTGACCCCATTTGGGGTTTTCTTAGCAAAGACTGGAGTGGTTTGCTAATTCTGTCTTCAGCTCATTTTACAAATGAGGAAACTGAAGCAAAAAACGTTAAATGACTTGCCCAGTTTGCTGCACAGCTAGTAAGTGTCTGAGGCTTGATTTGAACTGATTTCAGGCCTGCTACTTTATCCACTGCAACTTCTAGCTGCCCTAAATATGCTTAGACAGCTTGAAAAAAGATATAAAGATCCGGCAAGGGGGAAAGGGTGGAAACAGATAGGGGAGAGTACTACAAACTCAATATAAATCAACAATCTTATATTGTAGTCAAGAAAGTTAATATAACTTGAGCTACATTAAAAGAGGGCATCATAGTGTTCAGGAGTTAGGAGGTAATAGTCCTATTACACTCTGCCTTGGTCAGACCATATCTTGTTGTAAACCTCCTTTCTTTTGTCTTTTGGAATATTATATTCCAATATTTCCTCTATTTTTGAGGAGTGGCAGCACAGTCTAATGTGATCCTGCCTGTAGTTCCTTTGCCCTTAGATCTCACTTTGGCTGCTTTTCTTTGACTGGAAATTCTGGATTTTGGCTCTACTATTCTTGGGTGTTTTCAATTTGAGGTTTCTTTAAGGAGATGATTAGCGAATTCTTTTTTATTCTCACTTTTTCCTCTGCTTCTAATTAGTCTGGGTAATTTTCTTTCATAATTTATTGAAATGGTTTTTTTGTTTGGTCATGGTTTTCATTGAGTCTGGTGATTCTTAAGTTATTTCTTCTCAATCTGTATTCCAGCTTAATTGTTTTAAATCATAAATACCTTACATGTTCTAATTTTTTTCAGTCTTTTAACTTTGTTCTAACATTTCTTGTTGTCTCATGGAAGAATTGAGTTGTGGTTTTCCCTTTCTAGTTTTCAGAGAGTCCACTTCGTGGGTAAGGGTTTCTACCTTTTGCCCCGCTAAGGTAGTTAGTAGATATTAGAAATTGTTCCTCCTCTTCTTCTTGGCAAGAGCTTTCATTTAATTTCTTATGCCTTTTAAAAAATGTATTGCTTCGTTCCCTCTAAGCACTATTAAAGTCCTTTGTGGCGCAGCCAATTTTTTTCTCTGAGGTGCGACTTGTACTTATTGTGGAGTTAGCTTACCTCCAGGGTTTCTCTTAACCCATAGTATTTCTTCATTGCATTACTGTCTTCTGCTCATCTCTGTCTGTACCCTGGGTTCCCTGAATGGGGCTTTGTACCAGGGTCAAGCTCTTGGATGGGGTGGGAAGGCTCTGCTTGGTCCTGAACCTTCATTAGGTGACATCTAGAGTGCTGTGTTCAGTTATGAGAGCTACACTTTAGGGAGATTACTGATATTATTGATAATTATTAATGCTATTATCGTAAGTGGTGAAGTTAGACTTAGATGAAGGTGGTGCTGGTTCTTGCGATCGTAGCATTTGATGACCAGGAATGTTTAGTCTGGAGAAGGGAAGATTTAGGGAGGGGCACATGACAGCTATCCTCACATATTTGAAGAGCTGTTATATGGAATAAGAATTTCTCTTTTTATTCCTGACCTCAGAGGACAGTGTTGGGAAGAAGGGTGGGAATTTACAAAGAGGTGAATGTGAGATTGATGTTAAAAAAAAAAACTTTCCTAACAACCAGAGATATCTAAAAAGGAAATGGTCTGTCTTGGGAAGGAGTGGTTTCTACCTCATTCATTAAAGGTCTTCAGGCAAAGGCTTAATGGCCATTTGTTGGGTTGATAAAGAGGGGAACATTTTTTAGGTATGAATTCAATTAGATGGCCTTTGAGGTTATTTCCAACTTTAAGAGTCTATGTTTTTCTTAGGATTCATTTTTCCTGAGGGCTCAGTAGGAGACTAGCAGGTTATCTAATTATTTATGGAATATTCAATTATAAACCAACTGCTTGAATTGGGAAATTGACACTGGAGAGAGATTCACTGACTTCCAAATAGAAGAATCTCCAGAAGACTGGAGCTCTGTTTTGGAATCCATAGGGGAGTCCTCTCTTCCAGGCTCTACTGTTTTCCTATTGGCCAGAACACGTTGGCTTCTGTCATACTTGGAGCCAAATCAAATTACAGAGGAAAGAAATTTTTCTGCAAGGCAAAGCTCCTTCCTGTCTTTGATCAAAGCATGATGGGACAAGGAATCACACTTTCTCTTCCTTCCTTCCACCCCCAGATACACATGCCACAAAGGGATACAGAAGGCTTATTGAAGAGACAGGATTCA
This sequence comes from Potorous gilbertii, assembly GCA_028658325.1. NCBI lineage: Eukaryota > Metazoa > Chordata > Mammalia > Diprotodontia > Potoroidae > Potorous > Potorous gilbertii. The sequence continues at coordinate 605,097,793 of CM053770.1, forward strand.
ATGACCTCCAGCAGGATACCCTAAATGAGCTCACTTCCCCACTTACTTCCGACTCACCCACCCATCTCTTCTGCTCATCTTTGTCAAAGATGCTGATAATCCTTCCCTACATCAGTTTTTCACCTTACACCAGGACCATCCTTTCCCTTCCTTGCCTTCTCACCAAGTTGCTTTCCATTGCACAGTCAAAAAGGTCCAGAAAGTCCATCTCCTCCATGAAGTCTCTACTTTGCTCAAGAAGGAGGAAACTCATATCTGATCTACCCATGCTGACATCCAAAGGTACCTGACACTCCTTTCCCCTGCAACTCAAATCATACTCACAGCCTAACAGATGTAAGCTAAGTGAATAGTTAATATTATCTGTTTAGGTATGTGTTCAGTATTCATCATTTAGCTGTCTTTATGTCCTCTCTGCAGGTGAGACTGTGACAGTCCTTTTGTCTTAGACTGGAAGTCCCAGGAGGGCAGGGGTCATTCCAGTGTAGGTCTCTAGGTACACTGCCCTACTCAAAGTCATGCAGATTAAAAAAAAATCTGTTTTGGTATCACCTTTCTGCTTTTGGCTGCCAACCTTAATATTCTCCTCAACCCATCTACTTGCTCCACTCACAAATGCTGGCTAGATTAATCTTCTTTATGCAGATATCTGATTATCTTGCTCTTTTGTTAGAAAATTTTTGCTAGGTCTCCATTGCTTACAAAATAAAGGCAAATACATTGACCTGGAATTCAGGGCCTTCCACAAACTGGTTCTAATCTAACTTCCTAGTCTTATTGCATATAAACTCTGGGTCCTTCCTTATATAGGATACTTAGATACTTAATGATCTGGTTGAACTGAACCATTGCCATCCTCTGAATAGGTACCACATTCTCTGGCAATTGACCATGCCATAATCTATACTTAGTATGTCTCTTCACTGTATTCCTATTTCTATATTTTGAAATCATAGAAGTTAAGTTCAAACACTCCTTCCTTCATGAAGCCTTCCAAGATTCCCCTCAACCAGAAGGAATTCCAAATTTACATAGTACTTTGTGCTCTATTTTCTTCTCTACTAGATTATAAGCTCACTGCGTGGTAGGATTATTCTTTGTTCATTTTTATAACACTTTTGTTGCCTTTCCTCTGCATTGTAATTGCTCAGTAAACGTTTGTTGAATAAATGAATGAATGATTATGATGAGGGTGATGATACCACAATATATGTTTAACCTAAGGGAAATTTCAGTGAAGATTTTGGTTTGCAGGTCTAGCTCTCTGTCTTGCTGTCCAGCAGAGAGTCATAGGTTTGTGTTACTTAACAGCTGGAAAGAACTCCTGAGATCCAGTAATTCTTATGCACAGATTTGATTATGTAACTTCTCTCCTTAGAAACCTTTAATGACTCCCCATTTCCTGCCATTTTACAGATAAGAAAACTGAAGTTTAGAAGGTCATGACATAGTAAGGTTCTCTCACTAGAGAAGCAACCCAGTCCCTCCATTCTCCCAACCAGATTAAAATATAATTAGGAGATATTCAAAAAAATAAATAAAAATCCAACAAAACATAGATAATATTACATTTTAAGACTGAATTGCTATGTGACGTTAGGCATCCTTACATACCAATGAGTAGCCTTACCCCCATTTCTAGTTGATTCTGACATCATAGCCCTGTATCAGGCTGATTGGTGGCAGTACAAGAAATCAAGTGGTGTCAGGGGCCAAGAAAGTCCAGAGGCCCTTTTGTAGACTTGGAGACTGGAAATCAGAGAAGTTTAGAAGAGAGTAAAAGACAAAGTCCTCGAGTCATGAGGAAGTTGCTGAATCAATGGGAACCTGCCACAACCATCAAAACCTGGGACCCAGGGCTCTAAACTTTACATTCTTCTCTCTCCAGTTGTGGGTCCAGGCTCATTTTGGCTTTTCCCTCACAAGGGATTCTTTGCCCAAATGCCCATCCCTGGGGCACCAAAGAAATGACTTCGGCATGACATGGTTGGAATGGTAAACAGGCAATAAAGAATAATGAGAATTAACCAAAACAACTCCCAGCCTGAGGCCAAGACTCAGCACTGGCACCTCTGTGACTAAATATATATAAAACCACTGGCGAGGGCCAGAGCTTGCAGCTGATTCTGGCTCCTTCCCCTGTGACACATGTTATGACAAGAAAAGATCCCTTCATTATGTGTCCACTGAGCTCTTGTTTTCAAATATACCACGAAGGAGAAGTAATTAAGGAATATCTATAAACCTTTCTTAGCCCTGCTCCACATGGTCACACTGGGAAGTTAACTCTTAGCTCACTGTGTTTTCCTTCTGTTTTCCAAACAGTAGAAAAAACATTTAGATGGGCGTCAGAAGACCTGGGTTCTAGTCCAGTCTGTGCCACAAGGTAAGGTCACATCTGACATTAACCTTGACCTCTCTCTTGCCTCATTTATGAAAAAACAAAGAAGTCACACTGGGATCTCTAAGCTTCCCTCTAGTTCTAAAACGTAGGGGTTTCTTAATGTGTCCACAGCTTGGGGCTGATGGCTGATGCACTCACTTTCCTGATAATGGTCAGTAAGTACAACTAGCTTTAGGAGCCCTAATTAACAGTGAAGCATCATGATACCCAGGTATTAAGTGGGATGCCCCAGAGGCAGAGCCTTCCAGATGGAGGGCAAAAGTGTGCCTGAGGGTGTGGACTCATATTTGTTCAGTGGACTGAGAGTAGAAATAACAGCTCACCAATCCACTCCCGCTCCCTCTGATAATACTTTTCAGGAGTCCCAAACTCCCAGAAATCCTCCTTCTCCTGTTAGCTCTAGTCTGACAGGACCTTGAGGCAAATCTTATCCAAAGTCCCAGGATAGGTCCCTGTTCTCAGAGGAGGGGAATGAAGACCCCATAGCTTACTTTTCAGTAGATCACAGTATTTAGAGTTGGAAAAACCCTTAGGGAACACCTAATCTAATAAATCCCCTTGTTTTGCATATGAAGAAACTGAGTCCTAGAGAGGTTAAGCATGCTATCCACAGTCAAATAACTGAGATTCAAGACCAAATCCTCCATGTATCTTGGAGGCAGCTGGTGGTACCATGGACAGAATGGTAGGTCTGGGGTCAGAAGAGTTGAATCCAAATCTGGCCTCTGATAATTCCTAGCTGAGGAATTAACTTCATCTCTGTTTACTTCACTTTCTTCCACTATAAAATGGTGATGCTCATAGCAACTACATCTCAGGGTGGTTGTAAAGAGCAAAGAGATAATATTTACAAAGCACTTAGCCCAGGACCTGGCACATAGTAGTTTCCACATAAATGTCGATTGTCTGCCACCTACTATCTGCTACTGCTGGCAGTTACAAATTATTTACATACATTAACTCATGTCATAATGGTTACCATCATTGTTTTACAGTTTAAGACTGATTGTACTAGGTACAGAGTCCCCTCCTCAGGGGGAGTCTGACTACAATGGCCAGGAACTAACCTAGGCAACAAGGCTGGTGGAGAGCCTATAGAAAGGGGTCAGAGGGACGTTCTTCTTTATCTAGCAGGTAAGACCAGGAACTAACCTAGGCAACAAGGCTGGTGGAGAGCCTATAGAAAGGGGTCCGAGGGACATTCTTCTTTATCTAGCAGGTAAGACAAGGAACAAGGCTTTCAGAAGACGTTCTGAGTTCTGTGAATGCTTTTATTTTGGAAGAATGTGGAATTCATTGCATTAACATATATCTTAGTTTGTAAGCTCCAGAAAGTAAATGATACCCTATTTTGTGGGCAAATTGAAAAGGGAGTGACAGGATGTAGTGAGCACATACTTATTTATGTGCTTAGCAGTGCTAGGCCCTACAAGACATACAGATAGAATGATACCATCTGAAATCTTCTGTTTCCCTTTCCATGAAGTGAAGAAAATGACCCCAGTATCTCTCACGTTACTTAGTTTTATAATCTTAGAGATGGAAGGACCCATCATTTGCCTTCCTGACTAATAGATGAATTGCTTTCTTCAATGTCCCTCCCAAGGATCATTCTGCCTCTAGCTTGAATGAGTGGGATGGGGACTTCACTACTTCATAAGGCAATCCATTCCAATGGTCTAGTTCTAATGGTTAAGAAGTTTATTCTTTGAAGAAACTAGGAGACATAGAGTACCAGCCCTGAAGTCTGCAGAACCTGAATTCAAATCTGGCTTAAGACATTAGCTGTGTGAACCTGGGCAAGTCACTTAACCCTGACTGCCTTAAAAAAAAAAAACCACGAGTTTATTCTTCTAATTTGAAATTGGTTTCCCTATAATATCTTCAATTTACTCTGACTTTCTTGGCATTAGTCTGCAGTGGAAAGAATACTGAATTTGGAGTCCAGATCTGCAGGTTCAAATCCTGGCTCTGCTACTTCTACTAGTATTACCTTGGAAAGTAACATCACTTCTTTGGGCCTGACCCTTGATGTCCCTTCCGGCTCTAAAACAATGATCCTATGAAGACTATGAGGCAGTTGGTGGTACAGTAGATAAAGTATTAGAGTTCAAATTTAGCCTTAGTTGTGTGATCTTGGGCAAGTAATTTAAATCTCTCTAATGCGGTTTCCTCATCTGTTGTTTTCTTGATTAGTTATGTCTGACTCTTCATGACCCCATTTGGGGTTTTCTTGACAGAAATACTGGAGCAGTTTGCCATTTCCTTCTCCAGTTCATTTTACAGATGAAGAAACAGAGACCAGCAGGATTAAGTGACTTCTCTAGCGTCACCCAGCTAGTAAGTATCTGAGGCTGGATTTGAACTCAGGTCCTCTTGACTCCAGGACTGGGACTCTACTTTGTCATCTTGCTGCCCTCCCCATCTGTAAAGGGGGGAAAACAATAGCATCTACCTCCTAGGATCGTTGTGGGAATCAAATGATATTACTGTTTCGTAAACCTTACAGCATTATGTAAATACTATATTGTTGTTGTTTTTATTTATTATTACTAAGAATCTTAGAAAAATATTTCTTTGACATGACAGCTCTTCAAAATGCCTCCCTCAAGCCCATGTCTTAGTGTTGAGTACCTTTCCAGAATGTCATAGCACCTGGTGGGGAGAGGGGAGAAGAAGGGGGATAGCTTCTAGAGGTAGGGGTTCCTAGGATCGGTGGGCATCCTAGTTGATGTCATTGGAGTGTGGTGTACATATAATAAGGTTCATCACCAACAACCTAGGCTATATGTCTGTAAGCCCAGGGAAAGAGTGGGCTCTGCCATAGATCACTGGGGGGCCCAAGGGACCCCATGGAGTACCCCAAGTTGGGGGAGTCAGGACAAGTGAATAAAGATCTTGACAACTGGCTCAGAACAAAAAATGGGCACTCAAGTGCTTAAAGGGCATAAAATAATAAAAAAGGGCATAAAATTCAGGAATTCTAGCTTTGCTTCTCCAGGCAGTTTTCTGGTGTCCTGAGCAAACAGAACAACTCAACCTGCAAATGGTCAGTTAGCTTATTGACTCTCTTGCCTCCTGACTGGTCAAAGGATTTCATCCATGCCTTGAACAGAAGACACGCCCAGGGAGGACACGACTGAAGCTTTTTTAAGAATAAATGCCTTTTCATCAACTCGACAAATTATGATCATTAACTCTCGTTGATTCGATGGAGATGATCGAGCTTCAGACAATGTGGCAGACGCATAAGGAAGCTATTATGCAAATGCAAAAATAGAGTCGTGCATACTTTCCTGGTTACACCACTCTAATTTCTGATGGCTTTTTAGTGTGAAGTCAAATTTGGTTTCTGTCTGTCTCCCCCTCTCTCTCCCACCCCCCAGATTGGTGCCTTCATTCTCCAGCATGTGCGTCGTACTGTGGGAGGAGAAGGATTGCTTTTTTTTAACATTTATTTTTTTGGGGGCTGCTTTTCATGTAAAGTGGGTGCTGCTCTTATACCTGAAGCATTATCATGCCAGGGTATACACCCACCCACCAGATGGCTTACAGGGACCCAGAGGGCCCAGAGGGTTTGGTAGAGAAGTCAAGATAGGGTGAGAAAAAGCAAGGTCACCCCGGATACTAGCTAGGGTGGAGAAGGTAAGAAAATGAGTCTTGGGATAACAGGAACATGATGTCAGGGTGACACTCAACAGCTGGGGTTTGTTTTCTGTCTCCAGGGACTGGACCAATCAGAGCAGTAGGTTGGGTTTCAGGCTCATCCCTTCCTACCCTAATCCCCTGTAACCTTGAGGTTTGCACAAGTTGTCCACTTTTTTGAAACAAGCCCCCATTTATGCCAGGCTATTAGCACAGGAAGCTAGCTTCATGCATGGTACAATTACATTTCAACATCAGGGCTAGGTTATTACCCACATTCTTTGTTCTAGGGTCCAGTGACAGGGTATTGGTTACTGTGCTTTGGGCTTCTAGACAGGATCCCAGTATTACAAGATGTGAGATATATTGATTTGGACAATTGGCGTTATGCTGGAGAGGGGAGAGAGATGACTCAGTTCCTACTCTGGGTACTCTCAGTCTGATGTGAGAGACATAGTCCTTGATTACCTGATAATAAGGCAGCTAGGTGGTCCAGTGGATAGAGTGCTGAGCCTGGAGTCATAAAGACCTGAGTTTAAATCTGAACTCAGATACTAGGTACGAAGTCTTGGTAAGTGTTAAACTTCTGTTTACCTCAGTTTCCCCAACTGTAAAATGGGGATAATGAGCCCCTACTTCCCAGGGTTGTTGTAAGGATCAAATGAGATAGTAATTGTAAAGCACTTAGCACAGTGCCTAGCACAAGGAAGTGCTATATAAATGTTAGCCATTATTATTAATAGGCATTTACCATATTGGTTTATAAGGAAGGCTCCCCCTGGTAAAACACTGGTCTTGGTCTACAAGGAGGGTTTCCTAATTTTTTTGTGTTTGTCCTGGACCCCTTTGTCTGGTGAAGCCCAGGGAATCTCTTCTCAGAAGAATGTTTTAAATGCATAAAATGAAATGCATTAGATTGGAAAGGAAGCCAATTATATTGAAATAAAGATACATTTTTTCCTAATCGTAGTTCAAGGGCACTCTGAAATCTGTCTCAGGCTAAGAACCCCTGTTAAAAAATCTTGAGGCCCCAAGCTCAAGTCATTGATTGAAATCTCACTCTTTGAAAGCAGGGCTTTCTTTTGAGTGATTCTGCACCCACTCAGGAAACCTGAAGGTTTCTGTTTCTTAGTGCTTCCCTTTATCCAAGAGATGTGAACCTACCCAAGCTAGGGAAGTTGTCTTCAGATCCATCAGAAGGACTGGGATAGTCTTCAAAGGCACAACGATCTTGGGGAAGAGGGTCAGTGTCTTCATCTCCTTGTATCCTGAAGGATGAAAAGGGGATGGTCATTTGTGGAAAGTTCTTTGAAGCCCATTTATGAGAATATCTGGCCTGAAAGGCAAACCCCTTCCTTACAAGGAGATACCAGTCTTGCCTTCTGGCCTTGCCAAGAATCCATCTTTTACTCCATCTTTGTCACTTATCCTTGTCATGCACATGCTTCTCTAAACATACATTTAGACATGTCCCAAGGGGATCATATAACCTTCTGAACAGGCCCAGTTAAGAGGCAAGCATGTGGCTCCATGGGCATTGGGGCCCACCCACAACATCTCCTGACTCAGAGCTGTAACTAGGCCACAGACAAAAATTTAGAGGGTTCTTCAGTACCTGTAATTCTTCAGCAAAATAACAACTAAGTTTAGCACCTAGTTAGCAAGAATTTTTTTGAGACCTGTGATATCATTCTTATAGGAGACTCCCTATACCTGGGCAGACTCGTGTCTGCTCAGCAATTTATAGCCTTTCAGTGTTGAGTCAGGGTCACTGAGAGTCACTTACTACTAGGTCATACAACCAGCATGTCAGAAATGGGATTTGAACGCTGTTTTTCCAGCCTTGGAGAGCAGCTCTCTATAAGCAAGAACCATTACTTAGAGTGTCTTCCCCAACAACCTTCCCCTCTTCCTCATGTCACATCTCAGGTAAACATCTCCCAGATCATGCTAGGATTTTGCCCCAGACTCACAAACTGATAGTTATGGTTCTGCGTGCTGTCTGAGCTCAGTATATTACATTCCTTTTCTCAGAAGTGTGCATGGTCTCCTGAGTAGAGGTGGGTGCTTGTCTCCCCCAACCCCTTAATCCAAATTTGGTTTTCCTTCTCCTCTGTAGAAGTCAGGAAGTCAAATTACTCGACTATGATCACACAGCTAGTAAGTCTAGGAATCAGGGTGTCTTTGTCAAACCACCTAGTGTATAATTATCCCTGCCCCCATGAAAGCCACTTCCTTGGGTGAGATCAGTAACTCTTAGATGGGTCTGTAGAGGCCAATGTGAGCAGGACACAAGGGATTAAGCAAGGATAGGTTCAGCCGTGGGGCTGAAGGGCTCACAGAGAAGCCACTTCTGGGTTGGGTCAGCTGTGGCAGCTAGAGGCAAGGTTGTGGTCCTGAAACACAATGCCAACTGGGCAAGCAGGCCCCAGGAACAAAGGGGTGATGGGTTTTTTTTTATATAGGTAATTACCCTGGGCGCTCAGAGTTGCCCACTGTCTCTGGCTAAATGGAGCCTTTGGCAACTGGGCAAATGAGTGAGGGTGGGGGTGGTCAAAAGAGGCTGACTGGCTTATTTTGGAGAAGGGAGGGGAAAGTGAATTGAGGAACAAGCTCTTTAGTAGTGTTTCTGGCTCTTTTTCTCTCTTTTTTCTTTTTCTTTTTTTTCCTGTTTCTAGCCTTCATGTTTTCTTCATAACTTCATCCATGCATTTGTTGCTTAAGTCATTCAAGTGCCACTGAATAGTCAGGGATATAGGGTCTGAATCAGGGTGCTGGGTCTGAGGGAGAGATGGGAGAAGAGAGCATTCCCAGAAAAGACTCAGTACCTGCCCTCAGGGAGCTCCCAGTCTAATGTAGCCACAGTTCAGGGACAGTTACATTTTTGTTTTTGTATCTTTGGCAACAAGCACAATGCCTGGTATTCAACAGGTGATTGATAAATGATTGCTTCCTGTCCTTGGAAGTTCCCAGTTTGAGGGAGTTAGGGTAGAGGAGAGATAGGACACTTGTGCATTTACTTGCTGGAACACACACATATAACAATATAAATAGATACCTAAACAAATCATAGATACACGGTATGTCCATATTTCTATATACCATGTAGCTACATCTCTTCATCTAAACTACATACATACCATGTATCATAGTTAAAAGGGAAAACAAAAAGAAAATATGGATTTTCAAACAATGTGCAGAGGGAAGGGTTACAACCGGAGCTGTGTGGAATTAAACATGGAGGGTTTCTTGAAAAAGATGTGTCGTGAGTGGGATTTTTGCAGAAAGAAATTCATTCTAGGGCAGGGAAATGGCTGTTGTAAATTTTTTGGCTGTGAGACAGGGTTAAAGGATTCTGACTGGATTTGGCTAGATGGAGTACAGAGTCCAAGTCAGGGAGGGAGTACTGGGAGATGAGGGGAGCAGCAGATGGGGGGAGGGGGGTTGTCTGCTGCTCCCCAGTCTGTTCTTTCCCCTCTGCCCCCCTCTTTCATGCTTCTCTCATCCAGGAAACCATGACAAATAAAATGGGTAGGCTGGATATCTCTATTTCCTGAAGTTTAAAGGGTCAAGCTATAATGTCTCCTGGTAAGGTCTAGGTTCTAGTTGCTCATTCCAGGTGGGAAGCATTTAGCTGCCATCAGGGCCCCAGAAAAGCCATAGGAGAAAAAGTCAGAAATAAGATGATGAGAAAACAAACAAACACACACACACACACACACACACACACACACACACAGCTTAAAATAAAATTCCATATAAAGGTCCAAACAAAAAGAAAATGGTATACAATGTACTATATGTACTTATGCACACATGACCACCAGAAAAGAATCATAGGGGGAAGTGGGTGCTTGGAAATAGAAAAATACCCAGTGATAACAATAGAGAAGCTGTTGTGGGTCCAGGAGGGGCAGAGAGGGTCTGAGGATGAGGTATAGAAGAAAGCTAGGTGAGGGCAGGGACTGGGTGGTGCAGGGGGAAAGAGATTTTGATTTGAACAAAACTTTGGGTTAAAACCATCATTCTGCTACTGACTCCCTGTGTGACTGAGCAAGTGACAAGGCCCTGTGTAGGCCCTCGGTTCCTCATCTGTAAAATGAGGGGCTTAGATTAGATGACCAAAAAAGAGACTTCCAGCTCTAAATCTAGGATTCTATGAGACCCTCCCCACCCCTACAGGAAATGAAACCCTAAGGGGAATGAGGTGGTACCATCAGTTTGGAGAACTGACTTGGAGAGAAAATGAGTTCTGATCTCTGCCACAGACACTGGAAAGAAGGCTTGGGGAGAATGATGGAATCCAGGACCTCTCTTTTTTCCAGAAGCCTCACAGCTTAGGATCATACCTGATTACCTGGGATGGGGTATGATCCTAGCCTGACCATGGGCAGAGGGCGGGAGGAGATAACCTCTCTTTCATCCTTCAGCCAGCACTTTGCTGATGGCTAAATTGGTGATAGGAAGGTGATCAAGAGGCCAGGTTTTCATGAGAATGGGATGTCTGGTGCTTCCAGGGAGCAGATGGCACCTCTTTGGGAATGGGCCTGGGGAAGGCAGACCATCCTGGGGCCCATGCCAGGTCTGCCTGTGTCAGCAGCTCCAGGCCTCAAAGCGGAGGCCACATTCTGCCCCATCTGCCAGCAGTCTCTTGAGCCTAAGAGGTCCACAGCAGAGCCCTAACCCTAATCCTCAGTCCTGACTCTGGGTTTGACTCCAACCCTAGCAATCTCCAACACCAGGGCCTGAAATAAAAGGGGGAAAAATCGCAGCATTATATGCATGCAATTGACACACAGACTCAGCTATCACCATGGAGACCAATGAGAATGGTAGAAGTTGCAGATCTTGGGTTGAAGGGGCTTCAGGATAATAGCTAGCTTTCTTAGGGCTTAAGGTTTACAAAGTGCTTTACACACGCTGGCTTATCTGATCCTGACAACTCATTATTCCCATTTTGCAGATGAGGAAATTGAGGCAGAGAGAGGTTAAGTGGTTTGCCCAGCTGTGACATTTCCAAGGCAGGACACAAGTTCGAGACTTCTGGAGTCTAAGTCCAGTATTTTATTCACTACAGCCACTAGCTGCTGCCTTAATACCAGAAAGAATTCAAGGGCAGGACTGGCCAGAGCCTGCAGTCACAGAGAAGAAAATGGAAGTGATCTTTTTCTAGCTCAAACACCTGCTATTTGCCTGGTACTGAACCTCACAGCTGCACCTTGTCATGGCTTCTAGTTCACACTTTGCTTCCAAATTTTTGTTCATTTTCTTTTCCAGTCATGTCTGAGTATTCTTGGCAGAGATACTAGAGTGGTTTGCCATTCCCTTGTCCAGATAATTTTGCAGACAAGGCAAACACTGAGGCAAACGGAGTTAAGTGACTCACTCAGGGTCACACAGATAGTAAATGTCAGAGGCCAGATTTGGACTAAGATCTTCCTGACTCTATTCAGTGTACCACCTGGCTGCCCTTTGCTTCTATTTTAGACTTGGCCTTTTCCTTCTAAGACTTCTTTTTCTGCTTCCTGCTCTTGGCATATAATGTTCCTGGCCTATTCTGCCCTACTCTGTGACTGCAGGGGGCTGACGCCAGGACCATTGACCTGGCAGGTTCCATAGGGTGAACTAAGCCTCTGCACACTGCATGAATGCCTACTGCAGAGTGGGCAGAGATCTCAGAATGTTCTGGTGAAGATCATGGGAGAAGGAATTGTAACAAGCTGCGGCCATGGCTGGGAATGAAAGGGTTCACTTGAAAGCAGCACCACTTAAAACAAACTAAGACTGGGAGCTAGGAAAAGAGTGTCATGGAAAGAGCGTCATACTTGGGGTCAGAAAGGCAAATGTCTTGTCTCACACACTTCCTAGTCGTGTGATCATGGGGAGAAGAGCTGGACAATGACTTCAGAGGAGACTTCTATAAATCTATGGGCCTATGAATGGGCTGAGGGCACTTAATGGCACCCAAAGGAAGGTTGGGAGGACACAAAGGACAAGGGGAGGTAGTGGGAAGGGAGCTTTGACTTTTAGGAATTAAGTACATGGCACCAGGAAGCTGGTGTGCATTGAGGTAGAAAGTTCTCTTTTCCTAAACATATTGGTTTAAGGAGTGTGTGTGTGTGTGTGTGTGTGTGTGTGTGTGTGTGTGTGTATGTGAGAGTGAGTGAGTGAAAGAGAGAGAGAGAGAGAGAGAGAGAGAGATTTTTTAAAGTATGGTCAATCCCACCCAGTAGCTTCCCCTGAATTCCCATGGCTTTCCTCTCTACCCTCATTATCTTCCAAAGCATCTATGGGCTCTATGCCACGTTGCATAGCTTGACCCATACTTCAGACCTGCCTCCTCACTGGAACTTCCTGGCTGCAAATCCTCCCAAACTAGAGAAGATTCAATCAGTACCATGGACCCTACTCAGTCATAGGCCCTGACACACCCTGCCATAGTCAAAAAAAGCCTTGTTTGTATAGAAGTCACTCAATGAATATTTGTTGAATGGGTAAATGAATGCATGAATGAATCAGTGTTTTGCTCTGCTAAGTGCTTTAAAATGCAGAGGAGGAAAGACTCTAGACCCTGTAAGATATTTCAGTATAAATCAGGTTATAAAACCCAGGAAGACTGAAGGACAGAAGACTAGTGTGGAATCTGAAATAAGTTATTGCAAAGGAACACAAAAGTGTGTTACAAAATGCATGAATTTTGGCTAAAGACTAGGGTTAGATTTGTCAGAGAAGCTTTTTCCTAAATTGCAAAGATCCATCACAGAGAATTGATGCTCTTATATACACTTAAAAATTTTAGGACTATAGGATCAGAGTTATAGATGGAAGGGACCTTAGCACCTAGTCCTGAGGGGTCAAACATGCAGCTAGCAGGCTGCAAGACTCCCAAAGGGCAGGCCAAAACAGATTAAAAGGAAATTGCCAAATATTTAACATCTTAAATAAAAATGTAATAGAACATAAGTATTATTAATCTGTGGTTTTCTTTGTCAATAAGTAGCTTTCAGATTGATTTAGAGAAATGCAAATTAAAATAACTCTGAGGCACCACATCACACCTGTCAGACTGGCTAATATGACAAAAAAGGAAAATAATAAATGTTGGAGCAGATGTAGGAAAATCGGAACACTGATGCATTGGTGGTGGAGTCGTGAACTGATTCAACCCTTCTGGAGAGCACTTTGGAACAATGCACAAAGCTCTGTAAAACTGTGCATACCCTTTGATCCAGCAATACTTTTTCTAGGACTGTATCTCAAAGAGATCATAAAAACAGGAAAAGGACCTACATGTACAAAAACATTGATAGCAGCTCTTTTTGTAGCGATCAAGACTAGGAAAATGGAGGAATGCCCATCAATTAGGGAATGGCTGAGCAAGTTGTGGTATGTGAACGGAATGGAATACTATTGTTCCATAAAAAATGATGAGCAGGTAGATTTTAGAAAAACCTGAAAAGACTTATGTGACCTGATACTGAGTGAAGTAAGCAGAACCAAGGATACATTGTACACAGTAACAGCAACATTGTGCAATGACAAATTTTGATAGACTTATCTCTGCTTAGCAATGCAAGGATCTAAGACAATTCCAAGTAATTCATGATGGAAAATGCATCTATATTCAGAAAAAGAACTATGGAGTCTAAACGTAGATCAAAGCATACTATTTGCTCTCTCTCTCTCTTTTTTTGTATTTCTTGTTTCTTGTGGTTTCTCCCATTGGCTCTAATTTTCTTTACAACATAACTAATGTAAAAATATGTTTAATATGAATATATATATAGAGAACCTGTATCAGATTGCATGCTGTCTTGGGGTGGTGGGGAGGGGAGGAATGGGAAGAGAATTTGAAACTTAAAATATTATGGAAACGAATGGTGAAAACTAAAAATAAAAATTTGATATATTTATATACACACACATATATATGTATACATACATACATATATACATGTCTATATCTATGTGTGTGTATGTGTATGTGACCCTCAGGGATCCTTACATATGGTTTAATGGCCCTTGTTTCTATTTGAATTTGATATCACTATTCTAGTCCAACACTCTCGTTTTAAAGATGAGGAAACAGGCCTGAAAAGATGAAGCAATTTGCCTAAAGTTGCTTATTAGGCCAGAAATTCCACTCACATCCTTGTGTCCTCTTTGATTTCCTACTCACATTTATCCCATATATCTAATTTCAGTCAGTAAACACTTGTTAAGTGTTGACTATGGGCCAGACACTGTGCTAAACACCAGGAAAAATCATGTTTCTACCTTCACAACATCTTTCATACACATCCTCTTCTCTCCATCCTAGGATGAGTCCTCATCACCTCTCACCTGAGCTATTGCAATGGTCTTCTAACTGATCTCCCTGTCTCAAGTCTGTCCTCATTTCAATCCATTTTCCACCTCCATGTCAAAATGAAGGTGAAGGTCTACCCATGTTATTCCCCTCCCCAAACCAGTAAACTTCAGTGACTCTAGGGTAAAATACAAATTCCTCAGTTTGGTATTAAAGTCCTTCATAACTTGGTCCCCAGTCTCTCCAATCTTCTTGTACTCTACTATATACCCTACTCTCCTCCATGAATTCTACAGTCCAGTTATCCTGGCCTGCTTGTTTCTACACACACACACATACACACACACACACACATTCCATCCCCTGACTTCATGTTTTTGTATTACTACTCTACTATGTTTATAATGCTCTCTCTCTTCAACTCTTATTTCTTGGTTAACCTGGATTCTTTTAAGATTCAACTCAAATCCCCTTTCCCTCCACAATTACCTTCCATTTATTCTGTATGCATGTATGTGTGTGTATACATATACATATATATGTGTGTATATACACACACATATATATATACACACATATACATACATATACACAATACATATACCTATGTGTGTGTGTATATATATATATATATATATATACATATCTGTGAATATATGTATATATATTTATATATAGTAACTAACATTCTGTCTCCCCCCAGTTAGTATGTGAGCTCCTTGAGGGCATAGCAGCATTTTTTGGTCTTTCTTCATATCTCCAGCTTAGCACAGTATTTGGCACACAGTAAGCATTTCCTAAATGGATACTGACTGGTTGACTATATTAAGAAGTGACTGACAGATAACCACTGAACTTTAGAGACTTATTTTGTACCCAATTCTTCATATCTCTTTAAATATTGCTCTAAATTGTCCATCACTTTTATAATAATTACCATCTTGGTCTGAATGGGGACCTCTTAAACACAGATCACATAACTTCTTTATTGTCTGGGTTGGGCCCCTATCACCAACCTCTTCCCTTTTTTCTCTCTCCACTTACCTGTATTGGAAGGGAGCCACTGTGGCAGTGACTGGATGATTCTGTTGGGAGGCCGAGGAAAAACTGATGGTCCCCAGGCCAGGGGAGGAGCCTTTGCTATGCACTGGACTGATGAGTGAGGAGGACGTCCTTGAAGGTATCTCATTCTGGGATTCATCCTCAGGCCCAAGGGGTCTGGAGATGCCAGAACCTTTAAAATTCACTTCTTGGTCTTTCCCCTGGCAACTCAAAGGTTTTCTGCTCTCAGAAGCCCCTGGTGCCAGAGTGTCTTTGTGGGGGCTGATCCGAGAGGGACTCCTACTCTGGGTTTGGGAAGCCCTGATTCCGTCTGGTGTCCTCTTCTTCTTGCCCCCAATGACTTGGGCCTCCTCAGTCCTCCTAGGTCCAGCCCTGGAATTGGAAAGTGCTTTGGGAGTTACCCTGGGACTGCTCCATGGAGAACTCAAACTCTGACTTGAGTGTCCTTCATAGCCCTCTGCTGCCTCAGGCCTCTCATGCCCTGGGAAGGAGGACTCTTTGAGTCCCCCTGAAGGCTTGGCAGAGCCTCTTCCTCTGGGAGTCTTGGGTGAGGAACTGCTGGGGCTACCTACTGCCTTCCCTAATCTTGGGGAAGCTGCCCTCTGGGGGCTGGGCACTAGGCTGTGTTGGCGTGGGCGCAATTGAGGTGATGCTGCTAGGGTGTGGATCTTGGTCTGGGAAGTGGCACGAGGCACAGGGATAGAAGAGGCATAATGGGGGCGGCTGGCCGAATTCAGGTTGGCTGTTCCATTCATGTTCAACAAAGTTGGGGCTCGAGGTTACAGTTCTGTAAAAAAGAAGAGAAGAAATTAGATTTTAGTTCCCCTCAGTCAGTCCATCATGGTCACCCTTTAATAAATTGGTATCTTGGACTCTACTGAGGGACTCAAACCAAGATGATTTGGTTTGAAGGATCTTGCCATGTTTTTGAGAGAATTTCTCTGGCCTTTCATCTTCTTCAGCAGATGTTGGCACACAAACCATAGTTATCTTTATGGCGGTCTTTTGGCTGATGTTCATAATGGCATAATGGCCTGTGGGGGCGAACAATCTAAGTTCAACCCCATTGGCCTAAATGGATGCAGAGAGGACAGGCTTGTACTTGAATAGGAATGAAACAAGACATCAGATCCCTCCTTCTCAGGGAGGGGACCTAAAACCATTCTGCCTTTCAGTGGTCTTGCCCAAAAGAAAAATTCTTGGGGTCAAAACTATCTCACTATATCTTTTGTCCCTATGACATGAGGTATGAGTCATCCTACTTCTTTCCAATAGACCTGTTTCCAACAACTATAGGAGAAGATAAATCTTACTGCTTCATTTTTCCTCCAGTGGAGAAATGTCACAAACCATTCTACTTCCTCCCCTGACCCCTTCAAGTACTGATCCCTGAATTATTGACATCAGTGAGGCAGGCTAGCTGATTTTTCATACTATAGCCTGTCTGTCTTACATTAAAGAGGGAAGCACACTAACTCAAATCTCACTCTCCATCCTAAATTTTGCTAATAACTACTTGCGTGAAGCCATAATCTCAAGGTCTTGGTTTCTCCATGTGTAAAAAAACCTATCTCTAAAGTCCACCCCCAGTTCTAACATTTTGTGATTCTTTAATTCCATACATGATTTCACGGAATCTTGAAGTTGAAAGGGGCCCCAGAGGTCAACTGGCCTAATTCCTACCAGAAGCATGGGTGTCTGTACATTCCTGGCAAGTAGTCATCTGGCTTCTGCTTAAACACCTCCAGCAAAAGGGAGTAAACTCACTACTTTGACAGGCAGACCATTGAATTTATGGGTCATTCTAACTGTTAAAGTTTTTCCTTAAAAAGATCTAAAGTTTAACTCCCTGCAACTCCTATTCATTGTTCCTATTCCTCTTCCTTGAGACAAATTCTTCAAGTATCTTGTATTTCCTAAACTGTTGATTCTCTAAGCAAAAGTTTCCTAGTTCCTTTAATGGAGCCTCATGGAGTTTCTAGAAATTAAGCCCTTTCTTTGAGGCTGTTCAGGTCTAGGGATACAAAAACAAAGAATGACCCAACTCCAGTCCTATCACCATCCTTGTTTCCCTTCCCCAGCTTCTCAATATCCTTCCTATAATTTAATGATAAAAACTCGACATCATATTTAAGATGTGGTTGACTGTGGCAGTAGAGTGGGACTATTATTCCCCTCATTCAGGGCTCTATGCATCTGTTAAGATCTTATTAGCTCATTTTGGCCACATGTCATTCTGTTGACTCATACTAAATCCATTAAAAGCCTTGGGCATTTTTCAATGAACTGCTGCCCAGTTCATTAAAAAAAAGATAAATAACAATCCCATATATGATAGGCCAAATGAGTGGCACAGACCACTCACTGGGCACAGTGATGTAGGGTCACTGAAACAGCCAGACAACAAATCAAAAGCGTCTTGGCTGAGAAAACTGCTGTCCTAATGCCTACTGAGCTGGGAAAACTGATAATATCCAAACTTCCTGGCCCTGGAGGTCATGGGACAAAGTTAGATTCCCCAGAAAAGTAGAGTCCCTTTTACCCTCTAGGAGTTTGGCCCTATAGACTTCCTTCTCCTATGCACACTTATCAAAATGGGAAAACTCATGGCATATTAGACCTAAAGATGATAGAATCACTTTTCTGAACAGGGCACATATAGGTGACAGAAAAAGAGTCGAATAGGTCAGAGGACTGAGGGGTGCCAGATGTGGGGAACAGTGGGACAATAAGTTGGAAAGAAATTTAATTTACAACACTGCCCTTCTGCCCTTTGATAACATTCCCTTTCTGGGAATCTTGCACTGATATGTCTGCCCCAGAGCAGCTGGGAAGGCACTATTCCCCTGGTTGTGTCAGTATATAATCACTTCAGATCAGAGCACATAGGTCAGATCCCTTCCCAGGGTCCCCTCTCAAGAGAACAATCACTTGTCACACATGTTATATGACCTTGGATAAGTTACTTGGATTCTCTAGTCCTTAAATACAGAATGACTCCCTGCCAAGGAACTCCAAAGTCCTTCATTGAGGTGGTATAGGGATGATCTGTCCCCCAAATAATAAGATGACTTTACCCAATTCAGAGGATGTACATCCTGAATTGTTTTTCTAGTAGTAGGGATGGAGTTTCTTCACAAAGTCCTATTTTGATGCTTTATTCTTCTGGGAAGGAGATCCATGGATCAAAAGTGGGGCCACAAGAAGGAAATAAAAATAAGAATATAACCTCTGAGTGATTCCAGCATGATAGAAAGTCTTTGACCATATAATCCTTGTGACAGACTGAATCTGTTACAATAGAGAGGAGGATCAAGGAGCCTGACCACTAGGAAAGAAGAAAGGAAACAAGCATTTAAGAACTTACTACACACCAGGAGTTATGATAAATGCTTTACAAATATTATTTAATTTGATCCTCACAGCAACCCTAGGAGGTAGGTGCTATCATCATTCCTATTTTACAGATGAAGGAATGGAGGCAAACAGAGGTTGCCCAGAATCACAGAACTGGTAATTGTTGAGATGCTGGATTTGAACTCAGTTTTTTATGGCTCCAGGTCTAGTACTTTAGTTAGTTAATCATTAGTTGATGAATTCTTTGCCCATGTTTACCCATGAAACAAAGAAAATTTTAAATGACTCTCAATTCTGTGAAGTCCCTTTCTACTTCTATAGTATTAATTGTGGGGTAGCAGAAAAGGCAGCAGAGGGCTCTAGGAATTACACAGTAGTTAGCTCATGCATAAACTTTAATTGCATGTACACCAAAGATGAGCTATTTGCCAATGACCAAAGAATTGATCTCCAACTGTAACAAGTGAACCCCATTAATGCTGATATCCTCTCAACAAAAGAAACCATAAGCCAAAAGGAAGTGGTTACTAAATAGGATCACAACTCATAAATTGTCTCTGGAAAGTCAAACAAAGAAGTGGGCAGAACTGATTTAATTTTGGACCCAAAAGCGTCAAAAGCAGTAATTTAGAGGGCATGAAGGTTTGGACACAATTGAAACAAGTCAGCAGCAGCAACATCATCTTAACAGAAAGGAATTGACTAGTTACAGATCTAGGTGTATCTTTTTATCCATTAGAGCAAAAGTCAAAATCAGCTTCAAGTTAGAAGAATAGATAAAGATGAGAAGACATTGTGAATGACCTGACCTACTCAAAAGAGGTAATGATGATGAAAAAAGAGAATTTGCAAAAAGCAAATTGATTATCACCATATCCTGAAAAAGTTTAACCAGTTTCAAACACTCACCAGAATATGGAGGTCAAAGGAACCTAGAAACTGTCTTAAGTCTACAAACACTTGATCTCCTAGCTAAATAGAGAGACATAACAGGCAAGGCCAACACTAGTTTATAAGGCATACCCATTTGTAAACACTATGGAGGATGATGGAAATAAAGAGACAGTCTCTACCTTCAAGGAGCTTACACTCTAAAGAGGAAGATGTCACATTTCAGTCCTCAAAGTACCAAAAAAGAAACTTTGAATGGTCCTTAAGAAGATGAAATCAGGAAAAGCTGTTGGACCCACCCGAAGAAGTCTATGCTCAAGACAAGCCAGGCTTGAATGTATTAAGGAATTATTTTACAAGTCAATCAGGGAGAAGATATGAAAAAGATAGTATTATAGATGCCAAACAAAAAAAATCCATTGATTAATATGCCCATTTTTATAAAAAACTTTATGTAAATGATCAACATACAGATTAAGGAAATTCTGGACAAAAAATGTTAATAGAACAAGCAGCCTTTCCCAAATAATCTTTCAAATAGAAGACTATATAATATTTGCATTTATCTAGTGTAGACATCAAAATGTAATCTGAAGAGCTTTCCTCTTATGGTAAGACCATATTGATCATCTGATTATTAATGTCAAGCAAGAAACAAAATGGGGAGGTATATGCTTACCAAAGATGATGACAGTGAAATGGAGAATGTTCTCCACAAAGCTCAAATGGAAGAGGGACTCCCTTATAGAGGATAAGATTATCCAGGTGATCCTGTTTGTAGACGATTTTTGCTAACTGAATCAAACTTCTGAATATTATGGGCCTTTCTAATGAGATTCATAATTACTTAGAGAGAAGCATAATAAAACATACAAGAAAAACTTAAATGAAAGAAAAATGTCTATTCCCTAGACTACAACATGCAGTTAGATAACAAATTCTTTGAGATATTTTATCAGTACATAAATACAGGGACGGCAGATGGGCCATGAATAGGGACTAGAATTGAACAGAAGGAAACTGGGATGGATCGGATGTGGGGCACTGCAACATGCTTACCCCAAGCTGCTCTTCAGCCCAAAACTCGTCTTTAAAAAAACCCCATAATAATAATAGTACTATATAGAGTTTAAGATCTGCTGAATGCTTTTCAAATATTACCTCATTTTATCTTTACAACAACCCCAGGAAGTGAGTGCTTGTATTATTGCCATTTTACAGATGACAAAATTGAGGCATATATAATTTAAATGACTTGCCCAAAGTCACCCAGTTAAAAAATGAGATTGGATTTGAACTAGTCTTCCTGACCACAGGTCCAACACTATCTACTGGGCCACCTAGCTTTTTAGCTTTTCTCAGTGATGCTAATGATGGCAAATTTTGGAACATTGCCATCCCTCGAAGTATCATGGTTGTAGGTAATCCAGAGGTTAATATAAAGATGCATTAAAGGCACAAGGTGATGTAACATATTTCCAAAGATGACCTAAGAACCATGACTCAGTAGATGGACACCATCAAAGAAATTTGTGATTGGGAAAGGCAAAGGTCTGGTTGTTTGGGAAAGTAAGAGATGGATAAGCAAGACTGCAACATTGACTGGTACCTATGAATTGTAAAAAAAAAAAACCAAACATGTTGAGTGGACTTCTGGGGAGGATCTAAGGAGAACATGGATAAGAATGTCAAGGGATGAGAAGTCATGGAAGGGTTGTGAGTTGTGTCAGTGGACGGAATGCCCCAGTTGATGAGCTCATAGATTTAAGGAAGTATGTTGAAATAAAGAGATACAATTGGTTTGTGGCACCTTCACTCTCTCACTACCTCTTGGTAAATTCATAGCATTTTGGGGGGAGAGATCCATATCTGTCCCACTGCGGAAACTGGCTTCGCTGATATTGATCAGCAATATGTCTGCAACTTAGTCTGAGGGTTACCTGGGTAGACTGAAGTATTAAAGGATTTGCCCATGGTTACATGGAAATTAGAGTCAGAGGACTTAGGGCCTCAATTTCTTCACCTGTAAAATCAGGAGAGTGGTTCCTTCCAGCTCTAAATATGTCAGAGATAAACCTGGAGTCCAGGTCTTCCTTACTCCCAGAGCAGCTTTCCATGTTATGCCACATTGTTTCTTGCTCACGTATGTTGGAGATAATAACAACTTACATTTCCAAAGAGATTAAGGCTTATATATAGCACATTTCTCATAATAAAGTTGGCTTCAAATGAGAAGAAACGCTAAAAATTGCAACAGTTATAAAATGACCTATTCAGAAGCATCATTGATGCTGAAAAGTAATAACATGCTTTGCGTTGGGAAACTTACTGAAATAAAGTGACTTACACAGGGTTACAGATACTAAGTGTTGGAGCCAGAAGCTGAACTCAGATCTCTTGATTCCAAGTCTAACGCTCTAAGAATAGGGTCCAAAACCTGTCAGTTGTCTATTATAGGGATTTAACTTGTCTGACTTCATTAGTACTTTACTTTTTAATGAATCATTGGGTACTGCAGACATCGTGGTAATACCATAAGATGGATGTTCTCACTCAACTAAGCCCCCAAACTACCTGTGTGACCTTGGGCAAGTCACTTAACCTAAGGTTAAGTCACTTAGCCTCAGTTCAGTCATTTGTAAAATGAGAGAATTGGATGAGATGACTTCAAAGATCTCTCTCAGCTCTAAAATGTATGATCCCAGGAACTCCAAATCTATCCACATTTGTCTTCTTGGACCAGGAAGGCTAAGGCCTTTAATCTGATGACCTAACGTCACGAGCCCCCTTCCACCTCTGCTACCCAACCCTTTCTACTCCTATATCAAGGAATTATAAAGACTGGGTTCCCTTAGCTTTTCCCAATGGTGAAGACAGTGAACTACCCCTTAAAAACAGCCACCAATACCCTGAAACCATATCATGGGCTTGTTTACAACTTAAATGAATGAAGTCAGAGGCATGCTAGGGATAACTTGTAGTCATATTTTCAGTGAGAGCATTTACATGTCAGAAATCAGCAAATACTACAAATCTGGGCTTGATCTATTGTTTTGTTGATTTCTAGGCTTAAGAAAGTGACAGAAAATATGTTAATGATGGCAGATTCAATTTAAAAATGTCTCATGTGTACATTTTCCCCCTCCAGAGGTAATCATTAGATCTTTGCTAGCACACCCTTGGATGAAGCCCACCGTTCTGTTTGCTTACTGCTAGGGTTTGACTTACCTGAGCGGTTAGTTCCTGTGCCTCCCAGCTCCTTGTTCTGCCTCCAGGAGGGCTGGACTCTCCTGTCCTGATTTCTGAATTCTGCCCTTCTAGCTTTTCAGCCCCATCCTCTCTTCAGCCCCAGCAGTAGTGAAGCCAAAGCAAGGAGATTGCTCCAGCTCTACCTTGCTCATGCATCAAACGCAGTTGTCATTTTAACTCAGTCATCATTTTTCAATAGCTCAATAGGAAAAGGATTTTAAAAAATCCCACATAAACGCTCAAACCATTATTGAGGTCATGATATCCCCACCCTTTCCTTCTTTCCCTGCTGCTGATTCCCTGCCTTCTCTCCCCTGCCCCCTTTCTAACAGCTTGGGTCTCAATTTGGGAGATCCTTAGCTATATGGGTACAGAAACTTAGCTCTTAAGCTAGTGGCACTGTCAGTAATGGGGGGAACCTGGGTCGCAGAGTGGGGAGGGAAGGTTCCCCAACTAAGGCCAGTCCGTTTCAGATTAGAAGGTGGGGAACACTGCTTGATAAAGAGAGTAGTTTCTTCCATAATTGCCTTGGTTCCTCTTACAGGGGATCTTAACTTGGGGTCTGTGAATTTAGCTTAAAAAAACTGTTTTGATAATTGCATTCCAATAATGTTGGTTTCCTCTGTAATACTTGGCATTTCATTTTAGGGACTTGACAACATTATTCTGAGAAGGGGTCCATATACTTAACAGAGTTCTCCCAAGGTGCTTGATACAGAGAAGGGGAAGACCCTCCTTCTCTAAGACCTCCAATTCTTTCCACTTCTAGGATTTCATTTGTTTGTATAAATTATGGGTGACTCTGGATGATTCCAGGGTATCAAAGGGACAGACGACTAATCCTAGACTTTGGGGTGGTGGGGGACAACTGGAAGCAGAAGGAAAAAGAACAAATCTTCTAGGATGGTTCTGGGGATGATTATTCTTTCTCCCTGCATCCCTCCCTGGCTCTTGCTCCAGACAGGTTCTCTACTGCTAAGGGGCATCTCTCTGCATGAGAAATGTAGGTCAGCACAGAGGCTGGTGAGAGAGCAAGCTAGAATAAGGGGCTCAGTCTAATCCAGCTTGGGAGCTGATTTAATCTTCAGAGAGCCCAGCAGGGTGGCAGGGATGGCAAACAGAAGTGGGAGAATGAAAAGGACTGAATGAGAAATCCTAGGGCTAACTCTGGGATTCCTTAATCCTCACTAGGCCCAGGATAGGATGTATTTTGATGGTTACAAAGTCTAGAGAAGGAGCTTCTTCTTTAATTTATTTTTTGTTTATTTTTTAAGACTGGGTCTCCCTATCTTTCTTCAGCTGCAAAGGCTCACAGGTTGCTGATGGGCTTTTCGACCTGGACTGGTTTGCCCCTCCTTTGGCAATCTGGTGGCTGCCTGCTTCTGGGCATATTGATAGAAGACTTACTGATGAAATCTGGATTCCTGAACTCAATTGATCTACCAACTTCAGCCTCCTTGGCAGCAGGAATTAAAGGTATGCACCACCATGCCAAGTTGGAGGGCACTTTTCTAAATGGACTGGCCCTTATGGCAGGTCCACTGATGTCTGGTAGTTTGGAAGTGGATGGCTATCTCTGGAGTCTTATATCTATATATGGACATGGTTTGTTTACTTCTTCCCTAGTAATGGGCCTCAGGTTCTCTTTCTGCAAAAAGGCAAGACTCTGTCTCTCTCCTCATGTCCTGCATTTCGTGGCTGCATGAGTTAATGTAAACAAAGTGCTCAGAGCTCCTGATGATGAAATATATTAGTTGTAAAGATTCCATCTCCTTGCTCTCAGAAGTAGGAGAGTATGTCTGAGGTAGATGCAGAATTATTTGTCTTTTACGCAGGCTTCAGATGAGACAAAGTGCTTGACAATTAAGTATTTATCAACTTTTGTGTTTCATCCCTACCTTCTCCTTCCTCTCTCATCTCTCCCAACCATCAACCCTCCAACTAAGTCTAGAAAGCTCAAGGTTGCTCAGATGGCTGGTTAGAGCTGTCACTGAAACCAAGTAGTAATTCCTCCCTCCCTCTCAGTTCTAGATAACTCCACTAGGTTCCCTGTTCTCCTTCTCCCTCTGGGCTGCCTTATATAGGTTATAGTCTACTTCAGTAAACAATTTCAGGATATGATTCTACAGTTTGCCTGAGCTTAAAAAACCCCCAATATCTATCAATAAAATTGATTGCCATTGCTGTCCCACCCCCATTTAGTTTCTATAATTCCTTTTTTACAAAAGAACTGCTTTACAAAATAATTTGCTGTGGGGATCTCCAAATAGTGGCTTCCCTGCCACACACTTTCAAAAAACCAAACAAACAATGTATTTGTGAAAATGTACTTTACACATAACTTCTCAGGATCCCATAGTGTAATAGGAGGAGCACTGGACTTAGAATCAGAAGACCCAAGTTCTATTTCCTACTTTGTCATTTACTAGCTGAAGACCTTGAACAAGTCATTTCCCTTACATAAGCAGCAGTATCCTCATCTGTCAAGTAGGACAATCCTTGCTCCACTGACTTCATGGGGCTGTAGTGAGAAATGTGCTTTGCAAATGATATCACATTAGTTAATGCAAACTTATATCTTGTTACCATTATAGCTACTGTGACCTATTGATGTAATTATCTAATGGGAAAAGTGAAGTGTGTTGGAGGAAGGAGACTCAGAGATGGGCTGGTGGCATTCTCCTAGAGTAGGAAAAGGGGGACAAGAGGTTCAGACAGATACTAGATCATTCCTTGTTGCATATATTGTAGAAGGTATTCCAGTTTTAGGAATGGGTTTGACTAGATGGCCTAGTAGAAAGTAAATTCCCTGAAGGCAGGAACTATCTCAATTTTGTATTTGTTTCCCTAGTGCCTAGGTCAGTATCTGGGATGCATTAGGTTCTTAATAAATGCTTGAAGATCTCTGTAATCTCTTCTAAAATTAAGATTTTATGGGTCTATGAAAAAAGGGCATTCTGGGAGCTCAATAAAGGTGGCAGGATTGATGTTTGACTTTTCTTCCTCATGGAACTTCCTTAGTTTTCCAATCTCAATCCTTCAATACAGACAAATTATTAGTGATCTTTTATTAGAACAAGTTTTTATTACAGCAACAATAAAACTTTTATTTTCTAGGGTTCATCCAGACCAGAGTGGAAGAAGTGGATGAGCACACAGGAATAAATCATAGTGGTGATCAGCCCAATTCAGAGTCTCCTAGGAACTCCAGGTAAAACAGGGGAGGCTGTAGATCATCTCTATCCTAAACTAGCTAAAGTAATATCAAGAAGACAGGCAAAAGGTGGGACAGCCAGGCAGTCAACACTCTTGACAAAAGATGAGAAATCTGTTAGGTTTTTTCCTCCATCAGAAGAACAAAAGTTGCCCTATGGATCATAAGACTTTGAGCTGGAAATAACTACCTCAAGCAATCAGCAACCCTTATATTTTAGAAATGGTGAAAATGTTTCAGAAATTGAATGAAAGTCTCTGAGGAGGTAACTTGCTAGTGATTCATATAGCTAGTAAGAAGCTGAGTTAGGATTTAAACAAAATTCAGTAATGCCCATCAAAATTCCCACCAGAATTATGTATATCAAGTAATTATATAGACAACAGTCTCAAAATAACCTTCTAATTAATGTTCCTTTAGCTAAGTGAGTATAAAAGTGGTGCTGAGGGTCATGAAGGAACTTCAGGATTCTAATTTCCCATCTTTGATGGGGAAGGTATCCTAAACAGGGAGAATGACTCAGGAGAGGAAAAATCATGGTGTGGGGGGTAGGAATGGAAAGCCAGCTAGAGTGGAGGGACCACATGGGAGCAATGAGGATAGTTTGATGTGGAGGGACCTAAGTTTGTAGAGTTAGAATGAAACCCTTGGTATCTATGCTTCTAAGTTTAGATTTCTTTCAGGAGACAGGACAGATTTTGAGCAGGAGAAGGAAAGAAACAAAATGATCTCTGTTTCCTCATAGGTTCTCAGTACTGTAGCAAACAGATGGGTTAGGCTGAGAGTTGCTAACAAGGTTGTTGTAAAGTTGCTAGGTATGATGTGATAAGGTGTTGACAAATTAAAATCAAGAAAACTGCCATAGTCATTGGGTACTTATTACCTGTTTCTATCCCTCCCTTTCTACACCTGTGCCCCATTTACCCAAATCCTCTGTCTTACTGATGATGCTTAACCCTGCTGGCTCCTGAACATTTCTCATTCTGTAGCAAGAACCCCACACTTGGTACCCCAACTTCCACTCCCTTTATGCAGAAAATTACACCAATCCGACCTATATTTGCCCAGAAATTCCCTCTATAGCATTCCCAACAAGTCATCATTCAGTCTATTTGAAAAATTCCAGTGATGAGAATCTCACTAGCTTCTGAAACAGTCTATTCTACTTCTGAGAAGTTATGCAACTTTTCCTTTCATTGAACTCTAATCTGCTTCTTTTTGATTTCTATCCAGTATCTCTAGTCCTTCTCTCTTGGGTGAAGTGGAATGAGTCTGAGGCTTTTCCTATATAAAAGTTTTCAAGATAGTTTAATACAGCTATCTCCCTCATCCCATAAGTCTTCTCTCCTCTCCAGTACCTTTTAATCTGTGGGTCATGACCAGTTTCCTCTTCCCAATTCCCAAATATCTCCTTTTCCTCACTTAGAGATAGAATGAATATTAGAATCATAGAATGTTAAATCTGAAAAGGATCTTAAAGATAATAAAACCTAACTACTTCATTTCCCAGATTAGGAAACTGAGGCACAAAAAAGGGTTGTTTGTGCCTTATCCTTGGGTTACAGTGAGGACAACTGGAAACTATTGGCAGCCTGCCCTCCAAGTGCAGGAGCCAGGAGGTATTTTCAGTTCAATAAATATTTAACTTACTCTTTGAAGGTGATAAGAGAACCTGAAAGCCAACGTCCCTTCTTTCTGCTCAAAGCAGGTGGGGGTGGGGTGGGGCAGGAAGGAGTGAAGGCCAATGTTTTATGTAGTTAGTTTATTTTTGAATTTAAAGGACAATACTCAGTTGCAGATTTCATGGGATAAAGATCAGCTGAAGTGTAGGATGCAGGTTCTTATTCTCTGCCTTTGAGAGTGCCCTTCCAGGCAAGGAGGGAGGCATCCCAGCTGTGGTGCTGATAGGACAGCTCCTTGGGTATGTAGTTAAAGAACCATAGTAGGTATCTCCCCAAACACTATAGGATCATAAGAGTAACATCTGATCTCAAAGGGTGGGATTTGAGAGACAATTTAGTACAATCTCCCTTATTTTACAGATAGGGAAATTGAGGGTCAGAGAAGAGAAGTGCCTTGTTCAAGACTAGTAAATGTGCGAATGAATTTGGAATCAGAAGACAAATTTAGAAATCAGTTCTACTGCTTGCTGGCTGTGTGGATATAGGCAACTGATTTAATCCCCCTCTACTCTGTTTTCTTGTCTCAAGGACTAAATACACACTTTCCGAAGCTCTATATTCCTATAAAAACACAACAGAACCAGGATTCAAACCCAGGTATTCGGAGTCCAGAGCCAGCATGTGATGCACTACTGCTCCACAGTGCATTTTAGTAACGGTGTCCCCATCCTGTATGGTTAAGATGGTGACACAGTAGTTTGGGAGGTGGGCAATCTGAGTACCCACTAGACTCCACCACTGGTTACTTGGCCTTGGCCTAATCATATAACTTCTATGCATCTCTTCCCTCCCCCACCTCTCCACCCTCACCGTGGAAATGGGAAGATATGCTTGGCCACTTAGGAAAGGGGTGGGGATAAATGATGAGAAAGGCTTTTGAGCTCTTTGGAATGCAAGCATTAAGACACTTTTAAAGAGTAAGAGACAGCAGAGCCTCACCTACTCTGCCCTGGTCAATAACCTAACAAATAGAGCTCTCCAGACCTCAAAACAGGCTGCTTTGGGTTCCATCATTGGTGCTTTACAGAGTTTGGTTATCTTCTTGTTCTTACTTTAGTTAAGTCTTTTACAGTCATGTCTGACTCTTTTTGACTTCATTTGGGGTTTTCTTGACAAAGATACTAGATGCTATTTCCTTCTCCAATTCATTTTATAGATGAGGAAACTGAGGCAAACAGGGTAAAGTAACTTGCCCAGAGTCACACATCCAGGAAGTGTCTGAGGCCAGATTTAAACTCAGGAATATAAGTCTTCCTGCCTCTAAGCCTAGGACTCTTTCCACTGCATCACCTAGCTGCCCCTTCTTCCATATGACCACCCCTCAAAAGGCTGAGGTCTTCAAGGAGAGGTTGGATGGCTTTGCCAGGGATGTTACAGAGAAGATTCTTTTTCTGAGAGGGGTTGAACAAGGTAATCTTTGAGGTCCCATATGACTCTGAGATTCTGTGGCTATGTTGTGAGCACCTAGTATACTCCAGGGAGACAGCTCTTCAAGAAAATGATACTGGTCAGTTTCTCACAGAGCTCCCAGGAGATGCCCCACACACTTTTGTTAGCCATTCTGGTGTCTTCCAGTCCTTAGCTCAGTCTAAAATTCTGTTTTTGGTATGTAATGAAATGGAAGGTGGGGGTAAATAGGCAGTTGTTTTTGAAATAAAGATTTTTTAAGACTATGGAATGCATTATGGGATGAGTGCTTTCCTTGGGAAACCACCTAAATAGAAAAATACCTTTCTTTGAGAGAACAGTTTGAATGTCATCCTTTCTGGGACTATTGGATGGAAAAGATCCTTAGTTATAGCACCAAAATTCTGTGTCTCCAGAACAACCTCCTCCCAAGACCTCTAACTCTCCTTGCCGGGAATCCCCTGTTATGGCTGCTGAAAGGCAGCTAGGAGACACAGTGGATAATGTGCTGAACCTGCAGTCAGGGAGACCTCAGATACTTTCTAGTTGTGACCCTGGGCAAGTCACTGAACTCTGTTTGCTTCAGTTTCCTCATCTGTAAAATGAGCTAGAGAAGGAAATGGAAACCACTCCAGTATCTTTGCCAAGAAAACCCCAAATCGGGTCACCATGAGCTGGACATGACTGAAATGGCTTAATGACAAGGAAACAGCTACTGCTGCCTCAGCACACTACAGACAAATCACCCCCCTACACACACACACACACACACACACACACACACACACACACACACAGCGCTATTTCTGGGGATGAGATTGGGACTTGGCTTTCATCACCAACATTCTGGCATGGAAAACATGATTCTGTCAAGTGAGGTTTACATTGAGGTGGTTCCAGAATGTTTCTGTATCCCTCCTCCTTGGTCCCCCTGCCCTGCCTCCAACGCTCACATTTAGCTCAGTTCTCTTTCAATCAGTTTCTGTTTACATCCCCATGTCCTCTTCCATTGGGCCATTCAGAGTCACCTAGAAAGAAGGATCTCTTGTGTTTGTCAATATACTATCCCTGGAATACCAACTTTTAAAGAGACAGAGAAACTGAGATCCACTGAAGCATAGACCAAGGACTACTCTTATGCCTCATTTTCTTTACTGAAAGACATTTTTTCCTTTATTATTTGGAAGCCTCTGAGATTCCCTTACATGCTCTTTTAGGTTTCTTTATCTTTATCACCAACTCCCATTCCTCCCTCATCCTAGTAGTATCTTCTGGTCCATGTAACACTTAGAGATTTTCAATGCTAAAAAAATCAGAAGAACCTTAGAGAACATTTAGTTTAGACCAGCTTATTTTCCAAAGAAGGTAACTGAGGCTCAGATTCATGGGACTTGCCCAAGGTCATACTGGAAGATAAGTGGAAGAGAAGAGATTTGAAGCTACGCCTGTTAGACTGTTGGTAAGTACATTTTTCATTCCACTCCACCATAGTTGCCTATGAGAACCCAGTCTCTCCCTTTGATCTTCATTTCCCTTGGGCTTTGAAATCTGCTATTTGACCAAGAGGGAGAAGAGCTTTGGGCTTTCTTCCCATATAGACAAAGGATGTATTGTAATGTTCAGGTAGTTATTGAAGGATAGCATTTGAGAAAAGTTGATCTACATTATCTAAGTTTCCTATGTCCATTCTGGATGTTTCTTGAGTTCTCAGCTTTCCCCCTCTCCCTTCTCTTCACTCCAGGGGCCCAGCTGCTGATGACTGAGTTTTGCCTAATCTATTGGCAAGGAAATTGGTCCTACCAGCTGTTGTCCATGGGAAGACAGAGCTGGGACATGCAGAGCAGCCATTGATTCTACTTCTGGAGCAGGGCATTGGCAAGAAATAGCAACAGATGGGATCTGCCTGCTAGGCCTGTGGAGGGGAGGATGTGGAGGAAGGTTTTGATTTTTCTATAGTCTTTTTAACTGAATCTGAGCTCTCAGTGGGAATCATGCAAAAAAAAATTCCTGGGTCTCAAACTTTCTTACCAAGGCTTCCCCAGTATTAGGACTTTCACAATCTCCCTCAACTTGTCCTTTATGCTTCCTCTCCTTTTGTTCTTATCCTTGCAAATAAAAATACTCTTCTTGAAATTTGTAATTATCATCAACACTAAACAGTTGTTTGAAGATAAGAAAAAACCCTCAGTTTCTTCTTAGAATTTTTACAGCTAATGAGATATAGAGCTAGAATGCTCGTAGGGAGTACCCGGACCCAGGGTGTTAAACGCACAGTCCATACAGGCCCATAACACATTTAGCTCAGTTCTGGAACTAGATTTAATGAGGGTAAATATTTTAACAAAATAAAGAAACATACGGTTCAGTTAAATAGCATTACATTTTAAAACTAAGTCAATATGTGGCCCTCAGGGATCTTTGTGTATGGATTGGTGGCCCCTGTTTTTAATCTGTGTTTGACACCAATGACCTGGGTCATCACTATAATTTTACAGTTGAGGGAATGAAGGCCTCGAAAGATCACTATGGTTACCCATATTCCTGAAGGGAGCAAATAGAGTCAGGATGGTAACTCATGTCCCTTGAATAAATGTAGTTCCCTCTTTACTACATCATGTTACCTCCCTCTAAAATGTCAGAAGAGAAGAATGGGGGGAAGAGTGAGTTGCCTTGGAGGACAGTGGGTGATTTCTGTAGTTTGACCTGGGCAATCTAATGCCTTCTAAAAACATTGGCCCATAATCCAGAAACCTATAATCCAGAAATAAAGGTCCTTTGGATAAATACTTGTTGGATTGGTTATTACTTTAACATTCTATGGGTTCATAGATCTGAGAGGGACTTTAGAGGACCTCTAGTCCAACCCTCTCATTTTACAGAGACCCAGGGAAGATTAAATCATTGGTCTATGGTTACAAGGGTCACAAGTAGCAGAGGAGGGATTTGAACTTAGGTTCTAGGACTCCAAGTCCAAGTTTTATTCCTCACACTACTTCCATCTACACACTGCCCTTAGTTCTTGGCAGAATAATTGGATTCCCATGTCCATGGGAACAGAAGGAGCAAGGAAGGAATGGTTCTGAATTGTAGGAGGGGATTGTCATTCAGGTCTCTAGTCTGACTAAAACTAGAGGCCTGTCATGGACTAGAAGAGTCTGTTAGATGTCATTTTGACCATCACTTGCCTCTAGGGAAGATAGGGAGCACAGGGCAGAGAAAGGAGAAGGGATGTTCTGTCTGTGAGAGAGAACTTCATGGAAATGTTGGGCAGTGTAATCAGTGGGAAAGACAACGACCTGGGAGAAAGGAGGCCATGGTTTTAGTTCTGTCACTAATTATTTGACCTTTGCTTTTTCTGGGCCTCAATTTTCTTTGTTTTTAATCTACAAAGTAAAGGGACTGAGCCATAGGATCTCTAAAGTTCCCTTCTAACTCAACACTCCAGGATTCTACCATTTTCAGCACATTTCTTGAAGTCTCACACCACTCCCTCCTTCAAAATGGGAAGTTTTTCCTTATGTTTAACCACAGTCTTCTCTGCCAGGAATCAAGGTCATTTCCTCTTTTGGGGGGCATGAGGGGGATATTTTCAGCTCAGTCTCTGGATTCAGGAAATGAATGCTGAGCCCCAGGAAGGGCTCCCAGAGCAGCCCAGCTGAGGAATTCTGCTGTGACAGCAGTATGGAGTTTTTAGCTGATTTGATCCATACAAATGGCAATGGCCCATCAGTATCTGTTGGTTCCTTTTCAATTAGCTAAGAAGGGAAGTGATTTAGTGCTAATGAAAATCAATGCTTTAAAACTGTCCCGCAAATCACAGGGGGCTGGAGGCCACAGCTATAAATACCTCCCTATTCTAGGGAAGGAAAGCTGAGTATGTGAAGCCACGTGCTCGGCACACAGCTTTCCTCCTCTAGGAATAGAGAGTTTGTGCCAGGGGAAGAAATGCACTTTCTCCCTCTCTCTGCTTCTGTCTCAGATCCAGAATGCCCTCCCAATCCAGAACAACAACCAAAAACAATCTTCTGCTCCAGAACAAATCCATCTTTGCTCTAGAGCATCTCTCGTTCCAGGGGGGGAAACGTTGTTCTTTTCTCTTGGACGTCCCATGGACTAGAATGGTCACTTTTACACTTCAGTAAACTTCCCACTCCAGAATGCATCCCCTGGTAATGCATCACTTTTGATTCTAAATTATTCCTACCCCTAAGAACTTTTAACTTCTAATTTCAGAAAATTACTTCTCAGTTCTAGAATACTTTCTCCAATCTATACTTTCCCCTCTCTTCCAAAGCACTTTCCCTTTTCCCACCACAAAACCCTTAAAATGTACATTTCTCTAAAAATTCAGATTTATACTTTATTTAAAGCAGTGATCTTTAACGTTTTACATCACAGATCTTCTTGGGAGTCAGGTGAAGGCTTTGGACTCCTCTGAATAATGTTTTTAAATGCATAAAGCAAAACACATTAGGTTATAAGGGAAATCAATTACTATGAAAATTTACATATATCTTAAAATCTATTATTGGACTTCAGGTTAAGAACTCCTGATCTGAACACAAACCTCCCCTGGGTGGGAGAAAATTATAATGGCTACACCTCAAGCCAATTACCACAGAAAGTGAGACTAGCCTATGCCATATTTAAACTCCTTTCTTCCCTTACCCCCAACTTGTGCTCCACACTCCCCAGTTGGCTGAGATCTGGTTTCCCAAAGTAACGAATAGACTCCAGCTGGAGTTTCAATCCTTGACCCTCAGGAATTTGGGGAGCAGCAGTGCTTGTTTAGAGCTGTGAGGAGGGGGAAACAGAAGAGTAGGCTGGAGAAACCAGACCCTGCGTAGCCCTCAGGGCAATTGGCCAGATGGCTGACTCTCTTGCCCTGCTCTGCTTGCCTGTCAGCTCCCCCTTTCTCACACTCACTTAATTATTGCTTTTTTTTTCACAAATGGAAAGACCCTAAAGTCCTCCATTGATGGCTTTTGCAGTCAAATGGAGGCAACTTCACTTAGCATGTCCTGGACCCTCAGCCTCTATGAAAACCTCCCAAGTCTAGTCTCTTGGCAGCAATGGAAAAAAGAATGTGTTTGCCGAGGGGGGTGGATAGGAATATAACAAGTGGCATCTCTATCCTTATATAGCTCTGTTGGTGGTGGAGACAGGGTGGAAGAAAGGGTGATGATACTTAAGAACCTCTTCCTATCCAAAGTTTTCTGTACACTCATCCTCCTTTACCTCCACTTCATGTGCCAGGGTGGTACCATTCTCAAGACCTCAATTTTAGGTGAGCTGGAGATCGTGGGATTTGTCATCCTGATTCTAAGTCCATCCACTGGAATTATTGTATGACAGGCTTATTGTTAGATCTCTTCAATGTGTATAGTACTTTATAGCTAACAAAACACTTTTATATACATTACATAATTTGATCCTGACAGGAATTTGGTGAGTCAGGGTAGGTATGATCACCCCCCTTTTTAAGAGAGATCACAGAATCACCTAGAACACCCCAGAAAAGTGGTCATTAAATCTTCTAGAAGACCTTCAATGAAGGCAGAAACTCACTATCTTTCAAGGTAACCCATTTTTCTCTTGGATAATTGTTAATTATTAAGAAAATTTTCCTTTTATCAAATCTAAATTTGCCTCTTTGCAATTTCTGCGTAGAGCTGTGAGTTCTGTCCTCTGGGGCCAAATGGCACAAATTTTCAATAATTGAAACTTTTCAAAGCCTGAAGATAGTTAATATATCCCTAGTCCTAAGGTCTTTTCTTTCCTAGTTCCTTCAGATGGTCTTCATACATGATTGACTGAACACCCTTTACCATCAGGGTTAACCTTTTTTTTTTTTTTTGGAGTCTACTCTCAAGCTTATCAGCAGCCTTCCTAAAATATTGCATCCCAAACCGAAGTGATGCTTAACCTGAGGCCAAGTGATTTGTTCAAGTTGATATTCAAGTGTGAAGAAGCTGCGAACTGGGGATTACGTTCCGGTTCTGTGTGATATATAGTGAATCATCTTAACCTTTCTATATTTCTTGGTGAAAAAGATGAGATTTAAAAACAAAGAAACAACCCCTCCTACTTTAGATGGCGTCTCCACTAAAACCACTTTCTCAAAGGTCAATAAAAACCAGATTCTAGTCACTAAATATAATAACCCTTTTTTCAGCCTTCATTGGCCTTGAACTCTCGAGGGCTTTTGATGCTATTGGCTAGCCCTCCTTCCTGGACACTTTCTACTTCCTCAGCTCTAAAGACTTTCCTGGGTCTCTTTTGGGTTTCCAATCATTTATCCTCTCACTTGAACTTTCACCAGACTCCAGTATCTTTTTCTCCCTGCCATGTTACCATCCTAAGAAACCTCCACGTTGGGGGGCCTCTCACTGGTGACTCTCTCCCTGGGACTGCCGTCTTAGTAAAGGAAGGAAACAAGTGTTTATTAAGCACTGAGTATGCACCAGGCATTCTGCTAAGTGCTTTACAAACATTATGTTATTTTATCCTTACAATAACTCTGGGTGGCAGGTGTAATTATCATCTCTCCTTTACAGGTGAGGAAACAGAGGTTAAGTGACTTGTCCAGGGTCATACAATTAGTTAAGTTTCTGAGGCTGGGTTTGAATGCAAGTCTTCCTGACTCCAGGCTCAGTACTCTATCTACTGTGCAACCTCCTTCCTCTTAGGAAAAACCCCAGATATGCTTTACTTCATTCTCACCTGGACTCTCTCTAGATTCCACCTTCTCCCTACCTATCACACTGCCTTCCCCTCCTCTGTCCCTGCTCACAACAGCCCTTTATACATTGTTCTCCTCTATTATCTAGCTTGCTTGTATTTGTATCTTCAGCACTTAGTATAGAGTCTGGCACATAGTAAACCCTAAATAAATGGTAAATGTATGTATGTATATATGTATGCATCTGTCTATCTAACTCTCTCTCCTTCAGTGGTTCCTTGTTGTCTTCCTAACTCTTTAAGTCCAGCATTTAACACAGTTTCTGGTACAATAATCACTTAACAAATGCCCATTGACTGACATACTGATTGGTCCCCAAGGGTCTCCTCTTGACCATCTTTTCAATACCCTTTCAACCTTCTTCAATCCCACGACTTCAATTCCAAACCAACACAACAATCACTTATTAAGTGGCTAGAGCTACTTTTATGCAGATGACATCCAAACGGTTCTAAACACTAGACCCATATCTCCTCTAGATACCCTATGAGCACTTCAAAATCACCATGTCTAAGACCGAGTTTCTTAGTTCTCTTTCTCTTTTTTTTCAGGACTGTAAGAACTTTCTAGTATGAGGACCCCTCAAATTTATTTTCTTTTAATTGTATTTTTCAATGAATAAAAAATATTTTCAATGAAAAAAATTTCTTTCCCTTCTACCCCCAGTCCCACTGGAAAAGAAACAAAAACATAACCCTTGTTATAACATGCAGAGGCAAGAAAAACAAGTAACCACATTGGTCATGTCCAAAAATCTATGTCTTAATCTGCACCATGAGTCCATCACCTCTTTATCATGAGGAAGTGGGGGGCCATTTCTCCTTCTGATATTCCTCCTTCAAATATTTCTGTTAGCAGCGTCGCCATTCACTCAGTCTCCCATGTTTGGAACTTCCATGTTATCTTTGACTTTATCCCCTCTCTCTCTTCATTTTGTTTTGGAGTCATTTTTCAGTCAAGTCCAATTCCTCATGACTCCTTTCTGGGGTTTTCTTGGCAGAAACACTGGAGTGGTTTGCCATTTCCC
Organism: Potorous gilbertii; assembly: GCA_028658325.1. NCBI lineage: Eukaryota > Metazoa > Chordata > Mammalia > Diprotodontia > Potoroidae > Potorous > Potorous gilbertii. Next base: position 605,134,781 of record CM053770.1, read on the forward strand.
TTTTCCCCTCAGATGTTGTTACTAAGCCATGTAAATTCTTCTTCTGTAATATCTTTTGCATTCATTCTTTCCTTCCTCAACACCCCAACTTTATTTCCCACTGCCACTATAAGCATATTAATGATCACCTGCCTATATTACTACAAACAGGCCTTCCTGCCTCCACTCTCTCTGCCCTCCTGTCCATACTTTATACCACTGCCATACTTAATCTGCTGCATATGCAAATTTGGTCACATCACTCCCATCTTCAAGTATTTTTAATGGCTCTCTATTGTCTAGTCATAAGGTTCCCAAACTTATTTGGCCTGCTGCCCCTTTTCAAAAAAATTACTCAGCACCCCCTTGGAAATCTACTTTCTTTAGCCCTTTAACGATTCTTCTTGAAATTTATATCATTTCAGAAACAAAATATTTTTTTTAAATGATGAATCTTAAATTTAATAATTTATTGTAAATTTGTGTTTCTTCCTACATTGAAATTTTGATGATGCAATATTGCATCATGTAACTATATAGTATTGCATTGTAAACAAGTCCTTACATGCACACATTCCTGCTGATGCATGCTGGATTTCCAGACAAAGTGTGACATGCTCACCTGTCAACACTGACTTGTTAAGACCTGTCAGCAAACTTGACTACTTGTTGATTATAACTTGCATTTTGTGTCTTTATCTGGGAAAATAATGTAATCACTGTGACTTTTACTCTTCACACAACAGATGAAACATGTACAAAATTTCAAAATTTCTTTAACTTGTCTACTTTCCTTATGCTTCCACCTCCCCCTTATTTTTATTCAATGCCTCCCCCCCAGTTGCACCATCCCCTGGATCATTCCGAGTGCCCCCCCTAGGAGGTGGTATCACCTGCTTTGGGAATCTGTACTCTAGTTCAAATTCCTTTACCTGGCATTCAAAGCCTTCTACAAGATTATGACACTATATTCCTAGATTTGTCTTATCTTATTCTATTACTTGCAATTTTTGTATTGGTTTATCCTTTGTCCTCTAAATATACCTTACAGTGTCCTTTGTCCCCATTCACATTATTCCTTATGCCTGACCTGTCCTCCTGTCCTTCCCTTTCTTGCCTGCCATATCCCCAATTAGGTCTTATTGCCCAACTTAATTACACCTTCATGAGAGCTTCTCCAGGCACACTGCTCCCTCTACCCCCCTTCTCAGGTGGGGACTTGGGATGTGAAATATTGCAGAGTGTTAGACTTTGCCCCAAAATTAGCTTTGTTGGACTATTTATATTCTCTTTTTTAGTCTTTATAAAGGATGATCTTCTGAAAGAGGGAAGGAAGAGGGATACATTGGGAAATCTAAGTGTTATAAAAACAAAAGATATCAATATAATTTTAATTTTACAAAAGTCTTCTCAGATGCCCAATTAGTAACAGAATTTACCTTCCCATTTCACATGCATTTAACTCTAATTAATTCATGTTTATTTTCTATTTTAGTTATGTGTGTCATTGCTTGATTAGAATATAAGCTCCCTGAGGGCAGGGACTGGGCCTTATTGAATCTGTCTTTATCTTTATCAGACTTCAGTAACACACAGTTGACATAAAATGTTTGTTGAATGAATAAATGAATTTATACCTTTGGAATACATTTATCATTCATTATTGAATATTATTATCAGTCATATTTGTGCCTTTTCCCCTTAATGAATACTTATGGAATTGAATTGTATCTGAAAAGGATCTGAATTCCCAGAAGAGTGGGGTGGTGTGCCATGGAAAGAGCTGACTCTGGGAGTTTTTCCTTTTCTATCTGGCTTCAGTCCCAGAGTTGAGGAGAAGAAGCTTCCCCTGTGTATTTCTAAGAGCAAGGCCGGGCTCCATCATTCAACTGACACTGCCCTTTTTCCTTTAAGGGCCAAGATAAAACAGTGTACCCATCTTCCAACACTGCCAACTTAGAAATGCCAAGTCAGGAGATTTTCTCCTCCTTTCAATAGGGTTATCACATTACCATGGGGATCACACACAGAGGGAGACACTAGACCCTGGCAGCTAATCCAATGAAAACTCTCACCCACCACAATGCCTAGAGACTCTGGGGAGAGGAGCTTGAGGAGGAGGGCCTTTCCCTCCTCCCCCACAGTGCCTCTTTGATGTCATCATGTGCTCCCTAGTTCATTTTTCCTGCCAGGCAGAGAGAGAGAGAGAGAGAGAGAGAGAGAGAAAATAATGTACTTTTAATCTGGGCACCCAGGCCTGTCCCTTATGAGACTCCTTTCTTTACTCCTCTATCCTCAGCTCCCCCAGCCCTTTCTATTTCCTACTGTATCCCTCAGATCCATGGTTCACTTCTATGCATCTGCTGGTATAGGTCATCTGGGAAGAGTTCAGCCCCATCCCATTACAGAACCAGTGAATCTCTAACCCCCTCTGAGGGCACCTAATTTAACCTAAACCCAGGATGGATCCTGCTTGCATCCTTGCCAACAGTTATGGAGCCTCTGTCTGAAAACAGCCAGTTAGGAGGAACTCCCTATTTCCCAAGTCAGCCCATTCTGGGCTGGAATAAAAACCTTTAAAAAAAGGTTTTTCTTACATGCGATTGAAATCTGACTTTCTGCAACTTCTGTTTTCTAGGGACAGACAGAAAGAAGGCTAATCTAGCAGGTTGATAGCAACTTAACCTCTATTTGCCTCAGTTTCTTCAACTGTAAAATGAGGATAATAGCAGTGCCTATCTTGAAGGGTTGTTGTGTGGACTAAATGAAGTAATATTTGTAAGGTACTCAGCACAGAATCTGGCACGTAATAGCTTCATTCCCTGCCCCTCTGGCTTCAGGTTCCCCCTCTGTAAAATGGGGATTATAATGCCGTCTGCCTCTCACTTTTACCGTGTCCAGTGATAGGATGTTTGTAAAGCCCTCTTTAAGCATGAAAGTACTATATAAATGTTAACTTCTTACTACTGTTATTAATCTCAATCTCTGTTCCACAAGTTGTTGTTCCGTTGTTTCAGTTGTGCCTGACTCTTCATTACCCCACTTGGAGATTCCTAGGCAAAGACAATGGAGTGGTTCACCATTTCCTTCTCTAGTTCATTTTACAGATGAGGAAACTGAGGCAAACAGGGTTAAGTGACTTATCCAAGGTCACGCAGCTAGTAAGTGTCTGAGGTTAGATTGTGATTCAGGTCTCCCTGACTCCAGGATCAGTACTCTATCCACTGCACCATCTAGCTGCCCTCTCTTTTTTCAAATACTTAAAGATAGCTATAATCAATCCCTATCCCCATGACTTCCTTTCTTTAGGCTAAACATCCCCAGTTTCTTCAACTAATTCATTTAAATGAGATGTACTTTGGAAATATTAAAACACTATCTATCTATGTAAATATTCCAGCTCTTAATTGTTCTGTTTGTTTCATTTTATTACACTATCTGATTTGCTCTCCTCTATACTAACTGGTAGAAGCAACTATACCCACTAGGTATTTAACCCTGAGCAAGTCACTTAACCTCTGTTTACCTTAATCCACTAGAGAAAGAAATGGCAAAGCACTCCAGTATCTTTGCCAAGAAAACCCAAAGGACAACCTTGGCATGCTATGGTCTACGGGGTCATGAAGAGTCAGACAGGACTGAACAACAATGTGAATGGGTCCAAGGTCATGAGACAGTAGCCATTAGCTGGAAGACTGACCTTGGGAAGTTGCTTTGACACTTTCAACTTTAGATCCCTCATCTTTCCAATGAAAGGGTTGGCCCAAGTGCTTTCTAACATCCTTGGATTCCACAGTTCTACTGTTCAGCCTATGTGGAAACACATCGCAAGGATTCATGAGCTGGGGAAATATTTGTGCACTCTCCTTGTCACCCAAATGTAAATGAACACTTCTGGTAAACTCATCCATTCCTGCTGTTAGACCAACTCTCCCTGTTTACAACTCACACAGTATGGATGCATGGGGAGCAGAGTGATTCGGCAGCCAAGAAACACTGTTTTCTCTTCCCAGTGAATACACTCCCTGTATCTGCTGCCTGTTTCTATAAACCTGCACTAAAGAGAAGGTGCCAGCCTGTACCTTGGCAGAGTGGATTTCTTTACCTGGGGAGTTTCCTATACCAGGAAAACCTCTGGTCCCTCTCCCTATCCCTAGTTAGGCTTTCGAAGGAATTTTCTATCGAGTCAGGTATGAAAAAACACCAGGGCTCTTTTTTCTGTTGTTTGAAAGATGCAGTCTCTTTCCTGCCCAATGATTTGGGTAAGGGTCCTTCCTAGAAACACAAGGACAGAGGAACCATGCTGTAATCAGTGTGCCTGCTGAGCCTTCTGCTCCAGTGCAGAAATACCATGTAAGCAGCCCCTTTGTAGAAAGACCCATGGAAGGGAACATTGCCTGGTGCCAGCAGCGTAGGAGAGTGGAAAGTCCACATATTTGATGTCCAAAGACCAGACGCTTCCAGCTAGAGGATCATAGCCAAGTCATCTCAAATAATTGCCTGTTTCTTCCATGGAAAAATGGGAATGATAATATTTGTACCTCCTATTCCACTGGGTTGTTGTGAGCAAAGTGTTTTGGAAAGCTTAAAGAGCCATATAGAGGAGTTACTATCATCAGGCCCCAACTCCATCTCCTGGACCTCCATCTCCTGAGAGCATTTAGCCCAGTTAAGGGAGTGTTGAGCAGCTCCAGCCTTTCTCATGTCTATGGCCACCTCCCTGCTTCCCCTCTGCATTTCTATCAGGCCCCAGGACAGATTATTCTTGTTGCCACATGAAGTTGCCTGATAAACAGCTGTTCAGCTTTGGCCCTGGAAGAACCCCAAGGGCTCCCGCCCAATGCAGCCTATAGGGTTGATGACCTCCTTGTGTTCTACTGGCAGCACTAAGCCAACATTTATTTAGTGCCTACTATGTACAAAGCAGTATTCTGGTCCCTATGTGATATACAATGATTTTTTGAGAGCTTTTTGTCCTCAAGGGCTTATGGTCTGACTAAGGAGGTAAGACATATATACAAACATTTAGAATAAGATAAATACAACACAGGATTTCAAATTTAGAGCTGGAAAAATTTTTTTACAGCACACTGGAGTCTGACTCATTCATTTTGCAGATGAGGAACGTGAGGCAAAGACACCCATCACATAACTAATGTCAGAGGAAGAGGTTTGAACAAAGGTTTGATTCCAAATCCAGCGCCCTATCTGTTAGGCCAAGCTGCCTTTCCATAAGAACAGTATAAAGCAGCAGGGGGTTCGGAGGAAGGAGAGATCACTACCAGGAGTTGGTGGTGGTGGAGGGTAGGGAGGCCTTAATGGAGGAGGTTGTATTTGAACTGAGCATGGAAAGACAGGTTGAATTTCAACAGGCCAGATTTAGAGAATGAGAACATTCCAGGCATATGGAATGGTATTAGGGAGGGCACAGAGAAGGAACAAAGCATCCCAAGGTAGAGTGTTGAGGTCACCCTTTAATTCAATATATTTTCATTCCTTTCCTTGACCTCTAAAAGGTTGGAAAAAACCCTCAAAACCTTTTCTTCCTCAAACTACAGAGTTTGGAGTTGGAGTGAGCAAGAGATTAATTAATTAACATCAATGAGCATGATGAGCAGATTTGGGAAGTCAAAGGTCTTGGATTCAAATCTCATTTCTGCTACCATGTGTGAGCTTGGGCAATTTATTTAAGATCTTTTTTGACCTCAGTTTCTTCCTCTGTAAACTACAGAGGATTAGGGTAGATGATCTCTAAGGCTGCTTTTGGATCTGAATTTATCATTTATGAAGCTTCAGAGTCATCCAGTCTTTCTTGGCAGAGTTCTCTTAGATAGCCTTTTGATTGTAAATGCTCTAGAGTGTGTATTCAGGAGAACGGAGTTCAGGGCTCTCAGGGACTGAGACCATCGAGTGCCTTTCAGAGTTAGGGCCATAATAATCACAGTAGTTCACAGCAGTAGTTACATGGAATCAGATAGTGACTTAAGATATTAAAAAGGAAGCCCTGGTATAAGCATGAGAACCCATTCTTAGAGGTTACAAAGGGCTTTTACAATATCCTTACAATAATTCCATAAGAAATGTAGAACAGGGACTATTATCTTCATTTCCCAGATGCTGAAAGTGAGGCTTAGAATGATTGATATATACATACATATATATATATATATATATATAAAATCTGTTTCTTTCACCTGCAGTGGAGTTGATGCCATCATGTTTAAAATCTTGGCCCTGAAAACCATAGAGGTATGGGGTGGCTGACCCCTTCAAAAGTTACTGAGTCAGATAAGACATTTTGGGGGGACATCACCCAAATGGAAATTTTTTCTGTTTGATTAGACATTTTTGTAACAGAATTTGTTTTTCTTTTGTTCTTAATTGGGGTGAGAGGTTGGGTTGGGTGGGGAGAGAAAATGAATTTTTGCAGATTGAAAAAAATAAAATATAATTTTTTTAAACAAAGTTACTGAATCAAATATTCTTAGGCATTTTATCCAAATCTCTCTTTTCCCTTTCCAGTACTCTACCTTGTAATCAAGTTTATTTACTAATGTTATATATCCTCTCTTTAGATGGTAAGCTTCTTGAGGATAGGGCCTATAATTTTTCATCAACGTATTTCATGTTTCCCAGTGCCTAGCATAGTGCCTGACAGGTAGAAGGCACTGATAATACATCTGCTAAATTGTGCTCAGAGAAAGCTTTAAAACCCTGTATCTCCTCACCCCACTACATGTCATCACCTAACTTATTTTTTTCCTATTGGAAATACATGTTGTCATGGAGATCCTAACACAATGGGGCAGGTAGGGAGCCTGTTGCTTAGCAACAGGATGTTGCATGCCCAGGATTGGATGCCTAAGTCCAAAAGAGCAGAAAAGATACAGAGAGAAGGTGTGAATAATACAGGGCATCACCCTGTGGGTATGTGAGGGTATGAGGTGGCTGCAGGAGAAACAGGGCCAGGGCAAAAGGAAAGAGAAGAAGGCAGAGAAGCCACAGCCTCCTCAAGGTTTGTCAAGGGAAGAGGCACCACTGGCTAGTGTTCTGATTTGAGAACACAGAATAGATGCATGTGTCTATTATGGCCCAGGGGCTATTCTAGGAACTGGGCAGATAGATAGACAGACAGACAGATGTAAAGCAGTAGAATATACAGAGCTATTTATGTAAGTACAAAAGGACTGCTGGAGAAATTACAATAAAGGACTGTAAATCATAATGAAAATAATACTAATGCTTATGAAATAACAACATGACAAAACAGTTCCTGTCCCAGAGTGCTTTCATTAGAGGGTAACATGTGCACACACATATAAGTAAATCAAAACATATACAAAACACAAAGTGATTTCAGTAATGGAGGTTTGTAACAACTAGGGATGCCAAGAAAGGTCTCCCACAGGATGTAGCGCTTGGGCTGAGACCGGAACAAATGTAGGGATTCTAAAGTAAGGAAGAGTTAGTTCATTCCAGGCATGGAGAAAGAATATATAATGTGAATGGGGGGAAAAAGTTCAGTCAGTTTTTCTGGAATGTAGATATATGAATATAGTAAATGAAGGAGAGTAACATACAAAAAGTCTAGAAAGATGAGCTGGAGCCAAACTGTATGGAGCTTTAAATGCCAAACAGGAATTTGTTTTTTGAGAAGGGAGTGATATGATTAGACCTGTGCTTTAGGAATATCAATCTGAACCAAAACCTAAGTCATCCGAGGCAGATGGGGGTGGGGTTTAGGCAAATAAGAGTGCTTCTTCATCTCAGGGGGGAAGGGTGTCCATAGACTACTGTCCATAGAGAATTTTTCTTTATAATATTTATTATATTTTTATAGCCTAAAACCTGCTGTAATCCAACTCTATTCCCTTAAAACAATGGGTCCTCAGGGGCGTCAGAAGGCAGACTCTTTTCTTGACTTCTCAAAGAGATCCTTTCCTGGGTTGGAGAGCTCTTGTGTTTCTCCTCTCTGCCAAGACACATTTTGCCCCAGCTTCATAATTCTACTTCAGATGCTCCCAGTAAGTATTCCCAAACTGAGGCAGTAGATATACCATAAAAGTAGATTGGTCTTTGAGTCACGGCACACCTGGGTTTGAGTTTAGGGTTCGATACTTAGGAGACTGCGAAAGTGTCAGTTTCTCTGAGACTTAGTTTTTGCATCTGTAAAAAGGTAGTTACTATAAATACTGTAATAGAAGTACAACACATCTTTCTAGGGGGTTGTTGTGAGGAAGGCACTATGTAAACATGAATGGTTATTATTCACCTTCTTTTAGTCTTTTAATCTTCTTTAGCACTTACATAAATAGCATTGTATAGTTTCCTGGTTTACATTTGTCTGTCTATCTCTCCTTTTCTCTATGTCTTTGTGCATGTTGGGGAGGGGATGAATCCATCAATTCCATGAGACTAAGAGTCTCCCCAGGAACAGGGACTATCTCCCTCATCAGACTAGGAGCATCCTGAGAAGAGGCACCCTCTCTTCTCCTCCCTCTGAATTTATTCTCAGTGTCCATGACTGGGTCTGTCCTTCAGGGATCTGTGGTATTTTACTGATTGCAAATCATCTTCCAGGGTAATTTCAGGGTTAGAGAGAAGGGGGATGAAGAGCAGGGACTCACTCAGACATTATTAAAATCAGCTATCTCAACATCTACGATGTTCCCGCACTCTCATTCTCAACCCTTGAAATTCCAGTGTGGTTTTTAAAACTGTCTCTGCTAATAATTGCAACAAGATCTGAGAAATGCCATTAACTTGTCTGTTTGGCCTAAGCCCAGTTTCCTTGTGTGGATGATCCTGGGACATGAGTGTGGAACTGGGGCACAGACTGGAGTGAGGGCAGCATGATGGATGAGTGGATTGTCCTTAGGATTTCTGGATGGATACAATTCTTAGCTCAGCTCATCCAATTGTCTGTCCCTGAAGCAGTTTCTTGTTTTCATGAAAAGGGAAGATCTTGTCTTTTCACTCATGAAAGGCCAAAGGGACTGACACTATATTATTTACTACAGAAATAAGAACTAAAAGGGACCTATACACCACTTTCAATAATATACAAGGCCACAGTATCATAGGATTTAGAGCTGGTAAGGACCATAGAGACCATTTTATCCAAGCTCTCGTTTTAAAAGGAAAGGAACTCAGATCCAGTGAAATTAAGACACACACTCAATACCACCTAAGTCTTAAGTAACCTAGGGAGAAGTATGATGCATTTAAAGAGTATTGGCTCTGGAATTAAAAAAGCTGGATTAAAATCCCATCTCTGGTACTTAACTACTTGTATAATCTTGGGCAACTTCTCAATTTCTTCATCTGTAAAATGAAGGGGTTGGACTAGATGGCTTCTGAGATTTCTTTTAACTCCAGATCTATCAAACAGGATTTGAATCCAGTTCTCTGGTTCTAAGCTCAGGATTCTACTCATATGCCACTTTGTCTTAATTACCAGCTACTTTCCATCTTAACTGGGCAGGAAACAAGAAGGAAAAAGACTTAAAAATGCAACGAGAATGATTTAAGTCAGAGGGTAATAGGATTAATTGCCTTGGCAGCAAAAAGGTTGGGGGTGGGAGGGAGAGAGAGGCTTATTCAAATCTGTTACATGTTGCTTGGAAGAATGTGGACTCTCTGTCCCCAGAGATCTATAAGAAGAGAGACAGAAATCATGTTACACAGCGTAAGAAGTGCTTGGGAGGACATGTACACATTGCTTATAATTAGAGGCCAGTAACCAAACACATAGTCATTAGGATCAGAAGGGGATCTAGAGAGCTTTAAGTAGTTTCAAGTTTGAGGTTTAATGTTCATTAGGTGCTTTTTATAAAAAAATTGCTCAAAGTGTCTCCTCCTTTCTAAAATGGAAGAGATTGGACTAGATCACAAGTTATTAATCTGGGGTTCTTGAACTTTATTTAAAAATGTTTTGGTAACTGTTTCAATAAAATTGATGTCCTTTGTAATCTTGTGCATTTTATTTTATGCATCAAAAACCATTTGTTTTGAGAAGATGCCCCTTCTCAGACTACCTAAGGGGTCCCTGACACAAGAGAGGGTAAGATTTCCTAGACGAGAAGATCTTGAAGTCTGGGTTCTGGCATTCTAGGAGTCATTGGTGAATGACCGAACATGCAGTCATTAGTGGTTTGCCATAGCGACTTTGTAAGCTAAGAGTGAGTCTCATTGACGTCTGTATTGCTAAGTTCAGTCCATATGACAATGACAACGACAAAGATATTGAACAGGCTGTTGTATTATTGAAATGATCAATGAATTTGGGGGTCAGAAGACTTGGGTTCTGATCCTTTCCCACTTTTGAGATCTTTGGATAAAACATTTAATCTCTCTGAGTCAAAGTTTGCTCATTTGTAAAAACAAAAAAGGATTAGATGATGTCTTAGGTTGTTTCCTCCCTTTGAGCTCTCAAGCCTGAGATTCTTTGAACTAGCCATTGGAATACTGCCTAGAGGCAGGGGGATTGCCAAAATGAGCCTTTTAGGCTCCATGCATACCCACAATCAGATGTTTCTGTTCTGGACTCTGCGGCTTATTGTTGGAAAGGTCTGTGACTTTAGGGACAGAAAGTGAACCCATTGATAGCTCAAATCTTCCTCTCAAGCTCATGACACTTGGTAATAAACAGCGGGGGAGTGAAGCTGAGATGAGGCTATATCTCAGCAGAATTGTTTCCAAATAGAGTGTCTTGTTTTTTTTCCCTCAAACTCTCCCTAGAGACACCCCTGCCGCTTAAAAGCCACTAAATAGCTCTCCTTGTTTATGGCACATTCTCCTGTCTCCCCACCCCCACATTCTCTCCCTGGTCTCTTTTATAGCAGTTACGTGAGTGGTGCTGAGTAAGAAAAAAAGCAGGGCCTGTGAGTCACTCCTTTCTGAGGCCTCAGTTTCACAGAAAGGGAGTGTCAGGAAAGAGCTGGGATAAGAAACTTCTCAGATCCAAGGGTCAGAGTAGACCACAAGCCCTAAGTGCTATTTTGTAGCACACCATGAAGAGGCCAGGAGAAATTCACCTGAGTCTACTCAGCATGGGGGCAAGTCCTCATCAGCAAACTGGAGATTTATTAGTTTTGTGCTTCACAGTTTACAAGGATTCTGAGAGCTGAGTGACAATCCCCGAAACATGAGTAATGAGGCAAAGGTCAGAGGAAGCAGACCTCTCAGGAAAGGCTAATGGAATCGAGGTGACTTTGCCTATGAAAAGATAGCCATTAGTTCTTCCCTGGAAGAGACTAGAACACAGAGCGTCTGCGGAGGGAGAGAGATAGTGTGTTTGGAGAACAGGCAGGAGGAAGAGGCATGCTTTGTGTTCCCTTGAAAGAGGATCAAGTAGGGACCTGGATAAGGCAAAACTAGGACTGAATGATCACAGCTTAGTCATAGGGCACAAAGATTTAGAAGGGGCTGAGAATATTTATGTTTCTTTAGAAGGCAAAAACAATTGAGTTTAGCACCTAGTTAGCAAACTATAATTAGCTCTATAGGTTAAAGCCCAGGAGAACTTCACTCTGACCTGGTCCCACCCTGCTTTCCTGGTTCCTAGCCTCCTTAACAGCTGCCTCTGGAAATCCAGGTTCCTCCTCTCCATAAGGTGGTCTGAGGTCTTTTCCTTGAATTTTCCTCCCTTCTCTTATTTCAGCCACTCTTTGTTCTGGATACATTTTATGGTGCTTGCCCAGAGGGCATGAATCATTAGTTCTGATAGGAATATGAGCTCTGGACCTCTTGCTTTTGATAACTTTTAGGCACTTTCTATGACCAAATGCCAGAGCTTTAGAAACTCTGTTCAGGCATACAATTGGGATAGATGGCACTTGAGGTCTTCGCCAGCTCTGAGATTCTGTATCATTTTATAGATTTCCTCCCTTTATCTTGTGATGAAAAAATACTTGGAAAAAATTAATGTTGCAGTAGGAGTGAGAAAAGGAAAGGTGGGGAGAATGGACAGGGAAAGGGGCATCTTGACGGAAGCTCTGTATTGGAATACTGTACAGGATCCAAGGGCTACAGGTCTGTTTGTAGAAGATCTGATTAGATCATAGTGTAAGAGAGGAAGTGCAAGGCAGGAAATAGGAGGGAATTCAAGGGAATGGAGCTGGAATCCAATTTTGTGATTGGACTTACAAGACCTAAGGGATGGAGCCTGAGATAAAAAGAACCTTTTGTGGCAGTGGGTAGATATTACCTGTATTATCACTTTGTTTAAAGTACTTGGTAGATTGCAAAACTGTAATATAGGACTCTACAAAGGAGCAGGGCCTTGCACAGTGTCTTACATATATTAAACTTCTAACAAAGGTTTTTTAAATTGAATTGGGGAGGGAAGTAGCTGTATAATGTTGGGCAAGTCATTTGATCATCCAAAGCCTACCACTTTCCTCCTATGAAAGGGAGCCAATAATATCAGTAGTACCTACCTCAAATGGTAGTTACACAGATGAAATGAGAGTGTAAATATAAAAGGGGCAGATGACAAAAGGGAAGAAGGATGGAGCCATTAAATGTGGGCCAACAAATATATCATCATTAATTAGCCCCTGAACCTGTTTATTGCATAGATTTTCCTAATGAGTAAAGGGCTGAAATACTCTAAGATGGTAAGCAAAAGCTCTGTGGGAGATTCATGAGGATTAGCTAGGTCTGAAACCAGAAAAAGAAGCTAGCCAGCTTGGGGTTCTGGCAAGGGAGAGTCTTCATGACCATGACCACACCTGAAAATTGTCTCAGGGAACATGTAAGTTGGTCATGTGGAAAGGCCAGGCCTGAGCTCTAGCTGGAACAGAATGTGAATCATTGATATAGCTTTACCTAATGGTAGCTAGAGCCAGACTCAGTGAAAGGGTAGTGAGCACTAAGGATTGATACAAGCTAAGCAAAGATTAGAAACCAGAGTCAGAATATTTCTGGAAGCTGTGCCAGCCAATCTATGGCCAGGTTGCAGATAACTTTAGATTGCTGTGCTCTTTAAGTTCATCAATTATGTATTTTGTTTGCACAGATCCAAAGACCATTAAAGCTGGAAGGGACCTTAGATATCATTTTGTCTGATCCCCTTATCTTACTGATGAGGATTTAATGTTTTCTTACTTATCTAGTAACATTCCTTCTAAAAACCTAATGCTTGTCTTAGTTAGACTAGGGAAAAAATAATTTTTTCCTCCATTTCTCCCTAAATTTCCTACAGAATCAGAGGTTGAAAATTAACATTTATGCTTAGAGAGAAGGGGTCAGAACAGCTGTTCCCATCTTTTATTTCAGTGGTCTCCAAGGTGCCCCCAGAAAAGTGAAAGGGAACTTATATTTAGCCACAGGGCTGATTATTCTGGTTCCTTCCTAAACCTGTAGATTCTATGAGAACTCAAGGGCTGGTAGCAGAAGTTGCAGGAGAACAGCGTTTGATGACTGATTTTGATAGACTTAACTCTTCACAGGACCTAAAACATTTCCAAAGGACTCATGATGGGAAATGCCATCCACATCCAGAGAAAGAATGATGGAGCTGGAATGCAGAGTGAAGCAAGACTATTTTGTTATGTTTTGTTTTCTTTTTTCTATGCAACACGACTAATGTGAAAATAGGTTTAATAGGAATGTATTTGTAGAACCTATATCGGATTGCATGCTATCTTAGGGAGGGAGGGGGAGAAAATTTAGAATTTTTGGAAGTAATTATTGAAAACTAAAATAAAGAAGCTAATAATAAAAAAAAGAAGTTGCAGGAGAGGGACCAAACAAATTTGCAAAATAAGAAAGAGTAAAGGTCTGAGGGTGAGCAAGTGACATGTCAAGGAGTCTGATCTGAGGTTCCACTGTGAGGGCTCTTCTTTCTGCAACATTTCTTGGCAGAGATATCTTGGAGGTTACATCAGTAGGGGAGAATGTGGGGCAAGCAGGTGACACAGATTCTAGGGGGTACAGAAAGTTTGTGATGTGGCTATGGAAAAGGGCTTGGTCCTGTGTTATATCATCAGTCAGGTCCCATAAAGTCCACCTGGATGGCCATGAGAGGGGGAAGAGGGAAATGAGCCAAAGCTGGCAAGGAAGCAGAAACACAAGTCTTCCTAGCCAAACAGGAAGCAGGGCAGAGATTCTGAACCCTCATTTCCTGCAGAGTGGGAGAGAGGAAGTTAGCGAATATAGTAATGAGACCAGATGTATTATTTCAATCTTTTACTTCTAGAGCTATGTAGCAAAATCTTGACACAACCCCAGAAAGCAAAAGAATCAGAGAAATTGGGTATAGCTAGGAGCCTGGCTTTATTGGATCTTTTTCTTTGGCTTAACCAGAAGCCCCTGGAGATATGTTAAAGTGTTATGTGATAGTTTGTGGTTTGTGTAGTGAGGCTACACTGATGGACGGAAGAAGCATTGAGTGTCACAGTCAAGCCCTCAGTGAGACAGATAGATCCAACCTGCAGGTCCAGGGGCAGGAGGAAGGGTGAAGATGAGGTGTTGGAAAAGAGTAGCAACTTGTAAAAAGGGAGAAGAAGACTGGGGAGGGCTTGGGAGGCAATGAAGAGCAACTGGAAATGTTTCTGGTTTCTATAGAAGTACCCTGAGGAGAGGCTGGGTCTCTTGGGAAAGAGAGTGGATTAGTGGATGGCACCCGAAAAGTTCAAGAGCATCTACAGGAAGTAAGGTTCTTTTTGGCAAAATGGTTTAATGGAAAGAGCCGAGACCTGAGACTAGGGGTCTTTGGCTTCTTGTATCAGTACTGATGCTAACTCCCTGGGTGACCTGGACAGATCATTCCTTTTCTCTGAGGTGCTCTTCTGCCCTCTTCCACTAGGAAAGGGCTTCTTAAACTTTTCCCACTCATGACCTCTTTGGTACTGGGGAGTCTCCAGCCTCACATCACTTAGGAGCATCCTCCTAGTCTTTATACTTGCCTCCACCCTGAAATACTCATATGCATTTCAGGTAAGAGGTAGCCCAAGCATCTGGAGTGAATTGATCTTCAGTTACAAGTGAACTCAACACAAGACATTCCAAAACAAGATTTGGATTCAGAAGACTTGAATTAAAATTCCTGTCCTTGTAGGTCTTTTCCAAATAGAAATAGTGGATCATAGGATTTAAAGCAGGAAGCAACTTTAGAGATTATCTAATCCAATTCCCTTCATTTTACTAAAGAAGAAATGTGACCAAAGAGACTAAGTGACTTTTTCAAATCACATAGGAAGTAAGGGCTGGAAGCAAGATTTGATTGGATCGAGGTCCTCTGGCACCAAGTGGGAGATGTCCTGGGACAGTGCTTGTACATAGAAAATACTATCTTTGCTGCATTGTATTAAGAACCCCTCTTACTAAGCTCCTCTGCTAAGTTCCACACTTATCATTGGTAATGTGGTATAGTGGGGGACAGTTGATAAAAAAGGGTTGAAAAAGGAGAGGAGAGAATCCAGATGGAGAAGAAAATATAATTTTACATAATTCCTTCTGTTGGGGGAGCTTATAGTCTGGTGGGAAAGGTGGGACATTCATTTATCCATTCAACATACATTTTTTTGGTCACCTACAGTACAGATATCCTGAATTAGATTTCTACTAGACATCTTGAACTCAACATGTCCCAAAATGAACTCATTATTATAGAGGGCAACACCATTCTCTCAGTCTCTCACAACCTAGGTGGTATCTTCAACTTCTTACTATCTTTCAACCCCCATATCCAATCTGTTGCAAATGCCTGTTGATTTTACTTTTATAACATCTCTCAAATATTCCCCCTTTTCTTCTCTAACATTCTGAACACCACCCTGGCACAAGCCCTCATCTACTCATGTCTGCACTATTGCAATAGACTGCTAGTTTGCCTCAAGTCTCTCTCCAATCCATCCTCCATTTAACTACCAAAGTGATTTTCCTAAAGCTCAAGTCTGTCCATGCCATCCCTCTATTCAATAAACTCCAGTGACTCTATTATTTCCAGGATCAAATACAAAATCTTCGGTTTGGCATTGAAAGTTTTTCATAACCTAGCCCCCTCCTACCTTGCCAGTCTTCTAATACCTCATTCTGCCTCACATACTTTTGAGTCCAATGAAACTGGCCTCCTAACTTTTCCTTGAATGATAGACTTCAACTCAGTTCTGGGCATTTTCTCCTGCTGTCCCCCTGTCTAAAATGCTCTCTCTATTCATCTCTGCCTCCTGACTTACCTGGCTTCCTTCAAATCTCAAATAAAATCCCATCTTATATAAGAAGATTTTTGCCAACCTCTTGTAATTTTAATGCCTCCTTTTAATAATTTCCTATTCATCCTGTATCTAACTTGTTTGTACATATTTGCTCATCTCCTCCAATAGATGGTGAGCTCCTTGAGGGCAGGGTCTGTCCTTTGCCTCTTTTTCTATCCCTAGTGCCTGGCACATAGTTGATACTTAGTGACTGTGGAGTGACTTGCTATAGATCAGTGTGGTACACAATGCAGGAGACATCAAGTTTAAGACAAAGACATCAGATGCAGGTACAGATAAACCAGAGAGGCAGTGATGCCAGAAGAGAAATAGTCCTAGATTTGGAGTAGAAGTTGGATCAAGTCTCATCTTTGCAATTTACTAGCCATGTGGCATGTGCTTTGAATGTTTGCATAATGTCTCCCCCCATTAGATTGTAAGCTCCTTGAGGGCAGGGACTATCTTCTACCTCTTTTTGTATCCCTAGCACATAGCACAGTGCCTGGTACACAGTATATGCTTAATAAATGTTTATTGAATGAATGAATGAAGATGTATATGGAAGTCTTGCACTATCTATTTGAGAACTATTGTAAAGACTGAATAAGTTAATATAGGTAAAGTTCTTTGTATAAAACATTAAGTACTACACAAATATTAGCTATTATTAATAAGAAGTAACTAATAAAAGATTATAGAAGTAATTTGATGGAAAGGAATAAATAATGGAAAGCTACCTGAAGGAAGTAAGCATTAAGCATTGTTTAAAAATTGGGGTAGAATATAACCAGGTAAAGAATAAAAATAACATCTGACATTTATACAATACTTTAATGTTTTTGGGCAGCTAGACGGCACAGTGAATAGGGTGGCAGACCTGTAATCAAGAAGACTCATCTTTGTGAATTCAAATCTGGCCTCAGATACTAGCTGCATGACACTGGGCAAGTCACTTAACCCTGCTTGCCTCAGTTTCCTCATCTGTAAAGTGAACTGGAGAAGGAAATGGCAAATCATTCCAGAATCTTTGCCAAGAAAACCCCAAATTGGGCAGTTATGTGGCACAGCAGATAAGAGCACCAGCCCTGGAGTCAGAAGGACCTGAGTTCAAATCCTGCCTCAGGCACTTGACACTTATTAGCTGTGATGCTGTGTGATGCTGGGTAAGTCACTTAACCCTGATTGCCTCACTAAAAAAAGAAAAAAAAACCCAATGGGGTTATGAAGAGTCAGATATGACTAAAAAAGGCAAATGAACCAAAACAGAATAAAAGTTTGCAAAGAATTTTATGTATATTATCTCATTTGATTTTCACAACAATCTTTTTTAGATAGGTACTATTATTTATCCCCATTTTCTAGTTGAGGATCAGACAAGTAAAATGACATATGGCTAGGAAGCATCTCAGGGCAGTATTCTAATCCAGTTCTCCCTATCTCCAAGCATATAAATCTGCTCACTATACCACAATGTTTCTTAGAGTTGATGGGATTTCAGACAGGTGTCTGCATAGAGCATTGCATGACCTCAACATAGAATAAGAAATATCATTTGTCTATATTGTCCTAGCCTTATCCTACATTCAAGGTTTTGGGTAGGGTAGGTATGACCCTAGTGGCCACAATGCAAGACTGGCTAATTTAATTTTTTAATTCATCTGAAGCTAATCCAGCATTAGCAACTTGCAGCTATAATGTGAGCTGCTGCTCCAGTCCCATTCATCTCCTCTCCTAACCCAGAACAACAACAAAAAAAAAAATCAGCAGCAGCTCAGTCTGCAAATTCCAGAAAATTCCTCCCCATTGTCCCTACTCCTGGACATACAAGGACAGCTGGTGGACAGGTCTTAGTCATCATGAAGGAGGAAGAGTACCCCATATATAGAGCTTGGATGGGAAGTATGGTCCACCAAGGAGTCCCTGTCATAAGGAGAGAAACAGCTGGGGGCGGGGTAGAGAATGGGGGTTTTGAGTATGCCCATTAAGAGAGAGGGTGGTATGTGAGAAAGTGATCCAGAATGACTATAGGAAGAAATCTTTTAGGGTGTATGTGTGTGTGGAACTTAGTAAAATATGTTTATTGGAGGAAGTTTCATTTTAGTGACAGAAGGTTGGGGTAAGTGAGCAATAGAGGATTAAGATTCAACCCTATTGCTACTTCTCAAGAGTAGGGACCATATGTACTTTATACTTATACCTCTTACAATGCTGGGAATATAATAGACAACTGGTAAATATATAATCAGATTTAAAGTTGGAAAGGGCCTTGTAGATAACTTAATCTAAACACTTATTTTAAAGATGAAGAAATTGGGGTCCAGGGGGATTCAAAGGATTTACAAAATAAATAGTGGGGTTGGGATTGAAATCCATGTCTTTTGACTCTGAATTCAGTTTTCTTTCCTCTATGTCATGCTCTTTGTGGTTGATTGACTTAAAGGTAAACCATTGGACCATTCAGGACTATGGAAGGACAATGACCACAGCAGTGTAAAAAAGGACAACATTGAGAGGCAAAAACACACTGGTCAAATAAAGCAGCTAGTGTTAGTAGCACATAAACAACATTAAAGGATATATCTTCTTTGTTAACAATTAACAAACTGTTTTTGGGGAATATTCTTTGTCATAGGGGTGGTGTGGGCTGAGTGGTTGATGATTGGTGGCTTGGAAGTATTTATGGTAGCAAAACAAAATATAGCAAAACTTTTTTTTTTCCAAGAGTGACCAGAAACAGATATAGAACTAGGATTGAGGATTACTGAATCTAATGCTCTCAGTCTCATGCCAGGGGAAGCAGATCCTTGAACCAACCTATGCCACTATAGGATTATCTCTGAATCCCAACTTTCCAGGTTTGGGTTACACTCAGTTCCCTTGAATTCAGTTGGAAGTCTCCTATCTTTAGGCTTATTGTAAGTGAAACATGTATTTTACTGTTTCTTTCTCCTGCTGGTTATGTGGTCAATGATAAAGATGATGGGTGGGGGCAGGGCTGATGAGGGAAGTTTAAGAGGTGTAGGTGAGAGGGGCTGTGTAAATTCCAGACATGAAGTCAGTGCAAAGTCAAGGAGAGAGAAGTAGTATCTCTCAGAGAGATGACATGGTAATGGGGAAAGACAGCTTTCCTAACAATCTCCAAAGAAGAAAGACCTAAAGCACCACCTTTTCATAATCCAGGATTAATCCTCCAAGTCTTTAGGCACTCCCCACCCTCTGCCTAATTCCGTAATTCCTATTATGGGCTGGGAAATAGAGTAAAGAAGAGAGCTAAGAGCCGACTTTTGGGCTTTCCCCTGAGGCTGACCTTCAGGGTTGTGATCCCCGAGCAGGTTTCAGCACCTTCCTCTGCTGGACAGCTCCCCAGCACCAGCTACTGCTGCCTGTCCAGCAACCCTCTAGGGTCCTAGGTGGTGTGCTTAAGCAATTGATTTCTTCCTGCAGTTCCTGACCCCAAATCTTGTGTAGAAAAATTCAGCAAATGGATAAACTATAGTTGTTCTCATCTCCTCTTCCCCTAAACCTAACAAAGATCACCTGTATAAGACAGGAGACACTTCCTTTCTGAACTCCTTCTGCCAGAGGTAATGAGATCTATATTCTTTCCACCCCAACCCCACCTCATCCCGCCCAGAACCCAGAGTTTCAACTGGAAAGAAATAACCTTTGCTTACAGTAAGATTCTGTCTCCCCTCTTACCTTTCTAGACCAGAATTCCTATGATGAGTTCTGTTAGCTCCCTGGATCTCTGGGCTCTTAGGGCTCTTGTCAGTCTGACCATAGATCTTGACCACGTGCTGACTTCTATTCCCTAACCTCCCCCCACCATCCCCGCCCCAGCCCAGGCAGGCTTGTTCAGACCAAGGGAGCTTTTTAACAAGCTTTCAAATCCCAGCAGCTGCCACCTCTTCTCCTCTCTCTTTCCCCTCCTCCAGGGGTCAATTCAAGGGCCAACCCCCTGAGATATCCAGGGAGAGTCTGGAAGCTCTAACCAGGTGGGACAGGAATTTTTTTAAACTAACCTCCAAGAGGTGAAGAGCTATCTGTTAGGGCATGTTGCTGCTGGAGGAGGGGGCAATATCATGGATACCAAACCAGAGTAGATAATTCAGAGCCTCTGATGGGGAAGAATTCCTTCTATCGCCCTCCTATTCCACACACAGACA
>CM053770.1:605155627-605221240 GCA_028658325.1 Potorous gilbertii
ATATGTTTTACATAATTTCACATGCATAATCTAGATCAAACTGCTTACCTTTTCAGGAAGGGAGGAAGGGAGGGAGAGAGATTTGCATATTTTGCATATCATTAGCATGATTTATACAGAGATTTCTACCCCACAGTCATCCCTCTTTGTTCGGAGCTTCTTGGGCCTGGATAGGTTGCTGGTCCTTTGTGAACAAATAACTAGTTGGTCTCTACTTAAGGAGATCATAACTGGAGTCTTAGCTGTGAACCATAATGGA
The DNA here is from genome assembly GCA_028658325.1 of Potorous gilbertii. Taxonomy (NCBI): domain Eukaryota; kingdom Metazoa; phylum Chordata; class Mammalia; order Diprotodontia; family Potoroidae; genus Potorous; species Potorous gilbertii. The sequence goes on from CM053770.1 coordinate 605,155,887, forward strand.
GTCTGTAAAAATAGCCTTTTCAGGAATAGAAAGACCTTTTGACATTCACACAAACAGGACTCTGTCAAAAGGGTCTTTTTGGATAAATGCCTTCTTGTTCTTTGGTTCAATCTGTCACAATTTGTGCAACTCTTTTCTTCGTATGACATCAGAAGCAGCCTCCTTTGTCTTTCTCCCCTTCCAGGCACCCCAGGGACTAAGTTAATATGATCTGAGCAGGGACTTCCCTAGGATTGCCTGAATGAGAAATCCAGGATTGGAAACCTGGGACCCTACATTAATGTGTCTGGGGTGTCTTAAGAACTTTGGTTCTGCATGGTAGCAGGGAGATGGGCAAGAGGCAGATCCCTGAAGGCAGCAAGGAGTATTTTTTAGCTGTTTCTATATCCTCAGTGCCTAGCGTAGAGCCTCGCACATTGGTAGTTGATTAATAAATGTTCACTTGATTGAATTAGATTTTGAGTGTCACCCAAAGGGTCTGATTTTTGTTTTTATGTTTGTTTGGGTTTTTTTAAAGAATTTCTTGGTTTAAAAAACCAGGCTTCTTCCTGTTACCACTCACTCCTGACCTGAGGCATCTGGAGTCTGGGCTGCTTGGCAAAGAACCAAGAGCTTCTCTGTCCCTATCTGGACCAAGTCTCTCACTGAATCCCTGATCCTGGGTGACTCAGGAACAAAACAAGTAGGCTGAGCCCACGGTCCAATAACCACAGATATTCTGAAATTAACCAAGCATCTCAGCCTGCCTGTGTGTGTGTGTGTGTGTGTGTGTGTGTGTGTGTGTGTGTGTGAGTGAGAGAGAGAGAGAGAGAGAGAGAGAGAGAGAGAGAGAGAGAGACTGAACCCTGGGGGCAGTTTCATGTGACCTTTGGAGGATGTTGTAAAAGGCAGGGGTCCTGCCTGCTTCCTGGGATATCAGTGGGAGATCTAATAGGGTGACTGTCATCACAACAGCAGAAAGCAATGTGGTCCCCAAACCAAACATCCTGCCTCCTGATATTGCTTTGACAGTCTCCCACTACACTGCCCCAGAGCCAGCTGACCAACTGCCTGAATGACCCCACCCTATGCCCCTGTTTAGCCTGTTAGCAATAATAAAATGAGTATCTGAAAATGATACACACAGTATTTTTTTTTGGAGAGCCTCCAAACACATTTCAGTGAATATCCCAATAACACAGCAAGACCAGAGAGAGGAGGGTTCATTCAGCTCTTAGGAATCCAGAAACATGGAAGCTCAGATAAGTAAATGACATATGAAGTCCACTAGAGAATTAGTCATAGGCTTTGAATTCGAACCCAGGAGTCTACACTCCCTTAATCAGAAGTAGTTTCTTGTTTTCTGTTTGTTTGTTTTACAAGTGATCCTGATTATTGAGAAATCATTTAAATGGGATGTATCTATAGGACATCCTATACATTTGCCAAATCTGAGACCAGTGAAACTGATAAGAGCCTTCAAAATCACCCGAATCACAGGTAGGGGCATTAGGTGCAGCAGATAGAATAATGAATTTGGAGTCAGAGTAGCCGGGTCAGAATCCTGTGATCTTGGGCATCTTGACCATGACCTTGGACTTTTCCTTCTCTGGGCCTCATTGGAGAGAATCTTTAAGGTCTTTTCCAGCTCTGAACACTGTGCCACTGCTCTTCTCATTCAGTTATTGCTACCAATAATAGTACAGAGTTGGGAATCAAGGTGTGGCAGGGAAAGAGCATTGGAACAGGAGCCCTGAGGCCTGTGTTGTACTGGCAGGTTCTTCAGAGATTAGTTGTGAGACCTTCGGCAAAATTAGCTGTGAGACCCCCTCCAGGCCTCAATTTCCTCCTCTAGAAAATGAAGGTGTTGGAACAGATCGTCTCTAAGGGATCTTCCCCCACTAACATGATTGTTTTGTGAAATTGTAAAGTGGAGATCACAATCCCTGTCCTGCCTGCCTTGAAGGATTGCTTTGACGCGTCAGTGATGGGACGTTTTACTAACTGTCAAAGGCTGTACAAAAAGGACCTTTGTTATTAGCCCAGGGAAGACAAGTTGCTTTTCAAACATTCTTATTCATTTCTACAACCACCCTGGGAGTAAAGTTAGCAAAGTGAAAGCTAAACATGAAAAACTAAAAGCTGTAACAATATGTCGGTAAGAATGACAGCAAACTTCCTCCTCCCTTGGTGCCCCCTAATTAGATCAAATACTTCCTATGTGTGGTGGATAGATAGTGCTGTGCTTAGAGTCAGGAAGACTTGAGTACAAATCCAGCCTCAGGCATTCGCTCGTTCTGTGACCCTGGACAAGTCATTTACTTTTTGTCTGTCTTTGTCCCCTTTTCCTATTTCATTGTCCAATCTCTCAAGGACCGAGCTGATGGAAGAGAGGATTAACATTCTTCTCCTTCTGGATATTGCTACTCCACCCAACTAGCTGCGCCTTGGGGGGAGGGGGGAGAGGGGGTGGGTTGGCAGGCATAGATTCTTTGTCTAGATTGCTCAAGGCTGGGGGTGGTCAAGGATAGGAATAATCTCTCTGGCCTCAGTCCTCCTTTTCTTTGTAAAGTCCACCTTTCATTAAGTGTTAACCAATCAGAGTTGACTGTCACCTTCAGGAACACCCACTCTTCCAAGGGCATATAAGCCTGGAGCCTGCTACCATGAGGGTCTTTGGCATTGGATAGTGTCACTGACCTTATTAGTAACTGATGTTATTAATAAAACTACCCAGAAATTATTTTATTTAAAATAATTTTATTTAAAATGCCACATATCCCAGTGCCTGGCACATAGTAGGTACTATATAAATGCTAGCCATCGTTACTACCATTTTTGGCTGGTCGGTAGACAGGTAGGCCAGGAGATTACATTATTTGTTGAAGGTCACCTAGTGGTCCTTTGACAGAACTAGGCTTCAGAACCTCTGTGTCCCTCCTTCTACTCCATAGTATTTCTCATTAGAGAACACAGTCTCATTTCCATTCCACAAATGTTTATTAAAAGCCCACTTTGTGCAAGGTACTGTGCTAAATACTAGGAAGATATTAAGATGAAAAAAACAAAAAAAACTACAAATCACTACTTTTAAGGAGCTTACAAATCTAATGGAGGTGGGGTGGGCATATACACAAATAATATTCAAATGACATCTAGGTGGCACAGTTGAAAAAGTTCTGGGTCTGGACACAGGAAGACTTGCGTTCAAACCCAGCTTCACACATTTACTACCTCTGTGACCCTGGGTAAGTCACTTAATTTGTTTGCTTCAGTTTCCTCAACTGTAAAATGGGGATTATGAAGAGACCTACCTCCCAGGGTTTGTGAGGATCCAATGAGATCTGATACATAGTAACATGTAAATGTTAACTATTATTAATAACAACAGCTAGTACTTGCATAGAAGTTTACAAATGTTATCTGACTCTTCTCACAACAACTCTAGGAGGTAGGTGCCATTATGATCCCATTTTATAGATGAGGAAACTGAGTCAGACAGAGGTTAAAGGACTTGCCTAGGGTCATACAGTTAATGTATATAGTCACATTTGAATTTAGGCCTTCCTGTGTCCTTTCCCAGTCACTTAGATGACTCCTACATTGATGAACTATCAGAGGCTTTCTCTGCCCTTTGCAAGCTTACAGACTACAACCAGAAAATTCAACCAAGAAAGATCCTAAGGACTCACAAGGGTAATAGAAAGAGTAGTGGATGGAAAGCCACAATATTGGGATGTCTATGGTCCATTAGAAAGAATACAATGGTTCTGGAGTCTGAAGATTTGTGCTTATACCCTGTGTGTCAGTGTTAGGACCATGTGACCTTGGGAGGTCACATCATTTCCTTATATGTGTAATGAGAGGGTGAGAATGTAATGGTTTCTGAGGTCCCTTCCAGTCATAAACCAATGCAAATGTGAAATTCAGACAAAATGCTTTAGTAACATCTTAAAAAGGAGTGAACACTTTCATGGGGGTGAGGGGTGGGAAGAGTGTGTCCAGTCCTCTTGGATATGGAAAGGGAGGGAGGAGAGGAAGGAAGGAAAGGATACAGTCCCTTCCAGGTGTTTGAATGCCAGTCATCCAAATGCACAGGAGAGTGATTTTCCTTTGAGCCCCTGCCTCAGGAAGTCCAAGGGCTCCCGGAATAGAAAGAGTTAATGCCAACCTCCTTCTGGCCTCCACAGGTGACCTTTTGAAAAAAAGGCCCTTCAGCAGGGTCTTTGAGATAATCGGAGCAAGAGAGATAATGAACTTTCTGTTTTAATTGTAGATGGGAAACAGAGCAGGCTTGTTGAAGAGCTCAATTAGCACAGCTGGGCACAGTGACCTGCCTGCCCTTACTCTTATCCTACTGCCCGTATCCTCCCCCCCAGCAAAATGATGGAAGTCACTATGCCAGCCCCCCGGGTGAGCCTGGCACAGGGAGAGCCAGCACGAGGAGCTCTCAGGAGCAGGAAGAACAGGAAATTCAAATGAGCCAGTGACAGAGGTTGGAGGCCATGCAATGAGAAGGGAGGTTGGATAAAGCCCCCGTGACTAGCCTCTCTCACAGACAGCCCTGAAGAGAATGGGATATCCTGTAAGGAGTGAGCCAGAGCCTCTTCCAAGAAAAAAGGGCTCTGGGTACAGCTTTCAGGGCTGGGACATTGGAAAAGGACTCATCCCACTCTGCCCCAAAGTAAGCCTTGGGGGCCATGAAGCTGAAGGTCTCTGCCACCACCTTTATAATAACAAACCATTCAATTGTGGATTTCTGATCTTGTACCTCTGACCTTGTTCTCTAAGATAGGACAGAACCCTATGGCAAGCCCTTTCCCAGTACTTCAGTACTAGGTGGGTTCAAAGTCTAGGAATCACCAGGATAGCTTGAAAAGAGGATCCTAGGACTTACGGCTGGAAGGGACTTAGAAATCATCTAATCTAATGCCTTCATTTTCCAAATGAGCAAACTGAAGCCAAGCAAAGTCCACAGATTCACAGATCTAAAGGAGGAAGTTCAGACAGATTTTAGGAGTTTCCATAAACTTGGAGGGGGGAAAAATAAACTCATTTTAATTTGAATATAACTGATTACCTTTGTAATCTTATGCATTTCATTTTATGCATTTAAAAACACTGAAGAAGAAGTCCACAGATTTCACTAGACTGGAAAGAAAAGAAGAAAGGAAGGAAAAAAAGAGAGTGAAGGAAGGTCTATTAAGCACAAGTGTGACCCTTTAACTGAACCCTCGAGGTCCTCAAGTACAGGACTACCCTGCACTTGAGGGCCTAGAGGGCCACATGTGGCCATAGGTTCCCCACCCCTACTCTATGGAAGCTATTGGTTTACTTTATTAGTTGTATGACCCCAACTTCTCTGAGCCTCAGTTTCCTCATCTGTAAAATAGAGATAAAAGTACTGGCACCACAACTCCCTCCCAGGGTTACAGTGAGGAAAGTAGTTCCTTAGCTTTAAGTTGTGCTATAAATGTGATCTATTATTACTCACAACCATGTGAAGAGATGAAACTGAGCCAGGGCTTGACCAGATGTTTGGAACAGAAAGGAATACAGAGTCTTCAGACAGTCCCTGACTGGAAAGCATTCCAAATAGAAAGGAACGTGGGTGGCAAAGATGGGATCCTGATGTGAGAGTATATGGAGGCCGAAGCTTACCCACTCATTATGAAGCAAGTCCCCATGAGAAGTTCCCAGGGATGAATGGGGTCAAAGAGCACCTAGGATGCCCCCTCTTTATCTTCCTCCCAGGAAACCCTAGCAAACCATGGCAGGGATCAATTGAGGGGAGTGGAGGGCAACAGAAGAAATATGAGTAGCCTAGGACTCAGCTGGGAGAAATGTTCCTTCAGGGTGAGTGACCCCAGCTTGGACTGGTTGAACTTTGTCCACTAGAGGGAAATGACTGAACTAGTGGGTCCCTGACCTCAAAAAGGTGGGGGGAGGGGCACCTATGGCTTTGTCCTCTACACTGAACTTTCACAGGCCCTGAAAACCAGGAAGAAATTAGAGACATGCCCAACTGGGGCCATGGGGTAACCCCCTTCCCATCACCCCTGGCCTCTGGCTAAGGTCTTGTGGGTGAGCTTCTGGGTTCCAAACATAGTAGACCCTAATAAGTGTGTGTTGAATTGATCTGAATTCACTCTGCCATAGAGATAAACAGCTAAGGAAACCTCCCTCCCCTGCCCCCTGCTCTGGGTTGGGAGGATGTGGTTAGGAAGACCTTAGGGCAGGGATGCTGCTGACTTCTTTTTGGAAAATGCAGGGATTATCGAAGAGGAAACGAATACTTCCAGTCATTATCATCCTTCTTTCCAGTATTCTAAGGAGTTTGTTTTATGGGAGTAGAGATGACTGGATTGCACTCTGAAAACTGCCGCACTTCCATTCATTCACTCACAAGATCTTATTCACTACCTATTAGGTGCCAGATAATGGGGAAAACCAAAACCAAAACCTGCTCCTGTCCCCCAGAAATTTACATTTGGGGGGTTGGGGAGGATATAGCAATTACATGGACACATAACTATAGCAGAAGCTGAAAAAAGAGAAAGGAGTAACAACCAGGGGAATCACGGAAGGCTTCTTGTAGAAGCTAGCAGCTACCTGAGCTTTGAAGGAAGTCAAGGGTCCTAGGGCCCTAGGACAACTAGGTAGTGCAGGGGATAGGGTGCCGGGCCTGAAGGTGGGAAGACTCATCTTCCTGAATTCAAATCAAGCCTCAGATCCTTACTAGTTGTATGACCCTGGGCAAGTCACTTAACCCTGCGTTTCCCATTTTCCTCATCTATAAAATGAACTGGAGAAGGAAATGGCAAACCACTCCCATATCTTTGCCAAGAAAACCCCAAATGGATTGTGAAGAATTGGACAAGGCTGAAATAACTGAACAACAATGATACCAAAAGACCAAAAGGAAGGGGCAGTGCCTTCTGGGAATAGGGCACAGCCAATATAAAGGCACGGAGGAAGGGGACAAAATGCCAGATTTGAGGAAGAAGGCATAACGTGAATGAGGGAACATGCATGGAGGTGTTATAATTTACTAACGGTCACACAGCTGCTAAATATCAGAAGATGAATTTGCACCCAGATCTTCCTGACTCCAAGTGAGTATGGCAGTTCTGTATACTACACCATGCTGCCTGCAGACTGGTTATCAGTTTGCCCTTGGACAGTCCAGTTCTGGCTTACACCTCTAGAGAAATCCTCTAGAATCACGGGGGTGGGGTGCTCTAGAACAAGGGTTCTTAACCTTTATGTGTCATGGACCCCCTTCTCAGGTATATAGGATTATGAAAGAAAACAATTATATTGAAGTACAGTTAAAAAAATTAATGCAAACAAATCAAGCAATACCACTACTAGATCAGTATCTCAAAGGGATAAAAAACAAAAAGGAAAAGGAACTATGTGTACAAAAATATTTATAGCAGCTCTCTTTGTGGTGGAAAAGAACTGGAAATTGAGGCAATGACCATCAGTTGGGGAATGGCTGAGCAGGTTGAGTTATATGATTGTGAGGGAATACTATTGTGCTATAAAGAATGATGAGCAGGATGCTCTCAGAAAAATATGAAAAGACACATGAACTGGCGCAAAGTAAAATGAGCAGAACCAGGGGAATGTTACTGTACCTAGTAGCAGCAATATTATATGATGATCTACTACAAATAACTTAGCTATTTGCAGCAATACAATGATCTAGGACATGCTGTAGAGTTTATGATAAAAGGTATTGCCCATCTCTAGAGAAAGAATTGGTAGATCATGAGATCAAAGATACTTTTTCTTTATTTTTCTTGGGCTTTTTGGTTTGTGTTTTCTTTCACAGGATGACTTAATATGTAAATGTTTTTTGCATGACTCCACATGTATAACTTATGTCAAATTGATTGTCTTCTCAATGAGGAGGAGAGGGAGGGAGAGAATTTGGAACTCAAAATTTGAAAAAAAATGTTGATTGTTTTTACATGTAATTAAGAAAAATATTAAATAAGTTTTTTTAAATTAAAAAAATGCAAACCAGTTCATGGACTGCCAAATTAAGAATCATTCCCTTCACTGAGGATAACCTGGCTCTATTAGCCAGCACACAGTCTTACTGTATGCTGCCTTATTTCTAGACCCCAGATTCAATAGTGGGCTGATCATAGACTGGACTCCAAGGTTTAAGTCAGGCTCCTGCCACTACAAACCCTATTTTATATCTGCACTGACAGAAGAGGAAAGGGAATACTTCTGGTCATTATCATCCTTATTTCCAGTATTCTAGAGTTCTCATTCACAGCCAAGGACCAGTTGCCTCCTGGGAGTTAATGTTTCTTAGAAAGTCAACAGAAGCTTGGTGACCCCTGACCAACCACCTAAGATGTCTCAGATTCCCATGGCTAAACTGTTTCTAGGCATTACTGTGGTTACCTTTAGGGCTCTTACATCTGGAGACAACCACAGGAGAGGCATCCTAGCTGAGTGAATGAAGAAGATAATTTGAATCTATGTAATTAATAAAGGTCATTATAGAGATACCATGGAGAAGGAAATGGCAGCTCAAGGAGAAAGGGCTTTTGAAGAATTGAAGAATTGAATACAAGTCTCTCTCAAGTCACAAGTCCCCTCTTCAGTGGTCTGCTCACCTTCTTCCTTCTTTTCTCTCTCCTCTCTCTCCTTGCTTCTTTTTCCTTTCTATCCTCTTTCCTTCCTTCTTCCCTCTGTTCCTCATTCATTTCTTCCTTCCTCCCTTCCATTCACCCTTCCTTTCTTATTCCCTCCATCCCTTCTTCCCTTCTTTCCTTCCTCCCTTCCTACTTCCTTTTTTAACCTTCCTTCCATCTTTTCTTCATTCCCTCTTTCCTTCCTTTCCTCCCTCCAAATTTCATAATCATCTGGATTCAGTCAAAGGTCTTCACCTAGAGGGCCACATATGGCCTCAAGGTTGCAGGTTCCTGACCCCTGGTTTAGATTCTAAAATTTAGAATATAAACTTATTTTTAAATCTTACAGAGGAAGCTGTCAGAAAACTATAGGCAGTGTGACCTCAAAAAAAAAAGTGAGAAGCAGTAGAAAAAAGAACAAGTATAAAGAGGGCTTGAGGAAAGACCCAACTAAGTAATGTCATCCTCAGTGCAAAGATGAAAACTGACAGATAGAAAATAGAAAAGACCAATAAAGATTTTTATAACAAAATATTTTCAGCACCAAGGACAGGGAGTCACTGTTTAGATGGGTTTTAAGAGCAGGTGTGAATTCCCTATTTTTGTGAGGGCATCATTATCCTTCCAGTCATCTAGGTTCTCAAGCTTAGAGTTATTCTTGATTTTTCCCTCTCCTTCATCCCATGTTTCTAATAAACTGTCAAGTCTTATTGATTCTACCTTTCTCACATCTGTCTCCTTCTCTCTAGTCCCAGAGCTGCCATTCTGGTTTGGGCCCTCATCACCTCTTCCCTGACTATTGCAATAGCCTCCTAATTGCTTTTCCTGCCTCTAGTCTCTCCCCTCTCCAATCCATCCTCTGAATAGCTGCCAAACTGATATCCACAAAGCACAGATCTGACCATGTCATTCCCTGAGGGGGAGAAAATACAAACTTCTCTGTTTGGTATTTAAAGACTTTAACCATCCACCTCAGTCTACCTTTCCATGTTTATTACTCATCACTCTAGTCCCTCTACATTCCAGTCATGTGGGCCTTCTCTATGTTCCCCATACACCAGTGCCATCTCTTATCTCCATAACTGTGCACAGACCATCCCCTGTGTTTGGAATTCACTCTCTCCTCACCTGTGTTTTGTATAGTGATTAGTTTCCTTTAAGGCTCAGCTTAAGGGCCACAGATTACACAAAGTCTATACAAATTCCCCTCCCCCACCAGCTGTCATTGCCTTCCCCTGTGAAATTATTTTGTAAATACATAGATTCTTTTCATTTTGTTCTACCCATCCATATGGAAAGTAAAGTCCTCAGAATCAGGGACTTCTTTATCCTTGTGTTGGAATCCTCAGAGTCTAGCACATAGCAGGTATTTAGTAAATTTTTATTCAACGAATGAATAAAATGGCACTGAAGAAATCAAAGATGGGGACAGTATCTGGACTTGACCAAATAAGTACAGAGGAGCTCTGAGTTGGGGGCAATATTATCCTGTCTTTAGTATATGCCTAGTGGTGGTAAATGGTGGATATATTCAGTGACTTCTATTTGTTGTTGTTGTCATTTTTCCATCATATCCTACTCTCCATGACTTCATTTGGGGTTTCCTTTGCAAAGATACTGGAGAGGTTTGCCATTTTCTTTTCCAGGTCACTTTACAAATGATGAAACTGAGGCAGACAAGGCTAAGTGACTTTCCCAGGTTGCACAGCTACTGTCAGAGACCAGGTTTGAACTCCGGAAAAAGTGTCTTCCTGACTCCAGTTCTGGCACTCTATTCACCTAGCAGCCCCTTTGGCTGAAATACAGCACAGTATCAGAGACTTTTCTTCCTCTAGAAGAAGATGATGGATTTTGCCTTGAATTTTCTGTCCTTAATATCCACTTTGCTGCCACACAACTGATATGGTTATTTCCTAATACTTATATCAGATTTCTGTGCTAGTTGGACACATTCTTGTAAATAACTCTCAGTGTTACATCAAACATTAAAATGGGCACACTGAGCTTGGATGGAATAACCATTCTCAGACCACCAAATTTTTGTATCCCAAACACTGAATTTAAGAGGACCATTGTCAGCGTGGAAAACAAGAAAATGGACCTCCAGACCCAAGGTGTCCATATACTCTTAAATTCACTGACTATGTGACATTTTACAAATGTAATTTTTTCCTTCTCCCATTATGACCAAGTAATACAAGTCTGAACTGAACTTGGGATTTTCCTTGGGCAGCCTTGGTGATGTTAATTCCAGAATCATCTTTATCTTTGCCTGACTGAACTCTCTGACTCCAAACTAAGTGCTTTCCTCACTCCACAATGCCTTAACTTCCATAGGACTCAGTTCCCCTTCTATCAAATGAGGGAGTTGGACTCCATGATCTTTTACAGGTCTGAAGTTCTGTGATTCTTGACAGGAAAGGCAGACTACATGTGTTTGTGTTGCCCAATGGTGAGAACAATCTGCCACAGCTACATTTCTCACATGGAGCTGATCCCTGCCTTCAAGGAGCTGACATTCTAAAAGGGGACATAACCTACATAGAAGAGTGGTGGCAAGTGGTCTGAGAAGTCTCAGGGATGGTGAGGGGAACAATATTTAACTGACATGCCCTCTCCATAATCAATGGTGGTATTGATTAGAGTTTCCTGAAGAAAAAATTGAATGAGTGGCGATGGGTTATGGTTAGGAAACATGACTGGTGCTATAGCATGAGAAGACATGGACTGATGTCAACTGAAGTTAACAGAACCAGGAAAACAACATATATAATAATTTGCATAATGTAGATGGAAAGAACAATGATACAATGGAAGCTGGATGCTGTGAAATGATGGTGACCAAACTGGAACCCAAGGATGATATAAGGAGGTCCTACCTTTGCAGGTGTGGGGGACTGTAGGTGTGGACACTGCATACATGTCAGATATTTTCAATGCTTAATTCAGCTTAGTTTAACTGAACTCTATCTCCCTCTTATTTATGTGTAGTCAGTATCCCACTTTCACTCTTCCCTGGAGAAAGGTCTCCAGAGGGTGGGCTCTTTCTCCTCTTTAGGGTTCTAAGGAGTTGGAAGTATCTTTAATATTATTGACTAGACCCCCTTATTCCAGCATGATCCCTTATATCATTTATTGTCCCAGTGATGAACACCCTAGTATCATTTAACCAGTTGACATCAATTAGCTTTTACAAAAGGATATTTACTGAGAAGACATATTGGTCAGAAATATAAACACCTCACCCTCCAAACCAGGGTTTATTCCACCTCATTCCCCAAGAAGAGTGGGCTCCAGCTTAAAGATACTTCCAGGAAGCATTGGCCCCAGCACTTTTACTTTCTAGTCACTGGCAAAGTTACTCCTCTATGAATGATTCTATGTCTAAAGACCCAAGAAGGGAGCCTCCTCTGAGCTCTTCCAACACTCTATAAGAGCTCTAAGAATGACAGAAGTATCAAGAGACTGATAAGAGTATCAGACCAGGTAACTTGGATTCAAACCTTGACTTTGTGACTTCTTCATGGTGAATTGTGTATGGGATCATTTAATTTCTCTGAGCCTCAGTTCCCTCACCTGTAAAATGGGAATAATAAAACTTACACCACCTTCCTCTAAAGGCTGTGTTGAGAAAAGCACAATACAAATGTGAGCTGATATTGTTAAGGCACTTGTAATAATCGGCTGTCTCATATTGTCTATGAACTCTTTGCCCAAAGTGCCTATAAGGGAGCATATCTTCCTGGAATAGGAAGGACTCAATAAATACTGATTGACAGCCAGTGGCTAGACTGGAAGAAAAACCTCAGTTTTCAGCATTATTTGCGTTAGTCTCATGGCAAAGCCATTGGATTAGGAATCAGAAGCCCCTGGGGTTCACTTCCTAAATCTACCTCTATAGCCTCTTGAATTCGGGCAAATCAAATCCTGTTACTCTAATCCATGGTTTTCTCACCCATAAAATGAGGGTTGGGCTAGACAATCTTTAAGGCCCCTTCCAGCTCTAAATCTCTATGGGTCTATGAAACCACAATTGGGTGCTGCCTGTTGAGTGCACCCTCACTAATCAGAGAGCTCCATTCTCTTAAAAATCAATGGTCACCTATTTCACCTATTCTACCGAGCTCTAGTAGGGCCCCTGGATGCCCACCTACCACATTCTTCACCTTGATGAGGATGGCAGATTCAGGATAGAATCCCCTCTCTCTCCCCTTCCCACCTCTGGGGAATCACAAGATATAAAGCTGGAAGAGACCTCAGAGACCAGCTCGTACAGGCTCCTTTAGTTCTTTTTCTATTATGTTACCCTTCTAACTCATTAGACTAAGAAGGGTAGGGACAGCAGAGGTCAGGGTAGAAAGGATGGGAAGCTTCCAAGAAGCTCAGCAGATGTGGGGCATTGTTGCCTTGGCAACGGGCATCCTGGGTCAGTGTCAGAGCAAAGGCAACTGCTGGGGCAATCATGAAGAACGGGAGATGTAATTAAGCCTGATGTTCAGGCAAAGGAGTTCTAGGACACTCACAAGGATACAATTCTGTTGAGGATGAGGTATCAATGATAGGACTTTCTGGTGGGAACACTGGGAATCAGACTGTGTCTCTGAAAAGAGACCCAAACAAAGGGTGGGATGAATCCATTTGGGCACTGACAGGCAGTGGGATATCACCTGAATTTGGAGGGGGGGGAGTAGGAAAGAGGAACAGAGACTGCTTCCTGCCATCCTTTACCTAAAATATGCCCCTATGTCAAGACCTCCTTGTCATAGTCTGGGCAAAAATCCAGCATGCCTGGATCTAGAAAAAATTTTCTGGGGCTGGAGACAAGGCTATTTGCTTTAAATAGCAAACAAGTGGACATTGCCTTCACAGGTCATTGGGCATGTTGGTCTCTAGGCATGTCAAACCCTTAACAAAGGTTACCAACAAGCCCTATAAGCCTTACCCTCAAATGCTGGTATCACGGACAACTACCCAGCTAGATAAATAAAGGCTATTAGATCCTAAATGAAGAAATAGACCATTCCCTCTGAGAAGCATAATCTTGAATGCTCAGTAGAAAGAGAACAGTGTTGGACATGTGGGTTCCACTCCATTGAAGAAACATGTATTAAGAAGCTTCTATGCACAATCATTTTATTAGTTCCCTTGGATCTCATAATGTAAAATGATACCACCTCTGCCCTCAAGGAGCTCACAATCTAGTAGGACAATGATGATGATGATTGTGTAGTAGTAGTGGTGGTGGCAGTAATGATAATTCACTGTTCCTTAGGATTTTAAGGTTTATAAAGTGCTTTACCCACAATAACCCCTAGAGTCGATAATACAAGCATTATTATCTGTATATTACAGAGGATACTCAGCAAGGTCAGTTCAGTTACACAAACAGGCATTGAAGGTCTACGCTTTCTGAGAAGCACTGCACTTGCTGATGGTCACATAGCTATGACAGTCCTCTTTGGGCAGAAGAACATTACAAATCACTTGGGAGAACAAAATATAACACAAATATTAGTGGAATGTTATTGCACTAGAAGAAATTCTAAATATGAAGAATTCAGAGAAATCTGGGAGGGCCTCTATGAAATGATAGAGTGAAGAAGAAAGAACCACAACAATGTAGAGCAGAAAAGACACTGCCTCTGGAGTCAAAGAACCTGAATTCAGATCTTGCCCTGACACTACCTGTGTGGCACTGGGCAAGGTACGAATGCTTCTGAGCATTGACTTCTCATCTAGAAAATAAGGAAGCTAGACTAGATCTCTTCTAGCTTTAAACATATGACCCTTTAGTCTGTGAATATACACAATGGCTACAATAAGGTACATGAAAAAATATTAATAAAGCAGTTAATCTCTCATGGATGATAAGGGGTAATCTCAATGATGGAGAACTGATAAGGAAACAACACTTTCTCCTTTCAAGTGACAGGTAGGGACTACCACTGTGACATATGCTGTACACTGTCAGACCTCAATAACGGGCTATTGTGTGGAAAGCTTTGCTTACATGGTTTTCTTTGTTACCAGGAAGGTTTCAGTGGTAGTAGTACTGGGGAATGGTTAAAGAAAAATAACCATGGAGAAAAAAGAAAAAGGCAACAATGAAATTTGTTTTAAAAAAACTTGTTGAAAATAGATGGATAGAAGGAGAGAAAATGCATTTTTTTAGGTATGAAAGAAACAAATAAAGGAAAAATGAGGGGAGGAAAGGGGGGGGGCAAATAGCAAGTCTATTTTGTGCAAGACATTGAACAAATGAAGCAAATGAAGGAAAGTAATGGAAAACTAGGCTGGAGACATAGGTTGGAGTCAGATTATTTCGGTGTCCTTGGATATACGTTTTGTTTGCCTAGGATCTCTCAGTTCTTTCACTCGGTAGAAAAGTGTTTCTCCACATATGGAACAGGAACCCCTGGCATAGACTTCATTTAGGTCAGTGGATCTTGCCTGGGGAAGGAAGCAACCTGTTTCATTCCACCTGTTCTCATTTCATTGTTTTCTTTCCTTCTTTTTGTTTTTCAGGTTAGTCTAACCAGGACATCTCAGGAAGTTGGTCACACAATGCTGAAAGAGAACTTACTGCCTGCCTCCCCCTCCCTGCTACACACAGTGAGTTGGCTTTCTCAGTCAGAGGCACCTTTAAGAGCAGGTAAGTGTAGAACTGAGTTCAAATTCAGCCTCAGATACTTAGTATGACACTGGGCAAGTCATTTAAACCTCGTCTGCTTCAGTTTACTCATCTATAAATGGGCATAATAAGAGTACCTACCTCCCAGAGTTCTTAAGGGATAAAATGAAATATTTGTAAAGTGGTTTGCAAACTTAAAAATGCTATGGAAACCCTAGGAATTAAGAAGGAAAGAGAAATGAAGTAAAAGGGAAAAGTACCAAGAATTTCAAATATAATAATACACAGCCCTTTTTGTGCTAAGACATGTCACATTGACATCATCTGCTCCTTCCCAGGCAACAACATGCCCAACCTAATGTGGGACCATGGGGAAAGATTTGGATTGGAGCTAAAGAGCCTGGGTTCAAGTTATAGCTCTGTCCTTTCCACTTGTTTGGACCTTGGCAAATCACTTAACCTTCTGGAGTTTCAGTTTTCTCATTTGTAAATAATTAACATGCATTCCATTCAATCCCATAGGTACTGGGAATATGCAGAGAACCATGAAGTAACCTCTCTCCTCAAAAAACTTACATTCTGCTGGGATGGGAAACATAGCTAGAGGAGTAAATACAACAGACACAAGCGAATCCGAAGTAATTTCAGGACTGCTGATGAGCACAAACCAATACAGGGGTTGGAAAAGCCCCCATGCATGGACAGAACCTTGAAGGAAGCTAGAATTCTAAGACGAGGTGAGCAGCGAGAGTATTCGAAGCAGGAGAGACTAAGGGAGTGAGGAGGGAGAGCGTTCCAGGCAGGGCAAGCTAAGAGAAGGAGGTCAGGGAAGAGAGCATTTCAGACAAAGGGGAACTAAGGGGGTGAGGAGTGAGGAGGGAGAGCATTCCAGGAAGAGGAGACCAAGAAAGAGGTAGAGGTGAGGGGGAGAGCATTCCAGGTAGGTGGGACAGGCTGTAGAAAGGTTCAAAGGAGGGAGATATCACGGAAGTCAGTTTGTCTAGAATTTAGAGTGTGGGAGAATAAGTAATATGAAATCATTCTGGAAAGAAAGATTTAGGTGGTCTCTAAGATTCCTCATAGCTCCAAATCTGTGGCTCAGTCCATTTTAATCCATCTCTTGTTCTTTCCTGCTACTTCTAAATCACTGCTCCCACACCATCTTACACAGTACGTCACCTTTCCAAAATATAGAAATCTCAGCTTGTCTTATGAGTGCCACCACAACCAACCGCTATTTAAAGACTCACAGCTCTGAGAATCACTACAGATGTCACAGGATAGGAAAGGGGGAGGGATGGAAGGTTAGAGATGAAGGAGGCCAGTTCATTAATTCATATGCCCCATGCCAGAGGTTCCCAAACTTTCCCAGAAACATCCTGGAATGAAGAACTCTTAGCCCAGCATTGGATTTGTGAGGTAGTGAGTCTCCTGAGACTTCGACTATCTATCTACTCAGAGGCTAGATGACCCCTTGTCAAGGACATTGAAGGTAAGCTTCCTGTATTAGGTGAGAGGCTGAACTAGAGGACCTTAAATGATAAGATTTTTTGAGTTCACTCTTTCTATCTAGACCCCTGTGGGTGTATGTGCTGGTAACCTGCTTGGGGGAGAGGAGAGTTTACCCATAACATACTTCTAAATTTAATCTGCAGGATTGGCATTATCTCTATCACTTTCCTAAGTCTAGCAATCCATGAAACAACAAATCAAGCCTTGATTCATAGCATTTCAAAAGTTAAAAATCATTTATTAAGTGCTTCCTATGTGCTAGACACTGTGCTAAATACTGAGGACACAAATATGGAAAAACAAAGATAGTCCCTGGCCTCAAGAGTTTATAGTCTAAGGAGGGGAAGACTATGCACATAAAGAAGCTGAAATACTTTTGGCTGGGAGGGAGGAGGGGAAAGGGGGTGGTGAAGAAGCCAAAACAGCCCAAAGTGAATGATAAATGAGATGTCTGAGGAAAGTCAGTCCTGTTTCCTCTCCTTAAATGGAGGAGTTTATGCTCCACCCTCCAATAGGGGCAGAGAGTACTGATGAGCTGATTGTACCTTGCCAGATGACAAGATGTCTCAGAGATGAGTTACTGGGGCCATAGTGGAGAGGCCAAGGAAGTCCAAAATGAGTGCAGTCAAGTGGGAAATAAGATATCTGAGTGTTTGTTGATTTCCAAGGTGGAAATGATCACACTAAAAATTTAACAATCAGCCCACATGGTTGGAGCTAAACTGGACCTTTCATTTTCTGCCTTTGGATTGGGCACAATAAGTCCTCCAGGTGTAGAATCTTGTCCTTACAGAGATAAAGCAGAGGCAGGTCCTTATCTTCCTGATCAGGAGCTAGGCAGGGGTGCCTCAAACAGAACGGATGCTTAACTGGATGAAGGTGGTGTTTCTTGGGAAGACAAACGGCAACATTCAGGTGTGACAGCACTAGAAGAGTTAATACTGGGTTTGTGAAGTCCTGCAGCTGCTGTGCGTTTGGGAAAGGAGGCAGCCAGAGCATCTTCTGCTGGAACAAAGCCAGTGAACGCTCTGGCTTTCCCTCTCTGTCCAGGGGAGCTGCCTGTCACACAGCTCAGCACTGCCCCCTGGCGCCACAATGCTTCAGGGAAAGGGAACATAAAAGATGGGTCCCTCCCTTTTCCCTCCCTTCTCTGCTGGATGCTTGGCCCCCTGTTTGCTTAGTACACATCACACCTCCTAGATGTGTTGGAACCAGGCGGAAACATGCCTCTCCCTTGGGTGCCCCTGCTAACAGGAAATGGATGGGAGGACCGGGGAGCTGAAGACCTCACCCACAGCAGCTGTCCTGGCTCCCTGCCCACAAACCCCGGCCATGCTGCATGACTTTGGTCACTAGGGATTTTCATTCAAGCCCAGGGCCCTCAGGACACCCCAAACACATGAATATGGTCACTCTGTCCCAATGTGACTGAACTTGAAGACACAAACATGCATTCTGGTGTTGTGACTGAGACGCTTCAAGGTCATACAACCCTGCCCAGGATTAACAGAAATACTCACCATGGGCAATTTGCCAGGTAGACACAAGTTTACATGGTGGGGGGGGGGGAATGATGTGGCTTGCTTCATAGAAGCAGATGCTATGGAGTCATAGAAGCACAATGGAAAAAGTTTCCTTGACTTTTCTGCCCCAACCTCTCCACTGACCTCCAACTCAAATCTCCAACTGCCTTTCAGATATCTTGAACTGGGTGTCCAACAGACATCTTAAATTCAATACATCCAAAATGGAACTCATTCTCTTCCCCAGCCAAATCCTTTTGGCTTCTTACCTTCCCTATTTCTGTGGAGAACAACACCATCCTTCCAGCCTCTCAAGCTCAAGACTTACCATCCTCAACTCTTTACTATCTCCCTTCCTAGTCAACCTGCTGCCAAGGCCAAGTGATTTCACCTCTGCAACATGTGTCAAATGGATCCCTTTCTCACCTCTGACATGCGACCACTCTGGTGCAGGTCCCCATCACCTCATGTCTGGAATACTGCAACAGCTGCCGATAGGTCTGCCTGTTTCAAGGCTCTCCCCGCTACAGCCCATTCTTCATTCAGCTGCTAAATCTCAGGTCTGACCACATCAACTCTTCCCCCACTCCATAAATTCCAAGGGCTCCCCATTACCTCCAGGATCAAATACAAAACCCTCTGTTTAGCCTTCACAGCCGTTATAACCTAGTTCATAAATGAACCCTCTCTCACTTATCCAATCTTCTTTTACCTTCTCCTTGAGGTGGACTCTTCACACCAGTGACACCAGCCTCCTGACTGTTCCACAAACAACACACTCCAACTCTGGGTTCTGGGCCTTTTCTTTGACTGTCATTGGTGCCTGGAACACTCTCCTTCCTCATCTCTGCTATGCCTGCTCTGGCTTCCTTTAAATCTCAACTAAAATCCCATCTTCTACTGGGCACCTTTCCCAACTTCTCTTAATTCTAAGGATTTCCCTCTCTTATTCACTTCCTATTTATCTTGTATATAGCTTGTTTATATATTTGTTTATCATCTCCTCCATTAGATTATAAGCTTATCATTAGCAAGGATTTTTATCTCTTTTTGTATCCCCAGTGCTTAGCACCTGGCACATATTTGGGGCTAAATAAATACTGATTGATTAATTGACCTTGCATGTCCAGACAAATACATTGAAGGACCTTTTAATCATGTAGTACACATTGACACACATATGAATAATAACATTTTCTGTAGGCTTTAAGATTTACAAAGCACTTTGCTCATAAACAATCCTGTGAAGTAAGGAGTGTCAATATGATGATGCCATTTTAAAGATAAGGAAACTGAGACCTCAGAGAGGAAGTGACTTGCCCATGAAAAATCACCCAAGAAGACAGGCCAGCAGAAAGCAGCTTCTCTGTGCATAAGTCAACCTGATGCCTTTCAGCATCATGGAAAACGGTCAACGTCTGCCTGATGTTAACATCTCAGGGATGTTCTTGAGGACGCTGCGAATAGGAAACATGAAGAAAAACATCTGGATGTGCCTTAATCCCCCAGTACTGCATATTCCCTGGGCCTGTTCTCCAGCTTCCGCTGCTTCAGAGATCCAGCCACCTGGATGCTCACCCATATGTCCAGCAGCAAAAGTGTCTGCCTTCAGTCAGAGATGATCAGAAACCTAGTCAGAAGGGCTAGATGGAGAGGGGACAGGATTCTTTCTGTGGCAGCTCCCATTTCTTTCTCTTGGCTCCCCTAAATGCTTTTACCTCTTTTAAAATGATGTGTTTTCTTTTAAAAAGAAAGAGCACTGATCCAAGGGCCAACTGGAAAAAAGGCCTGGATTCAGGTTTCACGTCCACTATTTTACAAATGGCTCCTCGTTTGAAAAAAATAATGATATTTTAATATTATTATTAATAATTATCATTTTATTTATTTAATTATATTTTTAATTATTTAAATTGATTAAATTATTTTAAAATTTTATTTTATTAATTAATAATAACCATAGCTACCTCCCCCACCCCAGGGCCATTGTGAGGATAAAACAAGACTACAGGCATGAAACAATTCTAAATTCTAAAGTTCTACACAAACATAAGGAATTCGTTTTGTTCCTTTTTAACACAGTAACTGTTTATTGAATGTATATTCTGAATGTCTGATCTGCTGCCTTCCACTATAAACTGGAGGGTAGGGTGGGGTGGGGTGGCAGGAAGAGCTGCTATTGGACTTACGTGGCAGAGCGGAATCCTTGAGAAAAGTAGACAAGGATGAAAATCATCATGATGTGTGACTGATTAGTGCAGTTGGATAATGACGCGGTGCTTCAAAAGGTCAAGGTTTCAAATCTGATTCACCTCTGGGCCCACTGGCTCTTCTTGGTCCCTAGTCTAGAACTAATATCTCAACCAAAAAAAAGAAAAAAAAATGAGGAGTATGGGACCATGGTCAACATGGAAACGGGTCACGAGAGAGTGCAGCCGGTTGGCACAATTCCATTAATTCTACTTGACAAGCAATTTAAAGGCCACCATACGTAAAGGGAAATGCACAGAGGTTGGTTACCCCAACTCTGTAAACTAATGTCAAGTAGATCTAAAGATCAATGTTGAGTTACAGAACAGATATCAGATGAGAAGTCAGGAGACATGGCCATGTGACCTTCAGCCAATCGCTTCCAATGGGCTTCAGTTTCCACATCTGTAACAATACCAGCCCACCTGTATGTACCTTTGATGCTTGAAGGTTTGCAGAGCTCATTCTGTACCATAAAATTATGAGGTAGGATCCTAGATAGATTTAGAAGGCATCATAGATGTTAATCAACCTGCTCTTTTTGCAAATGAGGAAACTGAGGCCCAAAAGGTTGAAATACCGTGCCTGTGACCACACAGAGCCAAGATTTTGACCCAGCACTTTTCCTGCTGTACCACGCTACCTCCCATAGTGCAAGGATTGTTATCATTACTTTTCAGATGAGGAAACTGAGACCCAAGAGAGGTTAAGTGACTTGTCCTCAGTCAGTAAATGATAACACCAGGGTCATATTTATGGTTGACCAGAACCGTAGAAGTCACCTAGTCCAACCCTCTTCTGAATGTCATTTTTAGTTTTCTTCATACAACATCCTGTTTATTTGAAACAAGTCAAGTCAAGCCAATAAGTTTTTGTTAAGTATTTACAGTGTTCTAGGCACTGTGCTAAGTTCCCTCAAGGAACTCCTCATATTCAAAGGGGGGAAAAGGGAGAGGGGAGGGGAGGGAAAGGAAGGGAAGGTTCCCATGGTAGAGAAAAAAGTACAGAAAGTCAGGAGGGTTCCCAGGAGTGAACAGGACTGACCCTTCCTTAACATGGAAGTTCTGAGAAGAGATGATCAATCAGAAGAAAAGGCTGCAGGGGCAGAGGGATGTGATTAAGGTATAAACTATGCTCTAGAGGAAAGGGCTGGCTATGGAGTCAGTGGAATTAGGTTCAAATCTCACCTCTGCCACTTGCTACCTAGATAACTTTGGGGAAGTCATTTGACCTCTCTAAACTTCAATTTCCTTATCTGTAAAATGAAGAGGCTGAATTAGACCACCTCATAGGTTTCTTTTAGCTCTAAATCTATAATCCTATGTCTATGATCTCTAAGACCCATAACAACTCTACCAACTCTCTAGTAGCAGAGTGATGATGGTAGGTTGGGTTCAATTTTACCTCTATATCCAGCTGTCTTGGGCAAATCACTGAACAGAATACAGTAGGTAGTGAGCAAACACTCATCTAATTGGATTGTCATTCCCCACCTCCCAAAGTGGGGCTGAGCTGGCTCACTGGGAAATCTCTATATGAGTAGAGAAAGTCTGAGCCATGCCAATAGCAGAAGCCCAGCTCCCTTATCAGGGTGAGATGTGAGCAAGATATGAAGGGGAGATGTTTGTCCTGGTCTATCTGTGCGTGACTCTCAGGAGGTGATCCTTTTACTTCCTTTGTGACATGTCTATCTCTACAGATCAGGGCCCCTCTGGCTGAACCACCCACACCTGAAGGCCTGCTGATACTTGATCAGAAAAACAGATAAACCCACTGAACCAACATGAGCCTAGTAGTACAAACAGAGTGGGAGTGTTGGTTGGTCAGCTTTTCCCCTGTGACTGATGGATTTCCCATGTCTTATCAAGCAGGAAGGGGAAAGGGTGTGGGAAGGGTGTGATATGATTTCCAACCATCTGTCCATGTCATCTAGTTCAAGATCCTAATCAAAGTGAACAGAAATGGACTCATCCCTTTCAGTCCTTCTAGTGACTGGAGGCGTGATATCACTCTCTGACCCAGATCCCAAAGACTGGTAAGGATCACTGACATTTAAATATCAAGAATCACAAAAGTCAAGAATTTCAGAGAAGGAAAAGAACTGAGCAAGCTCATTTAACACTTGCGGGAAAACAAACGTGTACCCCAGCACACAAGACAAGAGATCGCTTAGCTTTTGCCCAATGTCCTCTGCTGTGGCGAGAACCCATGACCTTCTCAGGTAGCTCTAGTGGTAAGGTAGTTTCTCCTGATATCAAGCCTCAGTTTATCCCTTTGCAGCTTCTGCTTATTGCTTTTAATTCTGTCCTCTGCAGAAAAAGAGAATGAATCTAATCCCTCCTCCGCATGACAGCCTCATTCTCCTGGAGCCTTCTCTTCTCCAACCTAAACGTTCTCATTTCCTTCAAATGTCAAATGACATAGGCTTGAGGTTCTTTACTCCCATTGTTGCTTTTGGGCACTTGTCAGTTTACCAATGTCCTTCATAAAATATGGCACACAGAAATGGATGCAATGTCTCAGATAGGGCATGACTCGCAGAGAGGACCCATCACCTCCTTAGGAGTGGAAGCCATGCTTTACACACATTTTCTCATCTGAGCTGCACCACAACCTTATGAGTTAAGTATTACAAGCATTATTTGGCCTTTTATGGATTGGGAAATTTGGACTCCAAGAGGTTAATTGACTAGTCTGTACTTAGATAGCTTTGTTGTTCAGATGTTTCTCACTCTTCTTGGAAACGATTCCAATGCATTTCCCTTTCTAGCTCATTTTATAAATGAAGCACTGAGGTCACCAAGGTTGAGTGACTTGCCCAGAGTCACACAGCTAGTAAATGTCTGAGACCAGAGCTGAACTGAGTCTTCCTGACTTCAGGCCTGGCATTCTATCCACTGCCCCACCTTGTTGCCCAGTCATACAGCTAGTTAAGTGTCAGAGAAGGGGATTTTAATGGCCAAGTACAGAACTCTATCCACTATCCCAAGCTCCCTCTCATGTTATGTTGAGGCAGCTTGGCATAGCTTCAGAGATGTAAGTCTGGAGAAAATTAATAAAGAGAGGTGGGATAGAAGGAGGAGAGAAAAGAGAATTGTCAATGTATTCAAAAGTTATTAAGGTTACCTCCAAAGTTAAAAGGAGAAAGGGGCTAGGGATAAGGATGGAGCAGGAGGTGAGGTAGGGAAGGAAGTTGCTTTTGGGGGGCAGTAAATAAGCCTTGAACATGGAACCAGAGAATAAACAAGCTGCCAGCAATGAGCAGAAGGGGCTTTAGGCTCAGAGGAGGGAATTCTACACATCAAAGTGATTTACAGTCATCACACTGAAGATCCCAGAGGGGCTCCTGCCAACTGAGGTCAGAGGCCGGCTGTTTATAGTATCTCTGGAAACAGCCACTGAACCCAATCTAGCTAGAAAGCTAAGGCACTATTACAGAGAATCCCAGATGAAATCAACAGCTTTATTCAGCTTCAGAACTGAAGTGAATGTTTTTCCATTACTTCAACACCGCCCCCCCCCCATCAAGATTTACATCCTTCAAGAAACCCTCCATAACGAACTCCAATCAGAGCGATTCACCCCAGGAGTATGCCCCCTTCCAATACTTGAGTCATACTCCCCCCACATATGACACTGTTTATTTATGTTGCTTTCATGGTACTCCGGAGAAAAAAAGACCAAAGAGGTGGGAAGTGTGAGGAATGATCATTTTTACATATTTGAAATGCTTTCACATAGCAAATAGTTTAGAATTTTCCCTAATGCCAGAGGGGAAATCTTAGACCACTTAGGGTGGGAGTCTTAGGGAAGGCCATTTGAGCTCAGTTTGAGGATCTAAATTTGAGGATTTAGAGCTATCCAGAAGAGAAATAGGTAGTGAATTCCACATTACTGAGAGTATTTAATTAGGAGCAGTGAGATAACCTGAGAGGGATTCTGTAGAGCAGATTCTTGCAGAGGATGGGAGGCTGGATTAAAGGACCTCCTGACATCAAGATTTTATGACTATGTATTTTGTGTGTGTGTGTGTGTGTGTGTGTGTGTGTGTGTGTGTGTGTGTGTGTGTGTGTATGTACTGGATGCTCTCTGAAGGTAGGACTCTGTCTTCTTATTCCTCTGAATGACCTTTGGACTCTATGACCTTTCAGTTCCCTTCCAACTTTGGGATCCTGTATTACCTAGCCAGTCACAGGATTTAGAGGTTATGGGGACCTGAGAGGTTACAAAATCCATTTCCCCATCCCTTTCCAATCAATCAACCAATCGATCAACAAACATTTAGTAAGCCTTATAATGTTAGGTGTTGAGAAAACAAAGGACAAAATAAAATGGTCCCTGCCCTCAGGGAGCTTATATTTTACTGCAGGAGGCAACATGTATATACAGAAATATGTAGAAAATACATACAAAATAAAGACAAAGCAATTTGGGGGAGGGGAGGATTCAAGCAGAAGGTGGCACCTGGGCTGAATTTGTAAGGAAATAAGGGATTCTAAGGGGTAGAGGTGACAAGGGATTACAGATCAAGCATGGCGGGGGAGTTGGGGAAGGGATAACTACTGCAAAGGAATAGTTGGAGTAAATGGGATAGCCAGACAAGTGAGAGTCATCAGCAAGGACTTTGGAAATAGTAGACTTTAATAAAGTAAAGTTTTGATGAGGGGGGTGAGACATAAGTAGAGAATGTGGGGGGGAACTAGATGGTACAGTGGATAGAGTGCTAGACTTGGAGTCAGGAAGACCCAAGTTTGAATCCTTCCTCAGACACTCAGTAGCTGGTTGAGTCTGTGCAAGTGACTTAATTTCTCAGCCTCAGTTTCCTTATCTGTAAAATGGGGATAATAGTAGTGCCTACTTCACAGGGTTGTTATAAAGATCAGATAAGATAAAGTATTTTGCAAACCTTAAAATTCTACATAAATGCTAGTTACTGCTACTGCTGCTGCTACTACCACTACTATCACCATTCCTCCTCCTCCTCCTATTCTGTGTAAGAGTGTCCTCCACACAGGCACTGAGAGGAGACAGCAAGTTTGCTTGGCTGGAATATGACTTGCAAAGCCACAAGAATTGAGAACAATTATAGAGGAGGGGGAGGGGGACAGAGTGGAGTGAGGGAGGATAATGGTATCCTGGGATAAGAAGTCTGGATTTGATCCCGTAGGTAGAGAGCCAGGGGGCAAAGGAGAGCCAAGAGTGTGAAAGCCAGCAATCCTCCGAATGCTGACAGGCTAAGGGGGTGACTGAGTCTATTCACCAGCCAAGTTTCAAGTTAGTTTTCTGAAGCGAAACTAAATGAGAGGTGCCAAAGGACATTTCAGTTGGAGGGTGTTTAATTCAGTCCAAAATGGGTAAAACAGTGATCAGAACGAGTAAGGGAATGCAGTGGTTTTATAGGCCGTATGCTCCCAAGGCCACCAGTTTGAATCCACCTCATAGCATGTTCTTAGGACTGGCCCCAAACGCTAGTAGTGCCTCAGTTTCTCCAATCTCGCACAGTGTATAGAGAGGATGTTAACCTTTTTTCCTCATCGGGTTTCAGGGGTCTCCGCTAATAAAAATGATTGTAAAACCTTTTGCACATAGCAAACTCTACTGGACACAACAGAAGCAATTCTTTCCCACAGAAGGGGATTCAGTTCCTTCTGGAATCCACTCTGGGCCTATCTGCCCTCCAAAGAAGGAGCCCTTTTGTTCCCTTGTGGTGTCTTGGAAAGCCGCTCCACTGGGACAAGTCATTGCCCGGGCCCCATGCCCATAGGTTGGCAGCCATCACAGCTCCAGACAAGGGAAACTTTGTGTGTCTCTGAAGCCTTGTGTTCCAGCCTCTCAGCCTTGAGGAGGGGTCAGTTCTCTGATGATGAAGGAACTAAGGCACAGAGAGGGAGCAGTACTGCTACAGAGGGCATATGGATGGCTTAGGAAGAGCAGAGAACAAAATCTAGGTGCTGACCTCCTGTTTAGTGTGGAAATGAGAACACACCTTTCTGACCCAATGTGAGCTGATATCTGGGGCTTGTCTCTTCTACCATATGGTCTTGGATCAGCCTGCTACTTTTTTCAGTCAATAAACATTTACTAACAACCTACATTGGGCCAGGCACTATGTTTTAGTGCTGGGCAAAAGATTTCTCCAAAATCAGACCCTTCCTTAGGATCATATATGTAGAACTAGAAGGGAGCTGTGAGGCTGTCTAGAGCAACCTATCCTTTACTGGTGAGGCTCAGGGAATTTAAATGCCCTGCTCAAGGTCACAGAGACAGTAAGCATCAGAGTCCAGATTTGAACTCAGGTCCTCAGACTCACATCAGAATTCTTTCCACCACACCATGTTGCTTACCTTCTTCCTGGATCATGAGAAAGGGTTAACTAAAAATACCCAATGAGGGTATAACTGACCAGAAGAGAAGATGGGTTGGCCATGTAGTGAGAGGAAGAGACACAAGGGATGGATATCCTGACTCCTGCACTGGTTACCACAAAATGTTATAAGAGAAAAGCTGCCAGCATGTTGGCTAGAGCTTCCATGGGAGATTTATGCAAGGACATGGACAGAAGCCTCCTAATAAAAGAAAGCATGGATAGGCTGCAATCTCTACTGTAAAGAAAACTCCCATGTCCATTAAGGCACATATCCATTGAAGTATGGAAGTATCACATGTGGTTTGAAAAGAATTGTCCTCGAAATAACTCCATGAACCCAGGAGTGCTAGTAAGTATCATTATCCTAATTTTATATAGGAATGAGGACTATACCTGTGATTTTGCCAGTGTAGGGGACTCCCAGATAAGGAAATTCCCTCCACCAACGAAGGTAGAAATTTCTTCTTGAAATTTAGAGTCATAGTGGGTTATCTAGAACACTGACAGGTTAAGTTAAGTAACTTGCCCACTATCATATAGTTAGCACTGTCAGAGGTGAAACTTGAACCCAGGTCTTCCTGAGTCAAAAGCCAACTCTCTATCTACTACCCCATGCTGCCTCTTGTCCTTTTACAGATGGGGAAATGGATCCATTGAGAGATTAAGTAATTTGCAAGTGGTCCAATGGTTAGAAAGTTATCAGAAATAGGGTTTGAACCCAGGTTTCCTTATTCCATTGCTTGCAACTCTACCATTTTATGATGGCCAAATATGATCCTAGAAAATGATGTGGAGAAGCTTCACTAAAATGCAGAGACCTCCCAGACAGGGCTGAGGTAAGGACGAGGGCAGTGTGCCTGGTCAGCTGTGCTAACTAAGCTAATCTTTGGTGAACTTTTTATTGCCAGGATAAGAAATGTGGATTCAGTAAAGATCCTCCCTGCTTCTTCTTTTGATCCACCCCTGCCCCCATATTGGCCGGCCACACACTTTTCTTTGGGTGTGGGAAATGACACTCACATAAATCTAAGCCACCAGAAAGTCAGTTACCATCCTCTCAGCCATCCACATTAGTTCTACACTTTCTGCATTCAACTGGACACATTTCTCACCGATTCTAATGAATCTCTCATGTTGGTAACTTGGTCAACAGCGTAAATGTTGCCTTTTAATTCAATTCAATAACTATCCACTGAGTGTTTAATGTTTGTGGGGTGCCATGGATATAAAGCCAAAGGGGACATAGCCCCTCCCAAAGGAAGCCTATACTCTAGGAGCACAATCACACACTTTGTAAGTATTTGTATTTTATCTGAGTTCTTTCTCCTACCAGTTAAGAGCCCATTTCCCCAAGGTCAGTGATTGGTCTTCTTTTTCTTTCTTAACTATAGAAACACAGAGTCTCAGAATTGGAAGGGATGTCAGAGGCCATTCAGTCCATTCCAAAGCTGACCAAAAGTCCTCTCTAGAACAAAATAATAGCATTTAGCACCTGGAAGTGTGCAAAGTACTTCATCTCACTTGCTCTTCTCCATAGCCCTGTTGTTAAACTGAGGTATGTGCCTTACACACTTACTGACTGTGTGATGGGCGCTAACCTTTGTCTCTTTCAGATTCTCCAACAATGAAATATCAAATGAGATAATATTTTTAAAGTGCCTGCCACATAATAGGCACTTAACAAAGGCTTGATCTCTCCCTCTTCTACCATTATCCTTGTTTTACAGATGAGGAAACTGAGACTGAGAGAAGTTAAATGATTTGCCCAGGGTTTTATAACTGATAAGTTGTAAGTGTCTGAGACAGAGTTTAAAACCGGATCTTTCTGACTGCTGCTCCAACAACCTACCCACTGCACCATCTATTTGCCACATCAATGGCTTATGGTCGGTCATCTGGCCTCCACTTGAAAATCTCCAGTATGAGGGGACCCACTGCTTTCTGGAGCTGATTATTCCATTTTGGAAAGTTTCTCCTAACAATGAAATAACATATGCCCCTTTTCAACTTCCACCCTTGTTCTGCCCTCTGGGGCCAAGCAGAGCAAAGCTAGTCCTTCTAAATGGCCACCTTCTCCAAAGCTTGAAGACTGTCATGATTTCCCTTCAAGTTCTCCAATCCTTATGCAGTTTGGTTAGAGGGTTCAATCAGGGTCTACTTGACTCATGTCTAAAGACCTACTCCTAGAGCCTCCATGGGAACATCTTTCTCTGCTTGCTCTTTTCTGAAATCAAGGCCAGACTCTACTTGTACTTCTTGCCATCTCCTCTCTAATCTGGCCCTTTCCCATAATTCCAAGCAGTTTTGCTCATCTTCTGCCCCAGGGATGCTGTTGTATCACTACTAATGGAGCTCTGAAGCCCTATCCTGAGGCCTAACTCAGCCTCATTACTTTTCACCTTCATAAATTAGGCAGCTTAAGTAGTTCAGCAGGTATAGTGATGAATCTGGAGAGGAAGCCCCGAGTTCAAATTCAGACTCAGATACCTAGTAGTTATGTGACCCTGAGCTAGTCACTTCAACTCCATCTGCCCTGGTTTCTTCATCTATAAAACAGGATAATATTTCCTCATCTATGAGGCAGAATGACGCAGCTGATAGAGGATTGCTAAGGTCCCATTCAATTCTAATAGCGTATGATGCTAAGTGGCCAACAGTTCAAAGGAAAAAGGTTTTGGGACCTCCCAGATGAAGCAGCAAATGCCAGGAGGCAGATTTTCTAATGGTTCCCAATGCTATGAATAGGTAGCTGGTGGCACAGTGCATGGAGTGCTGGACTTGGAGTCTGGAAGACCTGTTTTTAAATCTAGCTTTTGATATGTACTGTCTGCATGACCCTGGACAAGTCATATCATCTCCTTCTGCCTTGGTTTTCCCAATTATAAAATAGAGATAATAACAGCAAATACCTCCCAGGGATGTTGTAAGAATCAAATTAGATAATATTTGTAGTGCACGCTGTAAACTTTAAAGCACTCCATAAATGCTATTATTATTATAAATTTGGGCAGGTGACCAACTTCCTACATGATTCTTTAGGCTCTTTCCCAGAGAAATCTCCTGGCTTTCAAAAGGCAATTTCTACAAAGGAGTACTTGCCAGGATCCTTTCAACTCCTTCTTGCTGAAATGTGGCTCCACCTGGGAGTAGGTGTGTTCAACCATGTAGCCCACCCAGGACTTGCCCATCTCACCAGTACTACATCCTCAGGTTCCCCAATACTGCCTCTTTGGGAATCTGGCTGAATAACCTCAAATGGAAACTGAAGAGTTCCAGGGTCCTTCCCCAAGGCAGCCAAAGCAGCATCTGCTCTCCAGATTTCCCCATTTCAGAAGCACCTTCTGCTGATGAGGACCCTGTGCCAATGGGCGAGGGCTTCATTTGAACTTGGACAACTGCCTCCTGAGTCTGTGCAATCTATAGGAAAGCCTGCCACAAAGTTTTTCTTGGATTACCTACAAGTATTCTAAAGATATTCATCTCTGTTTCATGCATCTAATTTATCAGAACCCGGAATCTCTGGTTGATCATTGATGATTACTGTCTGATGGGAGAGCCAGAAATTCATAGATTGGGAGTTGAAAGTGACCTCAGTAGTCATCTAGTCCAAGACCTTCATTTCATAGAGGAGGAAACTGAGGCCCAGAGAAATTGAATGATCTTGAATCTCCTGATGTGATTGTTGAGACACAGTCCCTGGTCTCGGGGAGCTCTGAGTTTGGTGGAGGAGTCAGAGTCCTGCTTTGGGACAGCTCCTTTAGGAGCTGTGAAATGAGAGAAACATATATGCATATACCTTGTGACCTTAGGCAAATCATTTCCCTTTCTCTGAGTCTTAGTTTCCTTCTCTGTAAAATGAGAGGATAGCACTAGATGACCTTGGAGATTCCTTCCACCTGTAAGTCCTATGATCCCGTCTAACACAACAGCTAGATAGAGAAACATATATCTATATCAAAGAAGCTCTTAAAGTAACTGAACCAATAGCAAAGGGGTGTTCTCCCCCCCGCCCCGTGTGTGTGTGTGTGTGTGTGTGTGTGTGTGTGTGTGTGTGTGTGTTAGCTCTACTTCCTCTTTTACTCATGTTCATGTCCTTTTCCATCCCCAAAGGCACTTATGTCTTCCAGTTCACCAACATGCTGTCCTTGCTACATTGGAGAAGAAACCAAGAGATATAACAGAGGAAATGCTGGACTTCATGTCAGGATTATCTGGGTTAGAATCATCTC
The DNA here is from genome assembly GCA_028658325.1 of Potorous gilbertii. Lineage (NCBI taxonomy): Eukaryota > Metazoa > Chordata > Mammalia > Diprotodontia > Potoroidae > Potorous > Potorous gilbertii. The sequence continues at coordinate 605,187,038 of CM053770.1, forward strand.
TCAGGTTCTTGTTAGCCATTTTATTTAACTTTCCTGAGCCTCACTCTCCACATCTGTAAAATGGAAATAATAAAACCTACCTTACAAAGTTGTGTGGATCCAATAAAGTATTGTGTGGAAAGAGCTTTGCCAACCTTAAAGTGAATAAATGAATGGTTTAATGAACGAGAAGTATTTAAATGCTTCCTATGAGCTCGGTTTTAGGCTACAAATATAACTATGAACTGTGACAAATATTCAAAATACATTATTGGCTCTGATACAAAATGACTCCTGGTCCCAAAATCATGGGAAACTTCAGAGTGCTATTCTTAAAAAGTAACCTCCAAAAATCCTTACAGGAAAAGGTCACTATCTTTAATTTTTTTCTCTTTTTTCCAAGTGTGAACTTCTACAAGGCAGGGGCTGTGTCTTGTCTGTTCTGCTCTGAACATCTTGAGTGCTCATTCATAGCAAAGCAGACAATTCCCAGGGTTTCACTAAGAGACTGGAAGCATGGATCTGGCAGTCCTCTCTTCAGCCCCATCTCCTCAAATCACTTAGAGGGCACACTCTCCAGGGCTTTGGGAAAGAATAAACACAAAGAATAAATGGGAAGGGATGTGGTAAAAATCAACACTAGAGAAATGCTGAGAAAGTTCATCATTCCCACTATCTGCTTAGTGGCAGGACAGGTCTGAAGCCAGACCCAAATGGCAGCCTGACTTTTTTTTAAGGTTTACCAGGCTTTTTTATTTAAAGTTTGAGTTTCAAATTCTAACCCTTCCTTCCTTCCTCACCTTCCCCTTCCCTGAGATGGTAAGCATTCAGATCTAGGTTATACATGTGCAATTATGTGAGACATTTCTATATTAATCATTTAGAAAATAAAATGAAGGAAAGGGAAAAATAGCATGCTTCAGTTTGTATTCAATCAATATCAGTTCTTTCTCTGGAGGCAGTTAGTATGCTTCATCCTTAGTCCTTTGGGATTGTCTTAGATGATTGCAATGATGAGAATAGCTGTTATTCACAGTTCTTCATTGAATAATATTGCTGTTTTTGTATATAAAGTGCTCCTGGTTCTGTTCACTTCACTGTGCATCAGTTGATGTAAGTCTTTCCAGGTTTTTCTGAAGTCATCCTGCTTGTCATTTCTTATAGCATGGTAATATTTCATTACAATTATGTACCACAACTTGTTCAGTCATTCCCCAATTAATGGGTATCCCTTCAATTTCCAATTCTTAGTCACCACAAAAAGAGCTGCTATAAATATTTTTGTACTAACAGGTCCTTTTTCATTTTTTGGATGTCTTGGAGACATAGACCTAGCAGTGGTATTGGTAGATCAAATTGTATGCACAGTTTTATAGCCCTTTGAACATAGTTTCACATGACTCTCCAGAATGTTTGGATTAGTTCACAGCTCCACAACAGTGCATTAGTGTCTCAGTTTTTTCACATCCCCTCCAACAACCAACATTTTCCTTTTTTTGTCATATAACCTACTCCGATAGGTGTGAGGTGGGTATTTCAGAGATGTTTAATTTACATTTCTCTGGTCAATAGTGATTCATAGCATTTTTTCATATGAGTATCAATAGCTTTGATTTCTTTGTCTGAATGCTGTCTGTTCATATTCTTTGACCATTTATCAATTGGGGAATGACTTATATTTTTATAAATTTGACTTACTTATCTCTGTATTTATCAGAGATACTTGATGCAAATCTCCACCTCCACCCCAGTTTCTGCTTTCCTTATAATTTTGGTTGCAATTGGTTTTGTTTGGGCAAAAACTTTTTAATTGTAAATCATTAAAATTACCTGTTTTACATTTTGTAATGCTCTCTATATCTTCTTAAATTTTTCTCTTATCCATAAATCTGACAGATAACGATTCCATGCTTTCTTAATTTGCTTATGTGTAAATCATGTACCCATATTGATTTTATATTGGTATACTGTATGAGATGTTGGTCTATACCTATACCATACTGTTTTCCAGTTTTCTCAGCAGTTTTTGTCAAATACTGAGTTTTTGTTCCAAAAGGTTGGATCTTGGAGTTTACCACATACTAGATTACTATGGTCACTTACTATAATACAATTTGTACCTAATCTATTCCACTAACCCCCCCACTCTATTTCTTAGCTAGTATCAGATTGTTTTGATAATTACCACTTTATAATACAATTTGAGATCTGGTACAGCTAGACTATCTTCTTTCACATTTTTTTCATTGATTCCTTTGATATCCTTGAGCTTTTGTTTTTCCAGATGAATATTTTTTTCCTAGGGCATCCTGACATTCCAGCTGCCTGTCAGGGGCACCTGGGAGTCTGGAGAATTTCTGGCTCTGGTCTTAAATGAGACATAGCAGTTGGTCAATCTCCACTGGCTCCTTCCTACAGGGAAGGAGACCAGAATAAAGACAAGGGAAAGGAGGAAATGCTTTTGAGTTAAGTCACAGAGATCTGAGTACCCTTCTGAGTGAGCCAATCTGGCCTCAAAAGGACTCTGGATGAGGAATAATAATTCACACTAAGCCTGTGATGTAGGCAAGTCAAATATTATCAAAGCTGAGGCTGAGAAAAGTTAAGTGACTTGCCTGAACAGGCAAAAATTCTGTGTCCCGGTCTTATGTTCAATAAACAGCAGAGGTAAGATTTTAACCTGGGTTTTCTGACTCCAAGTCTATCATTCTTTCCACTTGAGGCCACACATATGAGTGATTGCCACAGAAAGTGGGCCCTTAGGTATCAATGAGGGTAGAGTAATATCCCCAAATTCCCATGATGCCAGACCTCTGAGAAGAAACTCAAAGACTCAGACTATAGCTGATCCTCCTTCTCCTCTACTCTCAAAGGTACTAAATTGTACAGGTTATAAACCTGTGCTGGGCATGCACTTGGCTCACCTATGGAGAAGTCCCATCTTAGCCACTACACACTGAATAAGCAAAGCTGTCAAACAAAGACTTGGGGGCAGCCCATGTCTTTCTATAACTGAACATGTTATTTTTGAGAGGTGAAGACAAGGTGATTTTGGACTACAGAGAAGAAAACAGAGTCCCTGGCTACTGTCCCCATGATGCAGGTATGAAATTAAAAGAAAGAAACTAGATTGATATAACCATAAGTACTGTGTCTTGTCTGGGGCTTTATCCTAGGGTATGGAAATTTACAGGGTGCTGTTCAATCCTTCAGCAGGATAGAAACAACCTACTTGGCAACTAGTTAGTAGGCAAATTAATTAAAATAGGAAACTACAAGATGGCACACACTTCCTTTCCCTGGAAGCCACACCCCAGCTAGTCTGAGATCTGGCCTCACAATATTCAATGAGTAGTGAATAGCAATGACCCCAGGTCTCTGCCATGGCTATAGACCGAGGATTTCTAGTGAAAAGTCATAGAGAAGAAATGGAGGTCAAGAGAATACGTGACTTTTTCAAGACCCCAGAGTAAGTGTTGTAGGGGAGAGCCCAGGGTTCTGACTTGATCTCACTTCTCTGTCCCTTACACACATTGCTTAGATCCACAGCTCCAGAGATCATTTTCAAACCCTCCCATTCTATGGACTGGGTTGGGCTTCCTTCCGCTGATAACAGAGGACAGGTGCAGCTGAGATTCTCTCAGATCAAGAGGTGTTCTGAAGCTCTTGCTGATTTGGGACTAGAAAAGCCTGGGGACCAGGGCTGGATTCTATGAGACAAGGTCTCCCTCTGCTGGTGTATGGAGGCACATGTAGGAGAAATTCAGACAAAGTAAGCTCTCAGATCCACCCCATGGCTAATAGCTGCAAAAGGTCTTTGGAAACATCTTGCCTCCATTTTACAGATGAGGACAGTTGGGCCTGGATTGGTGAAGCCTGACATCACACAGGTGTTAAGAAGGATTTAGATCCCTGGTCTTCTGACCCCATGATCAATGTTTTTTCCCCCTATGGTAGAACATTGCCTCTTCTTTCCTAGCTTGGATGCTTTGAAATCCTTTATTAAGCTCTGGTTTGGGGATGGCCTCATACCCTGAAGAAAAGCGAGTACTCAGATATGGCCCTTGTTCTCTCACTCCCCTCAGTTTAGCCTTTATATAAAAGGCTTTGTCTGTTGGTAACTGGGTCCTTGTTTGTAGATCTTTGTGTCTGGGCTCAACACGACACATCAGAAGAGAGACCACCCAGACAGGGACCACCGGTTTACAACCTCTCAGGTCACAGTGACAGCATCAATATTTAATTTGTAATATAGTGATGTTTATCTCTTCCCTATGTCTACACCATAGTACATTGGTACTTAGCCGATCCCACCTTATAGATAAGTCAAGCCAAGTCAACAGACATTTATTAAGCATTTATTATGTGCAAGGAATTGTGCTGAGCCCTGGAAATATAAACAATCAGAAAGAAAGATAGTGCTTGCCCTCAGTGGATAGAATGTTGAGTCCACAGTCGGGAAGACCTGAGTTCAAATCCTACCTCAGACACTTACTAGCTGTGTGACCCTGGGCCAGTCACTTAATAGCTGTTTGCCTCAGTTTCCTCAACTGTAACATGGAGATAACTAGAGGACTTCCCTCCCAGAGCAGTTTCGAGGATCAAATGAGACATTTGTAAAGCATTTAGCATTATGCCTGGCACATAGTAGTTGCTTAATAATTACTTGTCTCCTTCCCTCCCTCCCTCCTTTCTTCCCCCTCCCTTCTTCCCTTCTTTCTTTCATTCCCTCCCTCCCTTCCTCCCTTCCTTTCTTCCTTCCTTCCATTCTAAGGGGGGAGGGAAGACAATACATATCAGAGAATTGAAAAGGGGGTGGAGAAAGAGATGAAGGTACATGGCAAAGTGTGCATTGTAGAGAAGGTCTGGGAAGCCAGAAGTAAAGCCTGAAGAGGAATAAAGACACAGTTGGGCCTCCTTTTCTAAAAATAAATTTCTGGGAGTAACCAACCAATCAGAAGGAGAGGCTGCAGGAGTGCAGGCACTTTAAACATGGGAAATTCAGGGTTAGAAAGAACTTCCAAGGTGAAGAGGTATCTGGAGGGATCATAGAGGAAGTCCAGGAGAGTAAGGAGAGCAGCCTGGAGCAGACGTAGACATGTCTAGATGTCTTTTCATAGGGTTATGCCTGTCTTCCTAACTAGGACTATAAGAGTGCTGAGGGCAAGAACTATGTATATTTTATGGGATCGTATACCTAAAGTTGGAAGGATTGAAACACTTCCCATTCCCCACAGTATCATTGGGCAGCTTAATCATTTGTTTTAAAAATTATTTCCTCTATGTGCATGTCTCCAATTAAACTGGGAGTTCTCTGAGGGCAAGGTTTAAATTTTCTGTTCTCTCTCCCCAAATTGTCTCATAAGTGGCTCTTCCAATTATACTATTTCTGTGTTTTCCTCTTTGTGGTTTTGTTCCAATTCTGTTATCCTCCAGTGAGTGCTAAGAAGTTCTACCCAGCCAGCCTTCCTATCAACCATCATCTCTCCCAGAATGCTCCTGTTTATATCCCGGATCACCACTGATTTCCTTTAACAATCCCACAAGTAAGGGGGATGAAGCCTCACCAGAATTATGTGAGGTCTCAACTCCTGCTAGACTCAGTTCAAGCAGCTATGGATTTTTATCAACTTTATCCATCTGCAAACTGTGGAGAGAAACATATTTTGATCATGCTACAGGGTGAATGGAGACTTGTAGAGAAGGATGGAAACTCAGAGGCTATGACTGACTGTACTGGAGGTACCAGACTATTTCCTACCATCAGATTTTCCTGGGAAAGGGGTCTCCTTCATCCCAGTGAGGTAAGAGAGGCAGCGTAACATGGTAGGCAGAGATCTGGTCTCAACATGTGTGTCCAAGTATAATATGTATGTACATGTGTGTATAACATATATGTATATATACATAACATATATATATACATAAAATATTGGGAGATGAGTGTGGTATCAATAAAATAAAATAAAAAGTAGATAATTTTGTAATCAGATAACAAAAATCTGATAACCTTGTTTTGTTTTTGTGGTCAGTCATGTCCAAGTCTCCGTGGTTCTATAGGCCGCAGCAACCTCGGCTCTTCTGTCCTGTACCATCTCCCCAAGTCCGTCCGAGCTCACGCTCATTGCTTCTATGACAGTGTCTGTTTCATTCTCTGCCACCCACTGGTCCCCTTGTCTTTAATCATTACATATCTATTTCTAATAAAATTTTGTGGGTTTATTTTATTATTTATTTCTAATTCTAGAGCTTGTGTCTTTAACAAATTTATACAGGCACTCTCTACATCTGTGTGGCATTGAATGAGAGATAAAGGAGAACTGATCCACTTTGTTGTCAATGAGGGGCAGAGGGGAGAGGACAGAGAGGATGAGGTTTGCTCTATGGACTCCATTCTGATACAAAGAGCCAGAGAGAAGGAAAATGATTTGGTGTTTCCATTTACCTCCTGCCCCCAATTTTTAATACTTTCGTCCTATCTTTGTCTCAGATCCCCACTGGCGACCCCTCCACAAGCTGCTGCCCTCCTAAGTCAATCTTAAACTAACTCCCCCTCCCAGATAGAGCCATATGGAGCCCCCAGAAGTTGGCAGAGAAGTGCTCCTCAGAGCCCTCCAAGCTGTGGTCCTCCTCCCTCCGTGCACCCGGGATCCCATCTGGCTTCCAGATCTGCTCCTGCCTGCTGGCTTCCTTTACGGAAACACCTTTTTCCTGCCTCATTGGTTTGTGGTGTTTCCTGCACAGGAAGAGAACTCTTTGATTCGGAGGTGTTATTTATAACTGGCCTCCTTCTAGGCCTCACTGATTGGGAAGGGCTTCAGGGTTCAGCCCTTTCTCTGGGACAGAGGCATGAAGTCAAGAGAGCAGGGAACAATGAATGGGGTCAGCGAGGCCTGAGATTTCATTATCTAGCCTCCAAAACAGACTCCTCCTGACTTCCCTCTTTTTTGCTAATGGTGCCAGCGTTCTCGCAATTGTCTGAAACACCAGAATTACCTTTGCCTTTCCTCAGTTACCAAGGCTTGTTGGTTCTGAGTCACTGATCTGGGAGTCTCAGGTCCTCACTTTAAATCCCAGCTCTGCAAACCGAACTGCATGATTTTGCACAAGGCATTTCACCTCCATGGGCCTCAGTTTCTTCAGCTGTAAACGATGGACTTGGGCTGGATGGCCTCTAAGGTCTCTTTGGGCTATCTATCTCTAATCCTCTCAGAAGTGTCCCTACAGCCTTTTCTTCCTTTCCTCTGCCATTCCCCTAGCTCAGACCTGATCACCTCACATTTATGTCATTGTAGTAGACTCCGGATTGCTCTCTCTGCCCTTCCTTGCCTTTTTATACCAGTGTGTGTGTGTGTGTGTGTGTGTGTGTGTGTGTGTGTGTGTGTGTGTGTAGGTGCGCTTTATCTAGATGGTATTTCATTGGCACAGGGAATCCTCTGATGAGGAAATTCCCTTTCCCTGTGCAGATCTGCACCCATTCTGCAAATTCTAGTCTTAAGAGAGCTGCCAGGGGGCACTGAGAGGTAAAAAACCTGTCCAGGTTCACCAAGACAGCATCAGTCATAAACGAGATTAACCACTGGAAAATTCCACTTTCGTGACGTTATTCCCCTTGCTCAAAAAACACTGATGGCCCTCTACCACGATTACAAAATGAACTCCAAATGTATTGATTTAGCATTCATGGTCCTCCTCAATCTGGTCCATTTTATCTCCCATCAGCTCTCCTACCTGACCCCTTTCCTCCAGTCAAGCCCACTTACTCACTACCTCTCAAACGTTCCTTGTCTCCCTCCCTTTGCTCACAAACCACATCTAACTCCAATGCTACCTTCCCTTGCACCTTGCTGTTAACCTTCCTCTAAGGCCTAGCTCCAACCCCACCTTCAGTAGTGGAGGTATTCTATTGGCAACCCCAGACCACAGTATTGCCTTCCTTTTTGGAGTTCAAAGCCTTTGGAAGCCAATTTGATGAAATTCAATAAGCATTTGTCAAGCTCCTACTTTTACAAGGCACTGTAACTGACACGGGGGATATGATGATGAGAAAATGACATATTTCCTGCCCTCAGGGAACTTCCAATCCAAAACAGAGAATAGAGCATGAACACAAATAAAAACAATATGGGGCAAAAATGAAAGTAGTGCAGGGTCTGAAGTCTGAAGACCCAGGAGAGAGTCTGGCCTATGACACAAAGCCTCTGACTTTATGATTGTGGGTAAGTCATATAAGTGAATGAGACTCACAAAGTGATTCTTAATGCGCGCAGATAATGATACTTACATTACCTACCCCACAAAGTTGTTAGGTAAGAGCTTTATAGAACTGAAAAAGCAATGTCCAATATTCACCAAAATATTTTACAGCAACACTTTCGTGTGGGAGTCAAGAACTAGAAGCAAAGTTGATATCCATTGATCTGGTAATGGCTAAACAATATGGGGTACATGGCTGTATTGGTTTATTGCTAGTCTGGAACAATAACAATGATGATAGTGAAAGCTGGCATTTATATTGCAGCGAGGTGGCACAGTGGATAGAACACTGGCCTGGAGTCAGGAAGACCTGAGATACAGTCTAGTTTCAGACACATAGTAGTGGTCTGACCCTGGGCAAGTCAATTAATCCTTTTTGCCCCTACTTCCTCATCTGTAAAATGAGCTGGAGAAAGAAATGACAAACTACTTCAGTATCTTTGCCAAGAAAACTCCAATGGGTCACAGAGAGTCAGACTTGACTGAAATGCATCAGCAACAGTGACAACAACACAAAGCATTTATGTGGTGCTTATGTTATCTTGTTTGATTCTCACAAGAACCCAAGGAGGTAGGTTCTACAATTATCTCCATCTTACAGATGAGGAAACTGAGGCAGAGAGGTTAAATGAACTTCCCAAGGTCACATAGCTAGTAAGTGTCTGGGGTAGGAGCAGAACTCAGGTCTTCCTGATTATAACATCTACCTGCCTTTTTAAGAAACAATGAATATGATACAGAGAAGCATATAGAAGATTTGTATGAACTGATACAAAGTAAAATAAGCTGATGCAGGAAAACAATATATGGCAACAATGTAAACAGAAACAACAATAACAAAATAAGTGAAACTGAACGCTGGAATTCTCTTTCTCTTCATCTTCACCTCAAGACAGAATCCCTGTCCTCCATTAAGGATGTGCCATCCCCTAACAAACTGCCTCCCATTTACTGTATACTTACCTTGTGTGTATCCTTTTACGTATATGTTACTGCTTCTTGAGGTCAGGGATTATTTTTGCTTTTTCTTGTAGTGCCTAACATATAATAGTACTTAATAAATGCTCATTGATTGCTGTGAAATTATAATGACCATGCTTGGCTTCCATAGAAGAGAAATGAAGTCACCTCCTTCCCTTCTTCACAGACATGGTGGACTATGGGTGTGGTACATTTCATACAATGTTGCACTTGGTTGATGCCTTAATTAGTTTTGCTGGACTGTTTTTTGTTTTTCTTTGTTATTGTGAGTTGTTAGCAATATGTCACAGGAGCAAAAGAAAAATCCTAGAAAGTTTGAGGAAGGGAAGGACACTCTCAGCTTGGCAGGCAGGGGCTGGGCGGGGTCAAAACCCAAGCTTTACGGAGGAGGAAGCACCTGAGCTCGGTCTTGTAAGACAAAGAAGAGTCCAACAGGTAGAGATGAGGAGGAAGTAAATTCCAGACATGTGGGGAGGGGGTGCAGCCTGTGCGAAAGTATGGACACAAGACAATATAGGACAAGACTGGGGGGAAGCTGGTAGCCTAGTTTGGCTGGAATGTATACTAAGTGAAAAAAGGCTAGAGGGGTATATGAATCTAGGTTTTAGTGAGTTTCAAATGCCAGGATGAAGAATTTGTATTTTATCGGCAGCTATTGAGGGTCTTTGAGTAAGTGACATTGTTATAGTTCAGGAAAAATATTTTGATAACTCTGCATATAGAGGATGGATTGGAGAGTGGATAGACTGGAAGAAGGGAGATGAGTTAAGGTGCTATTTCAATAGTCCATACAGATAATGAAGACCTGAGCTGGGATGACTGGAAAGTAGGGAGCAGATTTGAGAGATATCATAGAAGTAGAATGGATAAGACATGATAAGTAATTGCACCAGGGAGGTGAGGGAAAGTGCAGCTAAGTAGCACAGTGGACATGGAATTAGGAAGACTCTTATCCATTAGTTCAAATCTGGTCTCAGAGCCCAGTCACTGAGCTGCCACCAACTAGGCAGCCTCCCCTCATTTCTCAATGCTCAACTACCCCCCACCCTTCTCCTTCCACCCCCTTCTGAAGGCCATTTCCACGGAGGAAAAGGAATCATATCGTATGTCCGCTATCTAGAACCTCGACTCTTTCGACCCCTTTGTTGATGCAAGTAAGGGTGATGACCTGCTTCCTGCTGGGACTGCAGATTACATCCATATAAGAATTCAACAGAGAAATGGCAGGAAGACCCTCCCTACTGTCCAGGGGGTCGCTGATGATTACGATAAAAAGAAACTAGTGAAGGCATTCAAGAAGAAATTTTCCTGCAATGGTACTGTAATTGAGCATCCAGAAAATGGAGAAGTAATTCAGCTACAGGGGGACCAGTACAAGACATATGCCAAGTCCTCACGGAGATTGGATTGGCTAAGGACAACCAGCTGAAGGTTCCTGAGTTTTAAGTGCTTGTGGCTCACAGACTTAAGTGAGGATTTCCTTGCAACGAGTAGAAAAATTCCCTTCTGTCCCTTGTCACAAGTTTAAAAACCTCGCAGCTTGTATAATGTAACCATTTGGCGTCCGCTGTTTAACTTGGATTAGTATAACTCGTTTATATAATAAAATGAAAAGAGCCAAAAGAAAAAAAAATCTGATCTCAGGGACTTATTAGCTGTGTGACCCCAGGTAAGTCACTTAACCCTGTTTGCTTCAGTTTCTCATCTGTAAAATGAGCTGGAGAAGAAAACGACAAATCACTGCAGTATCCTTGCCAAGAAAACCCCAACTGGGGTCATGATTTGACTGAAATGATTCAGCAACAACAAAGGGGAGGGAAAGGGAAGAATTAAAGATGATTCTGTGAATACAGTTTTCAGTAACTGGGAAGATCATGCAGAAATAGAAAGCCACAAGAATAGGAAAGAATTAAAAGGGATAGTATTAATTCATTTTTAGAAATGTCAAGTTTGAGGGGTCTAGTGGGGAATCAGGTGGAAATAGCCATCAGGCTGGTGGAGATGCTGTCCTCAGCTCAAGGAACAGCACTGGGCTGGATATACAGATTTCATCTATTAAATATATATATATATATATATGGGTGTGGGTGGATGTGCGTATGTAGATGTATCTCTACATTTATACATATATATTATATATAAATTGTCTATTAAATTATAATATTTCATCTAAGACCCGAAGATCAAAGCTAGTCTGCCAAACACTCTTTGAATGGCTTCCACATTTTAAAAAGCTTTATTGTACTTCAAAATATAAAAAAGCATTCTGATCTTGTGAGGCTGTACCAAGACAGGGTCAGGTGGGAGACTGATTTGGCTCTTGGGCTGTGGTCTACCAACCCCTGGTACATGTATGAGGGTGATATTCTAAGCCCTGGGGGTGGATGAGATTGTCTAGGAAGAGGGTATAGGAGAAAGCATTAGGATACATACGTACTCAGTGTGAGAGGAATGGAAGAACCAAAGGAGAACAAGAAAGATGAGTCAAGCAGGCAGGACAATAACTAGGAAACAGCAATGTTGCAGGGACCACATTAAGACAGACTATCCAGGAAAAAGAAGGTAAAAAAAATGCTACTGAGTGATTGCTAAGGATGAATATTGAGACCATGGAATCTGATCATCCAGCTCAGCACAGAGGTGATGTGTGGGTGCATTCCCAGGCTTGAGGGTGGGAATGGGGAGCAGCATCCAAAGGCATGAAAGAAGGAAAACAGTTTGAGTTTGGCAAACAGCAACTAGATACTTTGGCTGGAATATAGAGAACATTAAGGAAGGAGTATGAAATCACTCTATAAAGGTGAGCTGGAGTCAGATCACAAACGGCTTTAAATGCCAACTGAATAACTTGTATTTTCTTAGAGGCAATAGGATGCTGATGAAGAAGGTTCTTTGGCCAGTGATTGACACAGTCAGATATAAACTTTCTAAAGCCTATTTTGACAGCAAAGTAGAGCATCAATTGGAAAGGTGAGCATCTAATAGTCAAGAATCTGAGTAGGTTACTGAAATAGCACTGGTGAGACATGATGGGAGCTTGAAATACGGTGACGGTGCAGTGAACAGAGAAAAGGGAGATTGGTGTGTGAAACACTGAGGATGTAGCATCAATTAGCCTTGGCAAATAACTGAACATGATGGGTTGGGGTAAAGGAAATGGAAGACTCGGGTATTGAATTTGGATCTCCCAGTTATTTCCCCTGTGAAATTGTATCAGTCAGACAATAAACATTTATTAAGCACCTCCTATGTGCTAAGTGTTGGGATAAAAGAAGGAAAAAATGGTCTGTCCTTTAGGAACTCACACTCTAATGGGGGAGACAGGATATAAATAACTGGACACAAATGATAAAAATCAGGTAGAAGAAAAGTCATCTCAGAGGGAAGGCATTAGTAGTTGGATACTGTGAAAGGTCTGCAGGAGGTGAGATTTTAGATGAGTGTTGGAGGAAGTTAGGGAGGCCAGGAGGTAGAGCCCCTGAACTTTTCTGAGTCTCAGTTTTCTCCTCTGAAAAAATGAGGGAGTCAAACTATATGAATTTGAAAGTCTCTTCCAGTCTAATAGCCCATGATCTCATTTTGAAGAGAAGGAAACAGGGCCAGAGGAATGAAGTGATTTTCCTGATAGGACACAGGTACTTTGTGTCCAAACCAGGACTGGAGCCCAGGTTTCCATCTTCTGTAATTCTCAATCCCCAAACAATCCTAAAACCAAAATCCAAAAACCTTAGGGATATTACTTTGTGATACAAACTAGTGCTGTTATTTGAATTTCTGCGTGCTTAGATCTCATCTCCCCAAACAGATCCTACGCTCCTCGAGGATAGGGGCAGTGCCATATGCTTTTGCGTCCTCCACAACCTTGTTCAGTAAATGGTCTGTTGACTCATTTAGTCAACAATCAATGATGAGGCAGGATAGGGGCAAAAGTTTGAAGAAACTTTCCCATTGATTTTTTCCATTTTATTCCCGTAATAATCCCAGGAGGAAGATGATTGTAGTTAAGAAAACTGAAGTTCTGAGAGGTCATAAGACTTGGTCAAGGTCACATAACTAAGTTCATGGTGGAACCAGGACCAACCACACACAATTTTAAAGTTGGAAGGCCCTCAGTGGCCATCTGGTCCAATCTATAGTTGAAAGGAAATCCTCACAAGGACACACCCAACAAATGTCCATCAGGGCTCTGCTTAAAGATCTCTACTGAGGAAGGAGACATGCTATCTCCCCAGGCAGCCTATTGTACTAGAGGTAGCTACAATCTTTAGGAAGCTTTTTCTGACCTTAAGCCTAAATTTGCCTCCTGGTAACTCATTGTTCCTGGTTCTGCCCTCTGGGGCCAAACAGAACAAGCCTAATGCCTGTTCCACAGGATAGCCCTTCAAATACTGTCATTGAACACAGCTATCATGTTTCCTCTGAGTATTTTTATTCTTGCTAAATGCCCTTAGTTCCTTCAACTGATTCTTAAATGGCACACATCCAAGACCCTTCAATATTCTTCCACTGGACATACTCCAACTTGCTGATGTCCTTTCTAAGATGTAGTGCCCAGAACTGAACAGAGGCTACATGTGGTCTGACCAGAGCAGATAGAGTACAGCAGAGCTATCGTCTCCTTGTTTCTGGAAGCTGTGTGTATCTTCATGAAAAGTTTTTATGGGCTGCCATATCACATGCTGACTCATATCAAGCTTGTATTCCACTAACCCCTACCAGATCTATTTCAGGCAAACTACTATCTAACAACATCTCACCACACCTTGTAGTTATGAAATGGATGTTTTGGTCCTAGGTGTAGGACTACATTTATGCCTATTAAATTCCATTTAATGGACAGTTAAGTGGCACAATGGATAGAGCTTTGGAGCCAGGAAGATCTGAATTCAAATCAGGAGTCAGACACTTATAACTGTGTGACCTGGCAAGGTATTTAACCCCAAATGCCTCCAAATAAGTCCATCCCATTTTATTAGTTTCATTCAGCCCCATGTTCTAGTTTGTTAAGTTTTTTTTTTAGTCTCTCCCAGATTTGTGTCATTTACATATTTGATGAGTCTATCATCTATGGCTTTGTGATAGTGGTGCTGATGTCACTAATAAAAATAGTAAGTAGTACAGAGCTAAGCATGGGGCCCTGGGCCACTCTCCTGGAGAAGTCTTTCGAAGCTGACACTGAACCACTGACTACTCTTTGAGTCTGACCATTTAACCAACTCCCAGGGCTCAAGGTCTCCCAGTGCATCCTGGGCCATCTCCAGTCATCCTGACGAATATCTGGTCACTGGATTCAGATGGCTGTGGAGGAGAAGTAAGGTTGATGACCTGCATAGCCCTCCCTCACTCAGAACAAAGTCAAGTGCAAGTCATGTCATCATTTCTCTGATGGCATGGTCTTCTTCAGCAACAAAGGAGGAACATGAGGTCTTCTAACTGTACCTAGCCCACAGCTATCTTTTCCATAAGAACAGCCCATGAAGCTTTAGCAAATGCTTTGCATTCATCTAGGTAAATCATATCTATAGCATTCCTCTTATCTACTAATTCAGTAATTCTGTGGAAAAGGGAAACAAATTTAGTCTGGTATGACCTGTTCTTAATGAAAGTACATGGGCTCCATGTGATTGCTGCTTCCTTTTCTAGATGTTCATGGTCCATCTTTTTAACAAATTTCCCCAGGAACTGAAGGTGAGCTCATTGACCTATAGTTTACAGGCTCCATTCACTTCCTATTTGTGGAAATCAGGATAATATTTACTCTACTCTGGTCCTGATAGTCACCTGCTCCCCACAGTCTTTTAAATTTCATTGACAGCTCTTAAGCAATCATACCTGCCAATTCATTCAGTATCTTGGATGTAATTCTTTTGGGTCTAATGACTTGAATTTATTGAATGCAGCTAGGTCTCCTCTTACCATTTCCTTATTATCTCGAATACCCATCATCTATGGATATATTTTTTTTTGTTGCTCATCCTTTCTATTCCATTCAATCAACTAGCACTTATCAAGTACCTGTTATGTACCAGGCATTGTGCTAAGTGTGGAGGATACAAAGAAAGGCAAAAAACAATCCTAGACCTCAAGGAGCTCACAGTCTAAAAGGGGAGACAATACACATATATGTATACATAAAATACATGACATATTATAAATTATACATGATAAGTTAATATATTATACATTATATAATAAATATAATAGATATTATATATTAAAAAACTGGGAAATGTCAGAAGGAAGGCGCTAAGATTATGGAGGATAGGGAAGTCTTCTTGTAGAAGGTAGGACTTTTGCTGAGACTTGAAAAAAACAAGAAAGCCTGGAGGTAGAGATGAGTAGTGAAAGCATTCTAGGCATGGGACACAGTCAGCAAAAATGCTCAAAGTTGGGAGATGCAATGTGGTGTGTAAAAAAAAAAAGGCCAGGAAGTCAGTGTCACTGGAACGTACAATATTTGGAGGAGGAGTAAAGTATAAGACTGGAAAGGTAGGAAGTAAGGAACCTGTTACAAAGGGCTTCCAAGTTAAAGATTTTTATATTTTGGATTTTATATTTGATCCTGGGGGTGAAAGTGTGTCACTGGATTTTGCTGAATGGGGGAGGGGGTTGGTTGGCCACAAGGTCAGCTTGAGGTTTTAAGATCTGTTTGACAGCTGAGTGGAGAATGAATTGGAGGAGGGAGAGAGCTGAGGCAGGTGGACCCACCAGTAAGCTTTTGTAATGGTCCAGGTATGAGGCGATGAGAGCCTGGATCAGAGGGGTGGCAGTATCAGAGAAGGGGGAGGTCCAAATGTCATTCTAAGAAATATGCAGCTCTGCTTTCTCTCTCTTGTCAATTCCCTCTCTGTTGTCAATTTTTATTGTCCCTTTGACCCCAAGCCACCATCCTATTCTTTCTTTGATTCTCTTTCTCCTAACATAGTAAAACATGCCCCCCCCCTTTAACTTACTATGAGTTTCAGCATTCCTGATACCATTCTTAGAAGCTTATAGGAACATTTTACATTTTTATATTCATTTCCTGTAACCTTCTCTTGCTTCCATGGTCTGTGTATATCCTTTGTTAAGTCTAAATTGATTAATAATTTCTCTGTACAATCATATCAATCCTTCAGATAGTTTTCGGATTCCTCTTCTTTTGGAATAATTTATATTTTGGAATAATTTCTGATAGAATTCAGAATTTTATTCTTGACAGTTTCTCAAGCCCCTTGCCCCTCTATCTAATTTTAGTCCATAGGCAGCTACCCATCCTTCCTCTGAACTTTTGGACATCTGCAGTCCCCAAATCAAGAATGCATGTCAAACTAGCTTGCCTCTCCATCAAACTCTAGAAGGGAGTTTCCTTTTCGCTTCCCACAATTTTCCTGTCATTTCCATCCCATCACCAGCTCCTCCTTGTTAGTGAGAATCAGATCCATAATTGAATTTCCTCATGTTGGTTCCTCCCCCTTTTGAAGGATGAAATTATCATTACAGTATGTCAAGAAGTTCTCAGTTGCTCTATTTTTAGAAGAGTAGCTAATCATGGTCTTCTCACCCCAAATCCAGATCTCCTTCATGTTGGCTGGTGGGATGGTTTACAATATCACCTTTCCCTATGCCTTTCTCTTGATTTCTTAATGATCCAGGCTTTCACTGACTGTCTTCACTAGACTTTGTCTCAAGCACTGACCCTATGTATTTGGTCCTAAATGCTGCTGTGAAAACACTCTGACTCTGTTACTAGTGGGCTTCTGTTGGACCACAGATCTGATATTCAATCATGGTTTCAAAGTCCTTCACTAAGACAGCCTGGACTACCTCAGCTAAATCACCTTTTCCTATTTCATGGGTTTCCATTTGGAAGAGATCTCACAATTCATCTAGTTCAATCTGAATCTGAAAAAGGAAGTCTTTTCATAATAAGTGGCCATCCAATGGTCTCCATTTGAAAAGGGAAGTTATCACCCCTTGAGACCCACCTCACTTTGGGATACCTTTAATTAGATTTTTTCATTATATTGAGCATAAATAATCTGTCTCTTTACAATTTCTACCCAGCAGCTCTAGCTCTGTCCTAAGAGGCAAAGGAAAACAAATCTAACATCTTTTTCATTTAAAAATTAAATATGTTAGGACAATTATTATCTCCCACCCCCCAATTTTCTCTTTTCCAAGCTAAATATCCTCGATTCCTTCAAATCATCTTCATATGGCATAGTTTCCCATCATTTTTCTCCTCCTAATTGTTCTCCCCTGGATATACTCAATTTTGTCAATATCCTTCTGAAATGTACAGCTCAGAGTGAAACATAATACTCCAGACCTGATCTGACTAATGCAAAGCATAATGAGATTAGCTCCTCTCGTATTCCAGAAGCTTCTTTTAGTCTGGTCCTGTGATTTCATTTGTGTAGGGCACTCCTGGTGTGGATATTCCTTCCATTGATACAGATCAACAACTTATCTACTATAGTTTTAGGAGTTGCACTGAGAGGAAAAGTGACTTGCCTGTGTTCATAGAGTCAGTGAAAATTAGAGGAAAGACTTGAACCCATGCCTAACTGACTCTAAGACCACATCCTCAATCCAGTCTATCAGTAATGTCAAATGCACATCAAAATAGCATATCGACAGAAAATCACAAATGAACCTTAGGTTTTATTGTATTTTTACTTATTTTGTTAAACTTTTCCCAACCATGTTTTAATCTAGTTTGGACCTCACCCCAGAGTCTGGCAGCTATTAGTTTGACACCACCGTCCAATTCCTTGCTGACTTGATTTCTAAGAACCTATTCAAACTCTAACCCTGATCCTAGCTCTATGCATTTTTTTTTGCCTCTGGATCATACTGTTGACTCACATTAAGCTCACTAAAAACCCTGTATCCTTTTCACATCAAACAATGAATCACTAAGTATTTATTAAGCACTTACCAAATGCCAGGAATTGGCTTGGCTAAGTGCTGGGCATACAGAAACAAAAATGAAGCAATGACTACCACAAGGAGCTTGTGTTCTGTCAAGAAAGATGGCATGTACACATATAAGAACATGTAAACTAGAAGGGGAATGAATTATAGAGGGGAAAGGCACTACTAGCTAAAAAGGCAGCTAGGTAGTGCCATGGATAGAGTACCAGTTTTGGGGTCAGAAAGACCTGAGTTCAAATCCAGCCTCAGATACTTACAAGCTGTGACCCTGGGCAAATCACTTAACCCTGTCTGCCTCAATTTCTTCATCTGTAAAATGAGCTAGAGAAGGAAAGGTCAAACCACTCCAGAATCTCTGCCAAGAAACACCCTTTTCCCCCAAAAAAGGGTCAGACATAACTGAAACAACTGAACAAAAGGCACTAGCAGCTGGAGGGACAGAATGGTACTGGAACAGCATTCTGAAGGAAACCAGGGATTCTAAGAGATAGAGTTGAGGAGGGGGTGCTTTCCAGGCATGGAGTACAGCCATTGCAAAGACATGGAGATGGGAGATGGAGAATCATTGTGAAGTGCAAGGAACAGCAAGGAGACCAGTTTGGCCAGAAGTATAGGAAGAAGAACAATGTAAAGGAAGATTGGGCAGGTTGAGAAGGGCCTGAAAAAGACAAAAGAATTCATTTTTTGATCATTCTGTACATGGCAAATGATTTTTTTTTGACCCTAAGTGAACTCACTCTTCCCTCTAGGAATTTCAGGTAAATGTGCTCAACACCGCTTTGAAGGATTCGCTCACTCCCACCTCCCAGCTTTCCTGTAAGCTGTGCCATACACTTGGCAGCCCTCACTCACTCAAAACAAAGTCAAGTGCAAGTCATGTCATTATTTCTCTGATGGCATGGTCTTCTTCGGCAATGAAGGACGACTGAACACACACATGGACACACAAACACACAGACACACCTGGAATATTGTTTCCAGGCTGTTTTTCCTATTATTCCAGATGCTCCTTTAATCCTTCGCTTACTGCTTCCCAGACTGATGGGAAAGAAGGGAGCTCAACCTTCTCCAAGGAGAAAATATATGTAAACTGCCTTGCACATGTTAAGGCACAATACAAGGTGTCCCCAAAGTTTTAGTGCACTTTAAGCTTGTCTAATATTTAATAAGCTTAAAATGCACTAAGACTTTTGGGACATGCCATAGGCGTTACAATAGCTATAATGTTAGCTACAGTTATTATTCCCCCCAAATGTGAAACGCTAACAAAGCTCTCACTTTCCCAATGCAATTCCCCTTTTCTTACACCACTATTATTCTAAATATTCTACAAGGAGCTACAGCTTATATTTTTATCCCCACTGCTTAGCTCAGCGCCTGGCAAACTGTGAGTGCTTAATGATGTTTTTTTCACTTATTTATTCATTCATAATTCAGATGGTTAGCCTTGTTTACTTAAACCTCCATTCCCCATTCATTATTCAGCTATTTATAAGCAT
Source organism: Potorous gilbertii (assembly GCA_028658325.1). NCBI lineage: Eukaryota > Metazoa > Chordata > Mammalia > Diprotodontia > Potoroidae > Potorous > Potorous gilbertii. The sequence goes on from CM053770.1 coordinate 605,206,672, forward strand.
GTTTCATGTCTAGTCATATTAGTGTTATCTGTTATAAACATTAAGTCCATACCAGGAAGGGATTCTGCCAGCATAATTTACTCGGCATGAATTGAGAGGTTCATATTGTGTATTTATCAGTTCATAAGCATTTAATTCCTATTGGGTGCAGGGTACTAGGGGTAGAAATGCATAAATGAAATAATGCCCACTTCCAAGGAGCTCACAGAAATCCATGTCCCTGTCTTGATTTCCCAGTGGGGCATACCTCAGGAAATAGGAATCCTAGGTTGTCTAAACCTTGCCATCCAGTGGTCATCCAAACACCACTTGACAGGGGAAGTTATCACCTCAGCTCTTATCATGAGTCTCTGCACACTTGGCACTTAATATATCTCTACTCTATTGTGTCATAAAGGCTACTGGACAATGACGACGATGATCATTCACTGCCAAGTTTTTCCTTGAAGAACACAATACAAGTGACTTATCTCAATTCACCATGGCATAAGATGAGTGCCCTGGAATCCTGCCCCATTTCTTTGAACACAGATACCTTTTCCATCACCTCTCAACAGAGCTATAACTAGGAATTTTTTCAAAAGAGGCAGTAGAGCTGAGGAAAATCTAAGCATGTTGATAGATTTGAAGAGGGGGATATCTAATCTCTTCTGCAGAGGTGAGAGGCAGGGCAGGCTCTGGGAAAAGGCTGCCATCCCAGGGTCCTGCCCTTACAGAATACCAATTCCTGCAAGTTAGAGGGCCAGTCTGCTTTCCTTTTGGGAGGGAGGATTACACCGGAAGTTGCCCCTGGGATGACTGTGACGTATGTTGGTCTAGACCTAGGGATAGAGATGACCCTGGGGAGGAAGCTCAGCCAGATGTGAGCAGATGGGGCAAAGCATCATTTGTCCAATACTACTTATTCCTCTGCCTTTAGATATGAAAGTCAAACATCAGAAATAAAAACTCCCATCCTGATCACAAGGTGAAGTCAGTATCTTGTACTCATGTCAGGATTACTCTCTTGAGCTGGCCACTCAGGGATGCAGAAGGACCTGCTGGGTCAGCTCAGTTTGTGTTTGAGAACAAGTTTCAGTTCTGCAGGGGAACCAGTGACCTTTTCTCCAAATATTCCAGCTGCCCATTGCTGCAAAGGGTTGGAGGAAGCATGGTGGAGGAGAAAGAGAACAAGGCTGGGTCAGGGAACCTGGATTTCACTGTGGGGCTTTGGGTAGACTACAGAGAATTTAGGGATTTTACAGACCATCTCACCATTTATAGATGAGGAAACTGACACCAAGAAAGAGGAAGTAACTTGCCCAAAGTAACTTGGCAGTAAATGGCAGAGGCATTTCAACCCACGTCCTCTGCCCCAAATCTTGGGACAACTGCACATAGCTTCTCATTTGACTTTTATATTTCCTCTTTCCTAGAATGAGGCAGTTGACAGAGGACATTTAAGGTCCCTTTTAATTCTAACAATGCATGATGTTAAATGGGCAGTAGTACCATGGGAAAAGGGTGCTGCAGCCTACAAGATGAAGCAGTGAAGTTTAAGAGATAAGCTGTCTAAGGGTTCCTAACACTACTACCAGGCAGCTCTGTATAAAGTGCTGGACTTGAGTCAGGAAAACTCAACATCAAATCCTGTCTCAGATACACACGCTGCCTGTGTGACTGTGGACAAGTCATTTAACCTCTCTGTCTCAGTTTCCTCATCTTTTAAATGGTGATAATGACAGCATCTACCTCACAGGGCAGTTGTCAGGATCAAATGAGATAGCATGTAAAGTGCTGGCAAATCTTCAAGAGCTATCTAAATAAATACCACCTATTATTACAACCCAGGAGGGCTAATGCTTTATCACATAATATGGTTGCTCAGTGTAATCAGAAGAGCTAAGTCTGAATCCTGACTGTTACTTAATACTAGATGAGATGGTTTGAGAGTCCCTAAATCAGTTTAATGGATCTCTAACAAGTTCAGCCAAGGAACTCAGGATCTGGGGACCTTGAGGATAAGAAAGCTGAGAAGATTCCCAGGACGACCTGGAAGTTCTCTCTAACCCCTTGGTGTCTCACAGATTCTGACTGACAACCTTTAATACATATTAATTATATTGAGGGCCTGGTTAGACTGTAATCTTGTTGGTAGCAGAGACTTTTTTCATTTTTCTCTTTGTATCTCTGGTGCCTAGTGTAGCACCTTGGGCAAAACAGATACTAAATGCTTGATGATGAATTGAATTGGAGAGAGGCACTCAGAGGAAATGGATTAAGGTACTTCCTTTTCCCTCCAGCCTGTTTAGGGAAAAGGGATTTGGATTTGATTTTAATATTTTATTTACTTTTTATTTTTTGGATTTAAAAATAAAAATGTTTAATTTTAATTGAATTTTAATTCAGTTTTTATGACAATCACTCCCAGTCAATGTGAGGGCTGCCCCCAGGTACATTAAAGCTGAGGTATTTTAGACAGAACTCTAAATAGGGGCCAAAGATTCCAGGCATCTGTGATGCAGGGTGGTAATTAGAGAAAGGGGTGGAAGCTCAGGGCTGACACCCAGCAAGGGGGCTTTCTTGTTCATAATTTGTCAGTCTTATGTTTGCCTCCCAGGCCTGAGGCGTGCACTCCCTGGAGCTTCTCTTGGGCTGGACCCTTGTCCCATGGTCCATTACCATGGAGACATCTCCAGTTTGTACTGCACTTAGCTCCATAGGTTTCTCTTCCATCATTTCAAATCTCTTACTTTCCTGCATCCTCTCTCCCTACCACCCATCCCATCCCTTTCCCCTCAGTCACATCAGTGGATTTTCCTGCTTCATCCAGTACTATTTATAATGCCCTAGAAACACAGGCCAGGAAGGACAATAGATTGAATGTGCTGAACAAAGCCCCAGCCTCTCTCCCCACCCCCTCCTGCCCCCAGAGGCTTGTAGTCTGGTGGCCCGAGTGGCCCAGGGTGTGACCAGACATTTCAGAGCAGACACTGCCTCTGCTCATCTTTCCCCAGGCAGAGTACATTCTCCCATCTTGGTTTGCTCCTGCATGTACCCTCTCCCTTGTGGCCCTTGGGGTAGGTACATGGCTGCTCAGGAAGTACCCCTCATTAGATGCCAACATGATTAGCTTGTTCTAGAGACCAGTGTGCAGATGGCTGAGCAGCTGACTTCTCTTGGGTACGTACAGCCCAGTGTGACTCTTCCACTCTTTTGCCAACTCTGAATGGGCCCCTCTGCCTGACCCAGGAAGGACCACAGTAATCACACTGTCAAGAAGAAATGGATATCTAATCGAGAGTGAGCCAGCTTAAGGGAAGGCAACGTGGAGTACAATTGTGCTTAGCAAGGGTCCTGAGGCAAACAGGAAGATTTAGGATGATGCAGACCAAATACAGGTGGGAAACAGCGCCCCCACCTTCTTGACTCATCAGTCTAAAGCAGATCCCTAGGCAGCAGAAAGCCTCAGTTAATCAAATGACAAATACTCTTTGATTTCTACCATTCTGCTAGTATTACTACAATTTCTACTATTATATTTCTTTTTTTCTTTTCTTATAAGTATAATTTATTTATTGGTCTAAATACTACAACTTTAATAGTTTCTATCCAGTCACTCTACTCCTGTTTCTTGCAACCTTAACTGTACTATAACTCAGAACACACAAAGGATAGTGATATCTTTTTTAAAATACAAAAGACACTCAATCATTTCCACAATACCTGCAACAGCGTGAGGGAAAAAAGTTTTCGTCAAGTACTTAGTTACACACTATGTCTTTACAAGAAACTACTTATTAATATATTATGCAGTTTGAAACATATAAAACAATATTCTTTTAAAACACAACTCACACTTTTGGTTTTTTGTTTTCATTTTCAAGTAGAAGTTGTAAAACGAAAGCCTTGACTTTAGAAACTAAGGGTTACTACTTCTTAAGTCTATATGCTTAAAACTTAAATTTTTGTTTATGAAAAAGAGTCCAAATAATATGCAAATCTTAAAATCTTAGACAATTTTTGAACTGGATATTATGACAAATAAAATTATAAAGAAAATGAGAAAGAAATTAAATGATTCCATCGCATTATGCATGAGAAAATTTTTCCTTGTTGACATTTGGGACATCCTGAAGTTTAGAAAACTGTAACTGAGGAAAATCTGAATTAGCATTTCTAAGGAGAGATGCTGTTTGGTTGTTTACTACAATGAAATTATTTCTTCCTATTAATCAGCCATTTTGAAAAGAACAAGATGAAATAGTTTAGGCAATAACTGCCCATTCTGTGCTTGGTTATGGTGTAAAAAAGCATGAATCTTCTCACAAAGACCTTAGTCAGGAACATAAAATGGCAATGTGCTAAGAACATCACCATTCTCAGTTACAATATCCTCATAGACCCATTTTCTATTACAGTGGCACTCTGGTCCACATTTGTTTGAGTTACACTTGGGAAATGGATAGAAGCAACCCAGGCAGTTCTTCTCCAGGCAGTCACATAGGTCTACATCATTACATCAGCTGGTCATTCTTGTCATATTTCTTCATCACTTTGCTCACAGAAAAATACTCATGCATCTGTGACATATGGGTCTTCTTTTTCTTTTCTCTGGTTTCAGGATTGAAGTCTGCAACCTGAAGTCCTGGGTTTTGAAATACTAAGGATTTTAACTGTCACTCTATTTGTTACAGTTGCTTCTTTCCAATTTGAGAATCTCTCTCAGAAATACTTGGGCTTGCGTGTTCTTGAGTGAAACTGCTTTTTTTCATTATCAAGTTCAGATGATTTACTCATTTCTGATCACTTTAAGTCTGATTCAAAAGAATCTGTATGTAGAAGAGAAAAAGGCTGCAATACCTACAGAGGCCTACAGATCTAACAAGCCGCACCAGCTACAGCCAATTTTATTTCTACTATACTATTAGGCAGAGTGCCTAAGGCAAGGAGTTCTTATCCTTCTTTGCAGCACAGCCCCCTTGGGCAGTCAGGTAAGGTCTATGAATCCCTTCTCAGAGTAAAGTTTTAAAATGCATAAAATAAAATATATAGAATTCAAAGAGAGCCAATTATGCTGAAATATAGCTATCAAAATATTCAATATTTTAAAAACCCAATTCATAGACCTCAGGTTTAGAGCCTCTGTTACAAGGATCAGTAGTGGGAATAAATAGAACATGTCAGTTGGGAGATTGGAAGACCAGTCTAGGTATTAGAAAGAATGAAGTTCAAGTCCTGCCTTTGAGATTTATTCTAGGGGCAGCCAGGTGACCCAGCGGATGAGTGTTAAACCTGGAGCCAGAAAGACCTGTGTTCAAATGTGAACTTCGATACTTATTAACTGTGTGACCTTGGGCAAGTCACTTAGTCTCTTTCTCCTTCAGTTTCCTCGTCTGTAAAATGCGGATAACAATACCACCTCTACCTCTCTGGGTTTCTGTGAGGATAAAATGAGACAGTTGTAAAACACGTTACATGCCTTACAGGACTACCTAAATGCTAGCAATTATTATTTTTTACCTGTGTGGTCATTTCACCTCAGCTGTAAAATGAAAGGATTGTTCCTAATGGCTTTGATTTAAGCTTCCACCTTTAATCTATGATCCTATGATGCTGACATTTCTCAGCAAATCTGAATTACCCTCAAGTGTCCTTTCTGGGCTATCTCTTTTCGGCCTTTCTAAGAGATCCTCTCTCTCTGTATCAGCTCAGCCCTGCCACCAAGACCTAGACAGGCCTTTGTCTGGATTGGAAAATGAGTATGGATATAAGACTGCTTCAATGTCTCTCTCTGCCCTCCCCCTCCTCTTTATTCTTTCATCTCTCTGAAGGTCCCTAGAGTGGCCTCTCTGGTTGCTGAAGGGAAGTAGGGAGGTGACTCAGAGCTCAATGTGGTATTAACGAATCCATTATTGAGATTTTGTGCTAAAAAAATAGGGAAGTTGAGCATAAATGGGTGTCTGTGAAAACCATGGGGCTCCAAGGAGGGTCTATGTGTAGGGAGGCAAACGCTTGATGAAGACAGAACAAATGAACAGAGAAGATGTCCTGGCACATCGTAAAATGAATGGCCTTAAAAATTAGATGTTAGCGGCCATCTATGGAGCAGTATTTATCAAGCTCTTCCTTGTACCACTCACTGGAGATGAATGACAAAAAAAAGGAAGTCTCTGACCAGGAGGAGCTTACATTCTATCAGAGGAGACAAATGGACACATCTAAGCATAATAAATACAAGGTTATTTTGTGAGGGAGGCATTATCACTTGGGGGGATCAGGAAGCACTGGTTGTAGGAGAGAGTTCAGCTCTGAACAAAGGAAGGGAATCCTAAAACTCCGATGTCAAGTGGCAGTGAATTTCAGGCATGGGGCCAGCCAATGCAAAGGCATGGTGGTGGGAGATGAATCACTGCATGAGAGGCATACATGACTTGGAGTCAGTTTGGTGGGACAAAAGTCACATGACGGGGAGTGATGTATGATTAGCCTGGAAAGATAGCCAGGCCAGGAAACTCAAGTACATAAAATAACCCAAAGGGGCCTCAAATAGATTGCCTTGTCACTTAAGATTAACTTCATTGTATGAAAAATTAACAGCAGTCACAAAATAAATGCTCTTGAAAATTAAAACAAAAATTCTTGAAATACTTCCATCTGAAAGAAATAACAAAGTAAAAGGTAAAATGGTAAAAAATTATAATCCCCCCCAAATGATTTCTGTGTTTTCATGTCACAGGTAGGTTCATTTTGGGTTGCAGATCTGGGGGGTCTTTAATAATACTGCCTTGGGGCCCACAGGCAAAGCTGGTCCCTCTTTGGTATAAATGGCCCCTGAAGAGGGAATGGGGAAGTCGGCGCTTCCGCCTGCTATCTGGCAGCAGGGGGAGCAGCAGCCCAGACCCCATTAGCTTGAGAGCTGGCTGTTTATGCCCTCCTGGTCTCCCTGAGCCTTTCCTCTCCCCTGGGACAGCTAAGTGTTTTGTGGAGATTACGCAGGTCTCTAGTCCCTCCCAGCTTGGGAGAGGGGGGGGTGGAGAGAGAGAGAGAGAGAGAGAGAGAGAGAGAGAGAGAGAGACAGAGAGAGAGAGAGACAGAGAGAGAGAGAGACAGAGAGAGAGAGACAGAGACGGGCACAGAGAGACAGAGACAGAGACACACACACAGAAACAGAGAGAGAGAGAGAGAGAGAGAGAGAGAGAGAGAGAGAGAGAGGCAGAGAGAGCGCTATGCAGACACATGCTTACTAAGGCTGAGTAAATCCAGAAAAGGGAATGGGGGAGGTGGGGGAAGGGGAAGAGGCCTGACAGTGGGTTCTAACACACAGCTGGAGGCTGCTAAGGGGAGGAGAGAGAAGCCGTTCCTTCACTTCCAGGATTGTGGAGAGAGTAGAGAAAGTGGAGGATCAGGGCAGATGAGAGATGAGGCAGGCATCTGCCAAAGGTTTGGGGCCTGTCGTTGGTCTCAACAGAGGCGACCCGGATCAGCTGCCTTGCCTATTTTATCGAAGAGACAGAAAGGGAACAGTTGGTATCTTGGCCCAACTCTTTCATTACAGATTCTCCTCCTTGCATGTCCATTCTGGCCTATTGTTGTTATAATAAACTGAGGAGAAAAGGAACAGCTAATACAGAACAACAGAGAACAAAACCATTTGTCACTAGAACATGAACGTAACCCTGGCATGGTGGGTACAAGTGACCTTGGAGCCAGGAAGACCTGAGTTCAAATCTTGCCTCTGACTCATAATGGATGTGTGACCCTGAGCAAGTTACTTAAATTTTTTAAATTTAATTTTAATTTATGGAATAAAACAAGTATTTCTATAACATAGTATAATAGAAAAAGATGACTACACATGAAACTGCTAATCCATTATGTACAACTTGCTATGTCTGATGATAACTACAAAATAAAGGAATCATGTAAATTTTTTTCTTTTCCTTTTTCTTCCCTACTTCCTCTCCACCTTAGAGGTGGCTACCATCCAGAGATTTCCAAGCTTATTTGACTTACCATCTCCTTTAAAAAAATTACCCAGTCCCCCTGAAATCGACTTTCTTTAACCCTTTAATGAGGTTTTTTTCTGGAAATTTGCATCACTTGAAGCTACTACTACCACCACCCCCATCATTCCAGCAACCCACCAGGAGGTAGTATCACCTACTTTTGGAACCTATGCATTAGACACAAATATGAATGTGATACACACACACGCACACATATAAACACACTACATATACTTATATTTGTTAATTTTTCCTCTGGATGCAGATAGCATCTTCCTTCACACATCCTTTGCAGTTACACTGGGTATTTATAAATAGAATGACAAAGTTGTTCTTAAAACAATATTGCTGATACTGTATACCATGATCTCTTGTTTCTGCTCATTTCATTTTTCATTATTCCAAGCAAGTCTATCCATGTTTTTCTAAGATCACTGAGCCCATCATTTCTTATAGCACAGTAATATTCCAAGTTACTTAATCTTTAAGTTCTCTAGGCAACTCTCTAAGATGATAAGTTGCTGAAAAGGTGCCTACCCGTGGTAGCAGAGGATATTCCTCACCTGGGAGTTCCCTATATCAATGAAATCATAGGTGTAGAGCCTATCCCTACTAGAATATAGAGAGGCACACTTAGCTGTCTGTGCCCCTGCCTCTCTAGATCCCCTTCTTGATGTCACTTGTGCCCCTAACTCATCCTCCATGCACCTGCCAAAATATTCTTCCAAAGCACAAATCAGATAGTTGCTTCCCTTATCCAGAAACGTTACTTGATACTTATTGTTTCCAGGACAATTCTTCCTCCTGGCATTTAAAGCCTGTCATCGTACAGTCTGCCTTTCCAGATGTATGTCATGTGATTCCCTCCGTGAACTCCGCTTGCTGGTTCCTGAGGCAGTCCATCTCTTCCCTCTGGGTCTTTGCATCAAGCTAAGTGGGGTTTCCTCATGTGTCATGGTCTCCTCACCTTCGACTCTTAGGATATTTAGCTTGCCTTAGTACTCACCTCAAGGGCCACACCCTACAAGGCACCTGATCCTCCTCAGTTACTAGTGTCTTTTCCCTCTTTACATCATACCGTCGGGGGGCCATCTCCAGTCATCCTGATTTCTATCTGGCCACTGGACCCAGATGGCTTTGCAGGAGAAAGTGAAGCTGGTGACTTTGCACAAAGTCCTTGGGGACTTTTACTTACATATGTAAACTTTACATATCTATGTAAGTTACTTGAGGACAGAGGCTGGATTTTGTTTTTCAATTTGTCTTTGTATCCCCAGAGCCTAGTACAATGCCCTGCATATAGCATGCTCTTAATATATGTCTTCTGAATTGAAATCAATTATGCACTCTTGGTAGTGACCCCATCTGGTTAGACTGAAATGAGATGACAAGTTTTAATCTGATCCTCTATAACGTGAGGATAAGCCCCACTGTACCTCCCTGATAGGGTTGTTACGAGTGAGAGCCAAATGGGATACTGCACATAAAGGCATTTTGTAAACCGAAAGTGCTTGGTAACCTATGACAATATTCTTTAAATCTTTTTAAAAATTTAAAAATTTTTACATCTTAAAGCAATACAAAGATGCTAGCTGTGGATGTATTCCTGGCATCATCCCCACTGTTACTATGAATCTCGTTTTCATCTTTATTTGGCTGAATTAAAATAGAAAATCATTGGAATTAATGGCAGCAAAGATAATTTCCCACTGTTTTCTAGCCATCAATTACTTACTATTTAAATGTGCAGTGGACGATAATGTTACTAGCTGACATTTCTATAGTGCTTACTGTGTGCCACGCACTGTGCTAAGTGCTTTACAATGATTGTCTCATTGATCTTTATAACTACTAGGAGGTAGGTGCTATTATGAGCCCCATTTTACAGATGAGGACACTGAGGCAAATAGGCGTTAAGGAACTTGTCCAGGGTCACAAGCTAATAAGTGTCTGAGGCTGGATCTGAACTCGGGTCTTCCTGTCTCCAGGCCCAGCACTCTATCCATGGTACCACCTAGGCGCCCACTGTTTACCTAGCTACAGAGTATCAGACTGAGTCATCAGACTAGGCAGGGATACCGAGAGGTGTCTGATTAATAATGTTCCCTAGTGAAAAAACAGTGAAATGACTGAACTTCCTCTTCCAATCTTGCTGCCTCTTGGCTCTGACAACCAGGAACCTGCTACCTGGTATCCCTGGGTTTCAAACCTGCTGGATTTTCCTGGGCTGGGATAAGTTATGCTTGAGATTGGGACTCATGTACACTGGAATGAGAATTCTACCTTGGATGCTGACTTCCCTAAGGAGTGGGGTCAGGGGAGTGCCTTGAATAAGTCTCATTAACCCTCTCAATGGTCTGACTTTTTCAGTTACAAACAGCCTTAATGAAAGAAGCTTTGGAAGGCTGGGCCTCAATATATAGTCTCAGAGCCTTTTGAAGTGGAAATATCTTGTTATTAGTGGGCTTGTGCCAGGCCAGATGCATTTAGTACCTTTAAATTTTCTTCTATGGGACTGCGTTTCATATTAAAATGAGACTAAGTGAATTTAGAAGAATGCACGTGTGACCTGAAGAGGGCACATACAAAGTCAGGGAGTAGTACTCACTGGCCTATCTGAGCAGCTCTGGGCTCAGTCATCCTGCTTCTTTTCACATCTCAGGAAACACAGGAAACAGGGTGTCAAAATCCCTGCCTCCTCAAAGGAAGCTGGAATGTCCCAGCTAGGCCTGAGTCAGCCTTCTTGGTAGGTCAAGGGAACAGATTTCACTTGGGAGATTGGTTCCTGTAATAATCTTCATTTTAGTATGTGTTTACTGTTGCTTTATACATATATGTGCGTGTATGTATGATATATGTATATGTATGTCTGTAGCTATCCAGAAATCTGCATGCATACACACTAGAATAAAGAAAAGAAAATGTTTTTAGTTATTGTTCTATAATGAGTACAGCTAAAAGAAAAGAAAATGTTTTTAGTTATTGTTCTATGATGAGTACAGCTAAAAAAACAAGGCCTGAAAAGATGGTACTTTTGCCAAGCATTGCTCCACTTGTGAGTTCTCTGTGTTCCTTCTATCCAGAGGCACTAGGGGTGAGTGGTTTAGCTTCTCTGGAAAGATTGCAGATCTTGTTCCTTGCTGAGTTTTGTTCCTCCCTTGGTTAGTAACATTTGCTCCTAGGTAACATCTGCAGAGATTTCTATATGAGCAGCACTAGGGACATAACTAAGTACCAAGTATCATTGCTTATACATTCATCATCATTCTACTCCAGATAGGACTTTAAAGGGGAATCTTCATACCAGACAAAGAAGAAAAAAAAAGTATATATATATATATATGTATGTATGTATATATATACATATATATATATAATATGTATGTATGTAGATGTATGTAGATAGAGAGAGATAGACAATTACAGAAAAAGAGAAAAGAGAGAGACATGCACAGAGGGACAAAGAGGGAAAGACAGAGAGAGAGAGAGAAAAGGAGAGGGAGGGAGGGAGAGACAGAGAGACAGAGATAGGGTCAGAGACAGAAAATATGAGACTTTTTCAGACAGACAGGAGACCCTCTCAGGCTGGGGTGTTCCTTTCCTTCTGAGTCAGAGCTGAAAAGGGACCCCTGAGGCTTCCTCCAGAGGATGTGGGCTTGATGGTTTGGGAGTGGGGGAGGATTAGACAAGAAAAGGAAAAACAATACTTCAGTTTCCCTCAGAAGCTCCCTCAGGAGGCTACACTCCCTGCCTGAGAAACCCAGAACCCAGATAATGCCAAAATGTTTGAAGCTGGCCAGGCTCCAAGTGGTTGTCCTCAAACTGAAGAGTTTGCTTCAGGCCAGGTTTCACAAAATAAAATAGAAGGCAAAACTATATGGTTCACCATCAGCTCTTGGGGTTATTAAACTTTTGAGTTGAGGCACTGAGGGCTCAAGGAGGTTGAGTATGACAATGTTTTTTGAGCTAGAAAGGACCTCAGACACCATCTACTCTAACCTCATCATTTTACAGATGAAGAAATTCAAGTCTAGAAAGGGGAAATCACTTATCTAAGGTCATACAGTAAGTTAATGAACATGTTAGTAAATAGTGAGTTTCCCTTCACTCAAAGCACCTCCACACTTTAACTGGTGATAGGAGTTTTCCCCATTCCAATTTCATGTAAGGAAAACAAAGATGTAAAATATGTAACTAGTCCCCTCTGAGTTACTCAGAGAATAAGTAATGGCACAGAAACTGGGAGATATAGAAAAGAGATCTCTGGATTGAACATCAGAAATATGTGAGCTCATCTCTGGCCTGACACTACTCGTTTCATGACCCTAGGCAAATCACTTAGTGTCTCAAAGCCTCAGTTTCCTCACTTAAAAAATAGGGATAATAGTACCAACTCCCAAGGTTGTTACGACAAGTAAGTTTACCCTAAAGGACCACATCAAAATAAGGTAGTAACATATAAATAGAGAAGCCTTGAACAACCAGATGTCCCTTAGAAACCAGTTTTGGAAACAAATATAACTGCAAGACATATCTTTTTGGGAGGTGGTAGTGGTACAGTTCTGCTGTGACAGCTTCCCTGTGCCTTCCTACCCAGACCAAACTCCCAAAACAGAAGTGACCAAAAACATAAACTTTCTAACCCAAACCAAGGCACTAGAAAGATATAGTTTAAAAAGCCTTTAACAATGCCTACCTAGATCCTTGGACAAAAGGAAATCAATAACCCTGAGACAGATCCCTAACTTGTGGGGAGTCAGCTCCTTAACTCTGATACAAACGTTCCTTGCGTGATGTGCTGGTTTCTACCACAAGTGAAATCTGGAGGTGAGATCTTTGGTGCTGGATAACTCAAGACACTAGACCAAAGAAGAGAACACCAGTAAGGTTCTTGTTTGTACAGAAGGCTTGTGTAAGTCTTTCTCAGCACTAAGTTCCAATGAGCCAATGGCATCTTGAATCATTGAAACAGGAAGCAAGATAAACAATATATTATCAGCAAGGAGTTGGAGCTGATTCCCGTATCCCTAGGACTCCAGCCAGCTGAGCCCAGTGAATGTCCTAGCAAAGTCTGCCTTCCCCACCAGCTGATGTTCTTGTACTCAGCTGGGGAACAAGGTTCCCTCTTTGCTGGACAAACTGACTCATCATCTCCCCCCCAACCCCTCAGATTCTTGCCTTCTCCATTTGCTCTGTGTGGGGCTTAGCTGGCTTTTTTTTGGCCACCCTTCCCTTTCCATCCCAGAATGTAGGTCTCTAATGACCCTCTAATAAACTCCACTTCCCAAGAGTTCCCTTTACTCCCAGAGAGTAGATACTTGGGGGGGGGGGTGGAAGGGGGCTAGTACCAGAGAGAAAAGAAGCACAGTAAAGATTAGAAACCATTACAGAGAAGTTGGGGGAACAGGGATGTGTCCGGGCCCAATACCCTACCCAGTCACCTGCCCATCCCCTCTGCCACAACTAGTTAGCAACTGCTCAGAAAGAATTCAGTGCTATTGGGTGCTTCAAGGACAGGAGTTACAGATGAGGAAAAAGAGTGTGGGAAGTACAGTACTTTATATTTTGTGTCTGATCTCAGAGAAACTCAAACTACTCATATAAGTATCAAACAGGTCGAAAGAGTCTGAAAGTTGACTGTTTTGGTAAGAGCCAATATAGACTATATATAGTGAGTTTGCTGTCAGGCTTATATCTATAGCTTACTATGTTATGTTAACTGTCTTTGTCTCTGTCTGTCTCTTTATGTCTCTCTGGGTGTCTCTGTCTCTCTCTGTCTCTCTCCCTCTCTTTCTCTGTCTCTCAGTCTCTCTCCCTCTCTTTCTCTGTCTCTCTCCCTCTCTTTCTCTGTCTCTGTCTCCCCCATCCCCTTCCTTGTCTCACTCACCACTCTGCAAGTCTCTTCCTTCTGCCAGCCGCTGCCCAAGGCTGGACATTGCCCATCAGCCTCAGCTGGAACCCCAAGTGTCAGACCTCTCTGATTCTTCCATCAGTCACCAGCCCCAGCGAACCCGAGGTGACTCAGACGCCGGGACCTTCCGAGCTCATCGAGTCAGCCGAACAGCAGAGAAGCCACTCACCGTTCGGGTCCGTCCTCCGGGTCAGCTTAGGCATGCCCGTGGGAGCTGCCCATCTCCCAGACGCAGATCTCGTTCTCTCCCAGAGGTGGCCCACGATGTCCCCTCGCTCCTCACAAAGTTTGTTCAGGGGCTCCCCCTGGCCGCCAGAGCCGGCCCCCCGAGCCCAAGTGCGGCCGGCGGCGCCTGCCTGCGCCCTCGTCCTCGCTCTCCTCCTCTTCCTCTCCCAGCCCTCTCACAGAGCCAGCAGCGGGCTGAGCCTCCACAATGGGTACGGCAGCATCCTGAACAAAGTGCGGTCCCCCGGGATCCCCCGGCGAGGAGGTGGAGCCATGTGACCCGCTGGCCCCGAGGCACACGCCAGTCCTTTATGCTGCTGGCTTAGGGGAGGGGTGGGTGTGCCAGGCCACTGCCGGGATGGGAGGAGATAGGGGGATGGAGGGAGGGAGGGAGAGTGGGAGGGAGGGAGGAAGGGACTTTTCTGCTTTGGTTGCCCCCCCCCCC
>CM053770.1:605221740-605447930 GCA_028658325.1 Potorous gilbertii
GCAAACAGAGTTAAGTGACTTGCCTAGCTACTAAGTGTCTGAGGTCAGATTTGAACTCAGGTAGATGAATCTTCCTGACTTCAGACCCAGTGCTGTATTCACTGTATCATATAGCTGTCTATGACCTTGGTTAGGTTACTTCATCTCTCTAGACCTCCCTTTGAGAGGGGTTGACTACATGAGGTGTTAAGTCTACTTTTCACTCTAAATTCCTGTGTTCTTAGGGTGTATAGGTAGATAGCTGAGAGGGTGAGCAGGAGAAAAGAGGGATGACTAGCAAAGTGACCCCAATATCCTACTGACTCATTTACTGATTCTTGAACATAGTAAGAAAAAGTTTATTTTGGTTCAGGCTGAACTTGGCTTGGAACCAGAGACCCAGGAACAAGAGATGACCCTTTGCCTAAATTACTGCCACGTAAGTGGGTGGGTTCTTCTGTTATTTTTTCTTCTCTTTCTTTCTTTTCCTTCCTTCCTTCCTTCCTTCCTTCCTTCCTTCCTTCCTTCCTTCCTTCCTTCCTTCCTTCCTTTTTTTAGCTTAAGCACAGCAGAGATGACTCAGTGGTTTTGAATTAGGCAAATGGACTTTCTTTAAATATGAAAATCAATAAGTGATGAACTCAGGGCTTTGACTGAGTAGAGTTGCTAAGGTAGGAGGAAGGCATGGTGGGAAAGGACGTTGATGAGGTTATCCTTTGCCTGGCAGATAGAATTGAGCAGTGAATAATGGAAAGAGTGACAGCAGGGTACAGAACGACATGACCCCCTGGTGCCATGACAGGAGCCCCAGCAGTGAGGAGCCAGGCTCATGTTCCCTCCAAGGCCCCAGCTCAGAGTAGGCATTTCTTTCCTTCTTCCCCCATCTCCAATCTCTAACCATGCCACCCCCAACCTCTTCTCCTTTCAAACACTATTATTGCTTTAGGGTAGCAGAGAATTAACATGAAGATCAGTGTCAGTTTTGCAAACAGACTTTCACAAATCAGTCTGTTTGCCAAGTTGCCACCCCACAGAGCTCTCCCATCTTCCTTCTGCTCTTAAACCATGGCAACCTAGCACTGATAATTAAATTGCTATAGCTGTAAAAACTGGAGTGGGGAATTATTTCAGTTTTGCTGAAAAGTTTTTGGTTCCCCAGCCTAATTTCTTTGGAGACTCGTCCTGATTTCTTACAAACTGCCTCTCTGGTTAGGCTAATTTGGCTGCCTGATCTGGGTGCTAGGAAGTGGTTTGGGAGTTTGAACAGATCTTGGGCCTTATTTCCAGAGCCATTACTGACTTGTTATGTGACCTAGAGAGTCTATTTTCCCCCTCTGTTCTTCCTGTACACCTTTCATTTGTATAATCATATAGATCTGATTCATAGGAGATTTGTGGCAGTGTGTAAAACAAGACTTATTGGTGACATTGGACAAAGCATTAATGACCTTTATAAAATTAATTTCACTTTGTACTTCTGGGACTTCTGACAGCTTTTCTCATTTTCCATTGCACAATTCTAGTCCTGTTTCTCATCAAAAAAGGAAGAATTTCATTCGCACTTGAGACCTGAAAACTAATTTCACCTGTGTTAGGTTTCTAAGAGTTGCCTAGTAACACATGACCTTGCTTAGTTCATTAGCATCAGCAGTTATGGGGATGGAGATTCCTCCTTATTTGTGTTGGAATATCCTCTTCTTTCTCACCCAGTTCCCAGCACACCCTCCATTCCTGTATCATAGCTCGGATTGGTGATATATTTCAGTCCCCCTTTAAGAGAGATGTACTTCCTTGAATTTTTTAGTTAACAGGAAAAAAATAACATGGGGAAAAGCTGGCCTAGTAACTAGAGCAAGAGAATCACTGCCTTTATCAGCAAGAGGTTGCTCTTTTCTCAGTTACCAGGAAGGAGGATACACAGCAAATCTAAATGATTTTTTTCCCCAAAGATGCCCTCTTACAATCCCTGGTTGCTTTCAAAGCTCAGGTACTAGGCCCCTTCCTCCCCCACACAATCATTTAGTATTTAGTATGTGTGTATGTATGTGTGTTGTATGCATGTATATGGAGAAAGACACCTGTATATCTATATATAGATATATTTTTGTATTATACACACACATGCTCACACAATATATGTTTTATGTGTATTAGGATGTTTGAATGTTGCCTATAAGCTCATTGAGCTCAAGTACTTTCACTTTTATATCCCTAGCACCCAGTACAGTGTCTGACACATGGTAGGTATTTAATAAAAATTTGTTATTAGATCTATGGGGCCCTTAAGATTTACAAAGTACTTTCTGGACAACAACCCTGTGAAGCGGTAGTATAAATATTCCAATCTCCATTTTTACAGCTCAGGAAACTGAGAACCTGAGTCATTAAGTGACTTTCTCCATTTTCAGGCAGCAAGTGGCTGAATTGGGATTAGGTCCCCTGTCTTCTAATACCAAGTTCAGTGTCCTGCCCATGTTTGGTGTTCTCCATCTCACAATTTCTCTGAATTTTCTAAATATTTCCCCCTCAGTAACATGAAGCTAAAAATATTTGGGTTATATTTTATCTTCTAGAGTCATTTTGAAGAAAGTCCTTTGCAAATCTAAAATACTACATACAGGGTGTTCTTTTAATGATGAGAGAAAGAAAGAAAAGAAGAAAAAAGCAAGGAAGGGAGAAAGAAAAGAAGGGAGGGAAAGAAGAAAAGAAGGGAAGGAAGAAATGATATCTCTAAGAATCTTGTGGTAGGCAGTTTCTAGGAGAAAAGAAGAGGGTTCTGCTTGCTCTTGGGATTCCACAGGCCCTTTCAGCCAAGGCATATAAGGGCAGTATTGTCCTGGGTGCTCCCAGCATGCACTCATGTGCCTCTAGAGCAATGGCGACCAGCAAGCGTGGGCCATATGGAATATCATTGCACTTTAGCTGGAATGCAAGTCATTTTAACCACAGGACAGAAATGCAACTGGGCATTCGAATAGGGGAGGGTTTGGGGGAAAAGGTCCAGGGTGGAGGCCGAGGCCATGGATATCAATAGCCTCGACACCAAATTATAAGTGGCTAATGGCATCAGACCTATTTATCAAGACTCTACTGAGCCCACAGGGTTGTGGGAGGCACAGAGTAAAGAAACATCCTGGTCTCTATCTCTAAAATAGATAGAGGATATGGGACAAATTAATAAATGGAGATTGATCAGGGAATTCAGCCAATCTACCCCGGACACATTGTAACGCATTGAGTCCCCACCTCAACCATATATCATAGAAATAGATAGAAATGACAGATTGATAGAGATAACGGATAGATAAATAGATTGATAGATGACATGATAGAGATGGATGATAGCTATACATAGCTAGATGTTAGATATAGCACTTGTGAAATGGTTACTATGTGCCAGGCATTGTGCTAGTACTGGAGATATAAATATAAGGAGATTTGAAGACAAAGCATAGAGAGGAATCAGAGAGCTGGGGGATGACGGTGGTGTGAAGACAGCACAGCCTGAAGCCTCACGAACTGGCAGCACAGTTCAGGACGCAGCAACCAAGCAGGACTGAGGGCAGAGGCACCTTGAGATGGGCAAAACTGCAGATCAGTGTTAAGGGAGACAGCTTCCTTCTTGTGAGACCTGACAGTTTCATGTAACTCATTACAGTTGCAAAGGGAAAAGTCCATGCCTTTTTCTTCTCTATATCGTAGCTCAGTTTTCTACTTGAACTTTCAGCTCCTGGATGAGGGGTGGGGCACCTGTGGCCTCAGTGGCCCTCTAGGTCCTCAAGGGCAGTCCTTTGACTGAATCCAAGCTTCACAAAATAAATTCCTCAAAGGGCTACACTTGAGAACCTAGAGGGCCACATGTGGCCTTGAGACCACTGGTTCCCTACCCCTGTCCTGGACAATGCATTTCATTTCTTTCTTTCCGAGAGACTGTCCCTGCCCAGTCATCCCCATTATCCCCCTAGAACGCTAAGTTCTGGAAGCTTCTAACTTGAGACTAGTGCTGACTAGGGTTGTTCTAGTGTTTCTGTAGAAGCCTGGATTCTGGGAGTCTCTCTCCAAGAATCAGGTACTGCCTAAGTACTCCATTTATGCATCTAGGAGGAGAGGTCCTGGAACTTGAATTTGGGAATTTTTAAGGAAGCAGTGCCCAAAGTGGTACTGCCTAGAACTTACCCTCTCTAACTAGAACACCATGTCCCTAAACTCTCCAGGGAAATTGAACCACTTGGTCACATGGCTACCCTTTCCACTGCTGCCATTTTTCCATTTGAGAGCTTAAGAATACAATAGCCACAAAATTCTACTGAGGAGGAAAAGGGGGTTCAAAGATTGTGCTGATGTGAGTACATTGAGTAGAGGAAACTGGGAAAGACTTGCTGACTGTAAATAGCCTTAAAGAGAGAGTTGTGGAAAGCTGAACAGAAGGAAAGAGATTGTTCGAGGTGTCTGTTCCAGGCATAAGGGTTTGTCTGGGGAAAATTTGGAGGAAAATACTACTAGAATGGATTAAATTAAATTAAGAGAATATTATTTATCTACTGTACGTTTAATACTATGCCAAGACTGGAAGAGATAAAACATTTGGGTAAGACTGTCCCTGCCCTTATGGTGAAATGAAAAAGCATTTTAAAACACTTTTACTATATGTACAAATTGCTGAAAATATAAATGTGCTGAAAAGTGCTGAAAATACAAATAGTGAGGCAAGATAGTTCATGCTTTCAAGGATCTCATAATAGAGGATAAGATAAATATAGATAATTATATTCTACAATAATAAAAGGGAAGTATGTAACAAAGTGCCGTGTAATGTCTCTGTACACTTAGCTGCCATATTTGATCAGCAAAGTGATGGGAAATCATTGGAGGGATGTGAATAATCAAGTGAAATAGGTGCCATGATAGGTATGAAATTCATTTTAACTGAGCGAGAAGGAGAGAGGGGGAGAGGAGGAAAGGGGTAGAGGGGGGAAAGGGGAGGGGGAGGGAGAGAGAGAGGGGAAGGGAGAGAGAGGGAAGGAGGGAGAGAGAAGGAGGGGGAGAGGGAGGGAGGGGGAGGGGGAGGGGGGAGAGGGAGAGAGAGAAACAGAGAGAGGGAGAGAGGGAGGGAGGGGGAGGGGAGGAGGAGAGAGAGAGGGAGGGGAGGAGAGACAGAGAGAGACAGAGACAGAGACAGGGAGAGTTTCCTCTCTTCAAATTCCTTAGTTACCTTCAAAACTCAGATGCTAGAGCCCCTCCATGCCCCAAGTCAGATATATTTATTTTGCATATATTGAAATATGTGCATATTGTTTGTAAGGTTCTTGAGGTCAAACTCTCATTTTTTGTATCACCAGAACCTAGCACATTTTATAGACTTGGAAACTGAGACCCTAAGCAGTTGGGTGACTTGCATGTTCAGACAGCTAGTATCTGAATGAGGACTGGAACTCAGGTTTTCTGATATCAAGTCCAAGGTTCTTCCCATGATACTATACTTGCTCCATCTCACAACTTCTCTGAACTTACTATATTTTTCCTCTCTCTAAAATAGGGTTAATAATATTTGTACCATTATATCTTCCAGGTTCATTTTGAGCAAAGTGTTTTGAAAACCTAAAAGCACTATCTATAATTATTTCCCTATCTATACACAGATATGTGTTAATTATCATTATTCTATGGAAGGGTAGGGGAAAGCCAAGATTTTCTTATCTTTCTGAAGGGGAAACTGAAATAGCTAAGAAGGAAGGAGAGAAAGAAAGACAGACAAAGAAAAAAGAAAGAAAAAAAGGAGTGGGAGAAAAGGGGAAGGAGGACCTATCAGGAAGCCAAGTCAGATTAGACCCAAGACTCATTTTGTGCTTGGGCCAAGAAGTCATTTACAATTAGCTTTGCATTTCAAGTTTCGTATCTCAAGATGCTTAGGAATTGTGGGGTGTAGGGGAGGGAAAGAGGTTGGAGTTGGGGGGAGGTGGAATTTACAGTATGTTAATTTCATTTCAAATCATCCAAGTTTCTCGCTGAGGGGGAAACTGCCATTCAAAACCTAGACACAAGATAGGCTTTGCTGACTGTATACTCTCCCCAAGTGGGTGCTTAAGTCTCCAGTTCATGTTGCAGCTGTAGCCTTCTCTCAAGCTGTACAGATGTTTTTAACAGCAGCTATAACCCAAGGGCTACACCTGTTGCCCAGATCAGCTGCTGTAACTCAACTCCTGGGAAAACAAGTCAGGTGCCCAAGCTTTGGCAAGAGTCCCTTCTTACCAGGGGCAGGTGGAAAGACTAGGCAGCTGCTTCTACCTGCCAGTCACACTGGTTCTTAGCTGCTGTGGAGGTGGCCTGGGGGGCCAGAGGTTTGAACCACAGGCTTAGGATATTTATTTAGTCCTTCTGGTCTCATCTCTGACTTTGCTTCCTCCCACAGCTCAGGGTTCTTTTTCTTTTCTTCGTCTTGCAAGTCAAGGCTGCATACCTCTTTAGCATCAGATTTGAAGGGGATAGCAAGCCATACTTGGAGTCATGGAGACTTGTATTCAAACCTTGCTTCAGATACTTAGTAGCTATGTGACCCTGGCCTTGGTTTCCTCAGCTATGTAGGGGGAGCAGTAACAGCACTTTCCTCAAAGGGTTATTGTATGAGATGTTATATTGTGGAGGGCAAACGTCAGAGAAGATGTGCCTCTGTCCTTTCTTGCCTTGTCTTGTTGAAGTTCTTTGGAGATAGAGGCCAGCCCTCCCTGCAGAAAGACAGATCCCAGCCAACTGTCAGCTCTCAGTGACCCTCTGTCTGACACTGTCGACAAAGTGCAATAGGGCTTTGCAAATCTTGAAATGCTAAATAAATGTGAGCTTTTATTATCTGGAAATAGGCGCTCTGTTTTTAAGTAAGACTTCTTATGGTGGGGCTGGAAGAACAGAGTGAATGGGGATCCCCCAGTTCCTCTGTTGTCCTCTGTCCCTTTAAGTTTTAAAGACATGCAGGCCAGATCTAAAGAGATGAGTAGTTCAGTACAGGGCTGGCTGGAGGCGAGAGAGGGCTGGGAAAGGGGCCAAGGATGAGGATGGGTCTGGGAATGAGCACAGGCCTGGGAGCAGGTCATGGGTGTTCTGCATTGTTGGCTGCTATGGCTTGGACTCTAGCTGCCATGCTGAGAATTCCATTTAACTGAGCATGTGTGAGAAGTACCGAAATCAGGAAAAGAGTCCCTCCTTGGTCAACATAAAGGAGAAGAGAAAAATAAAAACCTCTCCCTTTGTGCCTTACTCTTTATTTAGTGACTATCTTGGGTATCTAGGTGGCATAGTAAACCTGGAGTTAGGAAGACTATAATTCCTGTCTCACCACTGTCCTACTTAGCTCTGTGACCCTGGGCAACTCACTTAACCTCTCTCAGTTTCTTCATCTGTAAAATGGGCATAACAATGGAACCCTACCTCACAGGGCTGTCATGAGGGTCCAATAAGACAAGATAAATGAAGTGCTTTGCAAACAGAGCACCATTTAAATGTTAGTTATCACTGGATAGTCAGAGAAGGCTGCCAGCTTGCTAGACCGGAAACTGTTCTTATCCAAAGAGACCTGATCTCTGTCCACAAGGAGCTGTAATGAGATAAATAATGGCATGCATTTTCTGACACTCAGCCACACACAATGCACCCAACAGGGGCCAACAAACATAAAAACAATGATAGAAAACCAGATGGGTATGCTGGCATAGATGATGTTTAGACTACAAACACTGGACTCATCAATATTAGTCATGAATGGCCCCTCCCCTCAGCTCGGCCACCTCCCTGCCTAGTGGAAGGAATTTTGAACCAGTGTTGGGACTGAGGCCGAGTTTTCAAAATGAAGGGACTCCCCTTTCCTCCCCCTTCTTCCCCATCCCCAATCCCAGTCCTACTACGGCCGATGCTAGGACAAATGGTCACATGGAAAGCAGTGAGACCAGATGTGATATGTTGCTGACCCCTGCTGGAGGAACTCAGATGTGGGAAAGCCCTGGGGAGAGTGGGGTATTGGAAAAAAGCATGCAATCTGTCTGGGAAGGGCGCTCAAATTCTCGTCATCTGGACCAGTGAGAAATTAGAATAAAACCCAGACTGAGCCTCTGGGAGGAGTGAGACAGCATTAATGTGGCCCTTCAGTCTTTGTGGCCTTGAAAAGACCCTGATGCCAAGTCCCTGAAACCTAAGTCAGGAAACCATTAGCAGGGCTTTATCAGCCAATCTCAACTATGCTGAAGTGGGGAGAGCTGATGTCCAAAAGAGTAAAATATTATTTAGTTGTGGTAGAATTGTCTCAGTGTGGAGACCCCTTGGAAACTAAACATACTTTGTGACTGCTGCTGTCCTAGGAACTGAAATCAATATGAAGCAACTGGCTTTGCTGCTTTTCTTTCCACCAGCCTAGTCAGTGTTAATCACTAGTTACTCCATACCAGAAGACTCCCTCCAGGAGAGCATTTTGGAGGGTATATTTTTAAATGTAAAAAACTTTACATCCTGAGTGAAAGTGGAGCTATAATCCACACACTGTTTTCTAAACTAACAATAATAGTAACAGTATTAACGAATATTTGTACAGTATTTCTAAAGTTTGAAAAGCACTTAACATATATTCTTTCTCAACTCTGAAACAACTTTGTGATATAGGTACCACCAGAGTTCTAATTAGAGGGAGTGCCTGAGACTTTGGCAGTGCCCTAGTGGGTCTTGAAACTTAGAGGACACAAACATTTAAATAATGGTTGTACAACTTTTGAATTTGTTATTTAACTTCTAGGGGCTGTTGCTAGCCACTCTGCTGATCCAATTCACATAAAAACCAAACACTGGGCAGCCCCAAATTCGCACTGGTGCTATATGTTCCAGAGGGAATTCTAGGAAATAGCAAGCTCTCTATGGTTCCTAGAAAACTGGTGACTTATTTCATGGATGGGAAAACTCACACAAGGCAAGCACTCACACGGAGGTCTGAAGAAGGAACACAAGGGCACTCTTAAAGTCTCTATTGTGAGACATGGGAGACACTGGCAAAGGACCATCCAACATGGCACGCCTGCATCAAAGAAGGTGCTGTTCTAAGAGCAAAGCAGAATTGGAGTTGCTCAAAAGAAACAAGAGGTGTGCAAATTTAGAGACATCTCCACTCCAAATGTTCATATGAACCATTTGTGCCTGACCTGTGGTAGAGCCTTCTGAGATCATACTGGTCTGCTCAGTCACAAATGGACACTCTCCACATTGATCCTGACATTGTGATGTCATTTTAGCCCTCTTTGAATATGTAGGACATAGCCCAGGGAGAGGCAAACTGTGGCCCGAAGGTCTTGCCAGTCACTGTGACCTAAGCTAAGAATGATTTTTACCTTTTTTCAATACAATAAAACTTCATTAAAGATGTTAAAACTATTCTTAGCTCTCAGGCCATAAGGAAACAGGTAGCTGGCAGGATGTGGCCTTGGCTGTGGTTTGCCAGTCTCTCTATCCCAGTCTGGATAGCAGTTGCTTTTATTAGTCTACGGGATGTGATCGGTGCAGATCTATCCAATCAGAGTTGCTTTTGAGACCACATCATACAATGAAAATTCCTCCATTTCCTGGGTCAGCCCTATGCCCTAGTGAGTAAGGCATAACAATAGTCAGCCACACAGAGGAAGATAATCATGTTACTGTATATAGTTCTTATTCATAGGCATAGAATCAGCAGAAAGTATTAACAATCACAATATATTGAAACATGATCATGTAAATACATCCACAGCTTCTCTCTCTCAGCCTCTGGCAGCCCACAACCCAGGAGTTTTAGGAAAGACATAGTTCAATTATTTAACCTCTCTGCCCACTTCCTCCCCTCCTCAGAATACTACCCCCTCAAAAAAAAACCCAAAGGAATTTGTGCAAATAGAATACAACTCCTCCTAAATGCTGTTCCTCCAGGAGGGTCACGGTTATATCAGTTGAGGGAATCAGGAACTAGGGACTCCTAGTGGGGTTTGGGGTCTCAGGAAAACCCCCACTGTAAAGAGAAGGTGCTTTTCTCCACCCAGATCACAGCTTCAGCCTTTTCTGCCTCATCACTTGCCTCATGAATGAGTGCCTGCCTCTCTGCTCATCTCCCCAGCAAGGTCCTTCCAAACGTCATACAGACTTGGTGGCTCAATTGGAGTGGTACTTCTCTATCCCCTTTTTCTTGACTCCCACCTCCCTTCATCTTGACTCCTATGTATGAACTGAAAATGATGTCATTTACCTCACTGTCTCCTTTGCTCTGATGAGCCTACTTGTTTCTTCTTCCTCCCCCCGCTCTGTAGTCATGGCAAGAGGAAGGGGTGGAATGAGGGCAATACAGTTACTCTTTCTTGACAGTACCATCACTTTTTTTCCAGCAATGTGAAAATTGGTTAGGTAGTATAATTAAACAAAGAACTACCAGAGTCCTTTCCTTTCTCTCTAGAAGCCACATAGCTGATGAGATCCTTCCCAGTCTACCCTTTTCCCCAGGTATCTGTATCCTCAACAATGGCCCCTAGATGGTTTCTGTCTCTCAGCATTAGAAGGTGATCCAACGTCATCCCATAAAGCTAGTGATGGCATCTCTTCCATTGCTGTTCATTTGAGGGTATTTTCCATAGGCATGGCAACTTGTAGTTACAGAACCAGATTCTACAGGGCCTTGTCTACTCAACCTTAAGAAATGTATACAGGATATGTATGTATGTATGTATATATAGTTATAGTATATATATATAGTGTATATAGAGTATATGTGTGTGTGTATATATATATATATATAGATATAGATATATGTATATTAACATATCCAAACTTAATTGTAGCCTTCTGGGGGGAAGGATAAAAAAAGAACAAAGTAAAAAAATTATACAACAAAGAACAAAAGAAAACTTACAAGGAAGCAAAGAAAAGATGGATAGTTCTCAACCCAAGCAAGATACATTATTTATCATATAGACTTTCTTGAAATGAAAATTTATTCTTACATATTTTGAATCCTCCCTTATGTTCTGCTATGCACATGACATACTTGTTTTTCTTACTTTGTATTTAAGTTTCAATATTTAAGTTTATGATATGCTTTTGTTTCTTTTCTCTGTTTGTATTCTGGCCTTTGAGTCTAAAATTAAAAAAAGGAAATGTATACTGGGATTCAAAGACCTGCTTGGACTTTAAGTCTAGTAGTGGAATCTCTACAATCTCTACATCAAATGATATAGACATTTTAGTCACTTTATTTGCATAATACCAAATTACTTTTCTTTTAAAACAAAAAAACTCCATTTATTCAAATTGGAAGCAAAAGGTAAATCAGAAAATTTATACACAGGAGAATATATACCAGATAATACAGAGTGAAAAATCTCTCCCATTGGGTAACTCATCTTAACCCAGATAGCTCCAGATCTCACCCAAGGGAAATTCCCTGAAGTCTCTAGTATGTCAAGGTGGGGATAAGGACATGATGGAGACTGCTAGCTCCATCCATGTCAGCTTCTTCCTAGTGTTTAATTCTCCCTGAAGCAACCTGAAGTGGGATTGGCATTATCCACCTTCCTCTCAAAGCTAGAAGTGACTACAGATCCCAACGAGAATTAAGAGACTGTAGAAGTCAAACTTCTTCTACATCCTGACAATTCCATCTTACCCCTCAGGCAGCTTTAGAGCATTGATCTCCACCAATGAGAAGACTGTCCTATAGCAATGGGTTTGGGGACTCAGGTGACATTTTTCCCCTGGGTGGAAACACTTTGTAGTCTCTTGCAAAGATCAGCCAGGACACATTTCAAACCTGTCACTATACAGCCTAAACAAAGGCACCAACATTTTAAAACAAGGGTGATTATCCTGGCAGCCTAGGTAGCCAACCTTTGCTACCAATGAAACTGAAATACAACAAATGAACAGTTCATTCAGTAGACATGATACTACACAGAACATCACCTGGGAGGATCCTACAGTGACAACATACCTAACTAGATACAAAATATAACATATGTACATTTCAAAAGCTCATGCATATCCACAGTGTAACGCAATCAATCCAATTCAATGCTAACAAAGCTAGCTACAACAGTAATAATGTGCAAATTAATAAAAAGATATTGCTAGAGTATTATGGCTGTACTAACTCACTGCTCTAGCAGCAACACACTGTTATGTCTATCTTCCCCCAATCCCTCCAACATAAATTCTTCTTACATTTTGTCATCTTGGTCAATTTGTTGGGTATGAGGTGAAACACCAGGTTTGATTTGCATTTCTTATTAGTGATTTGGAACAGTTTTTCATATGATTGTTAATAGTTTGCAATTCTTTTGAGAAATGTTTGTTCCTATACTTTGATTAATTATCAGCTAGGTGTTAGTATGGAGAGATCATTGGACTCAGAATCAAGAGGTACTGAGTTCAAATACTTAACTGTTTGATCCCAGGCAAATCACTTAACCACTCTGTGCCTCAGTTTCTTCATCTGTAAAATGGGGAACAATAACACCTGCCCTTCAGGATTCTTGTGAGGATAAAATGTAAAGCAATTTGCAAACTTTAAAGTGCCATATAAATATTCCTCCTCTTTCTTCTCTATTGGGGAATAGCTGTTTGTTATACGTACATATGTGTGCAGACATATGTTTTAGCTTTCTATATATCTTATATACCACACTTTAATCTGAGAAATCTGATAGAAAGATTCTCAGATCTCCCCACATTTGTCCACTTTTCTTCTTACCCTGGGTGCATTAATTTTGTTTGTACAGAAGTTGTTTAATTTCATATAAACGAATTATGCTAGTGGGTAAGTTGCAGCATCATGTTGAGATTAATCTTTCAGAGTTTGAAGAAAAGGGGATCGAATATTTTGAACATACAAGTGATAAGCTCATTAAAAGTTCCAAATTGTTTTCTATGGCTTCAAACTGGAGATGAAAAAGCCACTGAAATATCTTATAGAGCAAATTATCCGGACTGCATTGGCTGGAGAAGAACACACCACAGCTCAGAGTAATATAATCTTGTACCCTGGAGGCTGCTGAATGTCTGTTGGATGAAAAGTCAGGCAAAGGCATAAGGTCAGTACCATTTTCCAACAATACAGTGACTTGTTGAATTAAAGATTTACCTGGTAACATGAAGACTGGCTTTCTTTCTCATCTGTAGAATTGTACTTTTGCCTCAGAAATGGATGAATCTACAGACTTGGCTGCAATTTTGCTTATATTCATCCTTATGAACACTGACTAATTATCAAAACAGACCTTCCTCTATGTGAATGCACAGCCACAGACATAGAAGTGTTAAATACCTTTTTGGAGTGTCATCGTATGTTCTCAAACTCAACAGCTGTGTTGATATTTGCATTCATGGTGCAAAAACAATGGTGGTAAAACTGTGGGCATGTTGGCACACATCAAAGCAGTGGCACTAAATTGTTTTAGTTGTCATTGCGTTCATCACCAGGCACTTACCTTTCAACATAAAATCCAGTTTCATTTAAAAATGTACTTGATGAAGATTTGCTTTGTTTAACTGTACTTTTTGGAACAAGAGTAGAGTCTATTGTGAGGGGTGGGAAGTCTTTGGGAAGTAAGAGTGAAATAAAGAGTATCAAAGAAAAAAGAATGCTTTTGATGAAGTGCTAAAAATTATTCATTTTAATCTCAATCTCAGTATGCCAACTACATCTTTTTAATGTTCATTGTGATTAGAAGGGAAATATGCATAGCATGCTACATAAATGCAGGAATTGCAAACTGAATTATCTGCTTTTTTTTTCTAGAATTCTTTTTAGTTTCTATTTATTTTATTTTTAATTTATGGAATAAAATAAGCATATTTCCATAATGATGTACAATAAAAACATGATTGCATATGAAACTGCAAATCTACATCATGTACAATATATACATCATGCTATTCCTTACAAATACCGATATGACAAAATACAAATAAGTACAATACTCTATTCCTTACAAATATGCAACAAAATTATCATGTAAATTTCTTTTTCCTCCTCTTTTATTCCCCTTCCTTCTCCCCTCCTGCCCTTAGAGATGGCTATCATTAGACACAAATAGGTATATATATGCAAAATTATATTATATTTACTTTTATTTATCAGTTCTTTGTCTGGATGCATCTTTCTTCATATGTACTTTATAGTTAGTTTGGGTATTTATAATAGACAACTTATTCACTCAAAGTTGTTCTTATTTTCATGGTATATCATTTTTACCTGAAAGAATGAAGGACAAACTTGATTATTCAGATTTGGGTACTTGAAAGAATTGAAAAAACTACGGTTATTCAGATTTGGATATTTGGCAGATACTTTCTCAAAAATGAATGATGTGATAGACTTCAGTGAAAACAATTGACAATATTTGTTGACAATTATAAAATTTGAGATTTTGAGCAAAAATTAGAATTTTGGAAAACTTGGTTCTGCCTCTGTCAGTTTGACAGTTCCTTCTCTTTCTCCCTCTCCTACTTCTCCTCCTTCTCTTTAGCTTGACAGCTTCTGATGGGAATCAATGGAGATATTAACAAATGTGAATTTTTTTATATTGCATAATAAAAATGTATCAACATTTGAAAGATCTTCATGACTCAGTGAAACAATATTTTACAAAAGACTAATGCATGATGCTACAAAATCAAGTGTGGATAAAAGATCCATTCAAAGTGCAAGATAAGCCAATGAATTTTAATGTAACAGTGTATGAAAGATTTATTGACACAGTCTCAGATTATGTGCTATAACTAAACTTTAAGAAATTACTATTTGTTTAGTTTTGAGTTAGTATAAAAGAATATCCACAATCTGAAAAGTGTATTAAAATACTCCTCCTTTTCCAATTATGTATCTGTGTTAAGGGTGCATTTTCTTCATACACTTCAGTTGAAACAATTTATCCCAAGAGATTGAATGCAGAAGCAGACATAAGAATTCAGCTCTTTTCTATTAGGTCAGAGATTTACAAAAATATATAGAGCAAGGCTATACTTCGCATGAAGTATATTTTTTGGTTTGGGACACAGTTATTTTTCATAAAAATGTTATGTTTAGATAAAGAGTTTATTATTGTTATATAAAATGAATTCATGAATACAATGTTTTTAATTTATCACTTCTAATTTCTAATATAGTACACATTAATAGATGTAACTCACATAAACAAAGGTTCTTTGGGGCTTATCAACAGATATAACCCACATAAATAAAAGCTCTTTAATATTTTTTAGGATTGCAAAGGGGTCCTGAGATGTAAAAGTCTGAGAACCTCTGGGCTAAACAAACTATGATTATGATGGTGATGGGATATTATTATACTGTAAGAAATGAATATGATGAATGCAGAGAAACATGTACAGACTTACATGAACTGATGTAGAAGAAAGCAAGCAGAGCTAAGAGCACCATACACACATGGAACACAGCAATGTAAATGGAAGGAACAAATACCACAATCAAAGTCACAAGGAATGAGAAGGCCACAGAATAAGGTATAAGAAGACACTTCCTTGGAGGTCACTGGGTAAGGAATATTGTAAATGTTTTAGATGTGTGTGTGCGGGTGTGTATGTGCGGGTGTGTGTGTGTGTGTGCATGTGTGCATGTGCGGGGGGGTGTGTGTGTATGCATGTGCATGTGTGTGTTGATCAGTTTTGCTGCTTGTTTTTTCTCTTATTTTCCTTTGACAACACTGTTCTTTGTTAGGTGATACCAGCCCCAGGCCTGAGGCTGCATTGAGCTGAATGGCTTTCATAGGAGTCTCTCTATTGACAATATTTTGCCAGACCGAAGTAGAGCTTTAATTAGGAAGCTTTACTTTAAATACCCTGTAATAAGAAGTTACAATTTCCATTAATAGAAAGAGAATCATTTTCTTACAAATGCCTTTTAATACAGTATCCTGAGTTTTATTTTTATAGATAGATGTAACTTGTGTGTCAGACCCTGACCTCTGACATGAAGGACTAAATTCAATTATAGAGGTCTTTCTCTAATAATAATCTCAATGTTTCTAGCTCTTACCCAGACTCTTCCCTGACATTTCAGAAATAGACTCATGTCTCTTAAAGGGCTTTGAACTCTCCTTCAAGCACTCAGGCTAACAAAGGCATTAAAGAAAAAAGATTTTATTTAAGGAATAGCTAAACAGAAAGGACTCCTATCCATGCTCTCAGAAAAGAAATTTTGGAGAGCGCTTACCAGTGAACTCTCTTCTCTCCTCAGATGTTTGGTTCCTAGTTTCCCCCCACCCCAATCACCATATATTAAGTGAAGCCCCAATCCTGTAAATAGATTTAGAGGAGCAGGCTCAGTATTTTCAATCTAGGCCCAAGGACAGCGAGTGACATTTCATCTCCTTTCTTCTGTGGACAACATGGCTATGGTGGTCTGCAGCAGGTCCTTTATTCCTATCTACAATTGTTCACAGTTCCTTATATTTTTAGAGCCCTAATCTGATACTGGGATAGTATCATAATTTGAGTATCATAGTAAATAAAGTGTTGGACTTGGAATGAGAAAAACTGAGTTCAGATTCTGCTTCAGGATACTTATTAACTGTGTGAACCTAAGCAAATTCCTTAATTGCTCCCACTCTTAGTTTACTCATCTTTAAAATGATAGTCTTCCTACTATCAGAGGTCTGTCTTGACTCATATATTGCCAGTGAAGATATCTACGAGTATAGGCCCCAACAAGTAACATCAGTAATTTTTGACAAACTTCTCAAATGTAACTGGAATCAGACCCTGAACTCTGCTGGGATGGACTATGTGTAATCTTTGAGCTCCTTCTCCATTAATAGCCTCAACGGCTCATGCCTACATCAAAATTAGGCTGCTGTCTTTTCAGGTGGTGATGAAGTTCCCTACAATCACTTAGGCCATAAAAGGTATTAACCATAGAAGAGGATGCAATAAACACAGAAGAGATTTTCCTCTGTGTCCTTAGCCAAGCAGCTAGGGGGAACTTCCTAGTAAATTCCTTTTACAAAGGTTGAGCTTTCAGTCTCCGCAAATTCATGGTAACACTTTATTGCCATTTTGCTCTTCTAGTGGTTTTGAAGGCCCCAATACAGGAACATGTTCAGTGTCTGCAGTGAAGGTTAGATCTAACACTTCTTTCTTATTACTTGTCTATTTTCCCTTTGGAGCAGTAAAATTCTAGCAGTGTATAGTGATTTTCTCCAGTTTATATCCAGGCTTCCCTTCTGTATCTCCATCTTTCTTGTATGTTCCATCGTCATTTGGTTCCAAGGTTCTCTTCTCTCTTGTGACCACCAGTCTCAAAGCTCTGGATTCCCTCCAGCTCATGCTTCAACTCCTATTGGTGAATGCCATTACAAGTAAAAACTGTACTCTTGAAAGTCACAGAAATCTAAGCTTGGGGACAACCTAGAGGTTGTAAAGAACATTCTAAAAATAGGGACGTGAAATCAGATGTTTAATTTAGTTGAGTTTTTTTGCCTGCATATTTCAACTTAGATGACTAATCACAATGAAAGCAGTTTCAGTTCTATAAAGACTTCCAGTTTACAAAATGCTTCTTTAAAAATACATTTATTACTGCCTTTTGTCTTTACGTCATCATTTCAACACCTTTTCCAACCTCACACTCTTTTGGGATGAAGAAAAAGATTACGAAAAGCATCAGATGCAGTGACCTCATTGGAAAATGTATCCAGCACTCTATACTA
Source organism: Potorous gilbertii (assembly GCA_028658325.1). Taxonomy (NCBI): domain Eukaryota; kingdom Metazoa; phylum Chordata; class Mammalia; order Diprotodontia; family Potoroidae; genus Potorous; species Potorous gilbertii. The sequence goes on from CM053770.1 coordinate 605,239,431, forward strand.
AGCAATCCTTTTTGTTGTGAGGGGGGAGCAATGTTACATCATCTATTTCTTAAGAACATCACTGGCTTTTCATTTACCTAGAGTTCTTTTTACTTCCTTTTAACTCTTACAGATCTTTTTACATGTTATACATATTGTATATATTGTTCTTTTGGTTCGGTTTTGCTTCATGTCAATTCATGTATATCTTCCCATGTTTTTCTGAATTCTGAATTAGGTTTGTCATGACTTAGTTTCCTAGTCATCCAAACTGATGGGTATCCACTTGGTTTCCAGTTTTTTGCTGAGAGATGCTGTGAATGTTTTGGTAGGCATCTGATTTGTGTTTTAGTCTTTGACTTCTCAATCAATAAAAAACATTTACTAAGTATCTACTAAGTGCCAGTCATAGTGCTAAGTTATGGGGATACAAAAAAAGGTGAAAGACACTCTTTGCCTGAAAGGAGCTCACAATCTAATGGGAGAGACAACAAATATGTACAAGCAAGCTATGTATTAGAAAAATAAGAAATAATTAAAAGGAGAAAAAGAGTAGTGTAAAAGAAGATCAGGAAAGGCTTCCTGTAGAAAATGGGATTTTAGTTGGGAGCTAAAGGAAGCCAATGGGCAGAGATGAGGAAGGAGAGAATTTGAGGCCTGGGGGAGAGCCAGAGAAAATATTTGCAGTGGAGAGATGGATTGTTTTGTGCATGGAATAGAAAAGAGTTCAGTGGTAGGGAGTAAGGTGTAACAAGAATGGAAAGGTAGGAGAGGATACTAGGTAATGAAAAGGCTTTGAATGCCCAATAAGTAGCTCATTTTGTATTTCATCCTAGAGATTGTATCAAGTCATTGAAGTTTATTAAATGAGTGGGGTGTGTGTGTGTGTGTGTGACTTTTTGTGATCTGCAAGACTGATACAACATCATCCAATTCATTGATAAAAATGTTAAATAGAATTGGGTTGAAGGTAGAGTCCTATGATATTCCATTAGAAACCTCTCTCATGGTGACTGATCAATAAAATCTTTGTCAGATTGTTACAAATCAACCTATAACAGGATATATATCTAAACATGCAAGGAACCTTGGAAGTCATTTAATTCAACTTCTTTATTTTGAAGATGAGAATGCTAAGGACCAGGTTTTGTAGATTGACCAAAGTGACTCAGTAACTGTTGGAAGTGGGAATTGAATCCAGATCTTTTGATTCGAGAACTTGTGCTCTTTCTACTCTACCCTCTTTTTATTCTGATAGTTGCCTTATATCCATTTCTTTGAAGATATCAAAAGGCATTTCATCAAGTGCTTTACTGGAATCAAGGTATATTGTGTCTATAACATTCCTCTTATTGGTCAGTTTAATAACTGTTAGAGAATAAGTGAGCTTTGGCATAATCCATTCTTAGGTTTCTAGTGACCTGTTTCCCTTCAAGGACTCTCAAGCTATACATTCCAGAATTTTGACCAGGGCAGATGACAAATTCATATTGTCTTGATAAGCCAATCTTCTCCTTTCAGAAAATTGGAATATCTTCCATTCTCTACCATAGGTTAAAGAGTTCTGCAAGTTCTTTTAGTAGCTTGGGATATAATTAGTCTGAGCCAGGTAACAAGGCTCATTTATTTTAAAAAAAATTATTACTACAAATGCAAAATTTACAAAAATAGCCCACAAAACAATAATTGAATCAAACATGGGTTAAATCTCCAAAAGAACCCCCTGATTTACTTATTTATTTATTTTTAGTTTTCAACACTCACTTTTATAAGATTTTGAGTTCCAAAATTTCCCCCCTCCCTTCCCTTTCTCCTCCCCAAGATGGCATGCAATCTGATGTAGGCTATACATGTATGATCATATTAAATATATTTCCACATTAGTCATGTTGTGAAAATAGAATCAGAACAAAAGGGAAAAACCAAAAGAAAGAAAAAACAAAAAACAACAAAAGGAAGAAAAATTAGTATGCTTTGTTCTGCATTCAGACTCCATAGTTCTTTCTCTGGATGTGGATAGCATTTTCCATCATGAGTCTTTTGGATTTTCTTAGATCATTGCATTGCTGAGAAGAGCTGAAGTCTGCCTGCTCATCATTTCTTATGGAACAATAGTATTCTATTACATTCCTATACCACAACTTGTTCTGTCATTCCTCAATTGACAGGCTTCCCCTCAATTTCTAATTCTTTGCCACCACAAAAAGAGTTGCTACAAATATTTTTGAACATATGGGTCATTTTCCCTTTTTTATGATCTCCCTGGGATATAGAGCTAGTACTGGCATTGTGGTAGTGGCATACTAAAGGATATGCATAGTTTTATAGCTTTTTGGGCTTAGTTCCAAATTCTTCCCCAGAATGGTTGGATCAGTTCGAAGCTTCACCAACAATGCATTAGAGTTCCCACTTTCCCACATCTCCTCCAACATTTATCATTTTCCTATTTTGTCATATTAGTTAATCTGATAGGTATGATGTGGTACCTCAGACTTGTTTTAATTTGCATATCACTATTAGAACATTATTTCATGTGACTATAAACAGCTTTAATTTCTTCCTCTGAAGAACATGCCTGTCCATATCCTTCGACCATTTATCAACTGGGGAAATTACTTGTATTCTTATAGATCTGACTAAGAAGAACCCCTCTGATTTAAAGGACTTGTTTTAATAAGGTGGCAAAGGGAAGAAAACTCATATTACTATACTTTATATGTTTAAAAATTTTATTAATGTCTTTTTTATACAAATATTATTTTATAATTTATTCTTTCCCTCATTGAAGCCTTTTTAACAAAGGAGAACAGTTCTGTAAAACTGACAGAAACAAAACCAAACTTCATAGGCAGCATTCCATACTCCTGGTAGACATAGTTGCTTTCATTAATATAGACTTTAATATTTGTAAAGTTGTTAACATATGCAATTGGGAGTGTACAGAGCTAACCTTTCTGTTTCTGGCTAGAAGTCACATAAATGTGTAGGGCTTGGAGCTTCAAATTGATAGAATAGACCTTTTATTGGCTGCAGAACAGGAAGAGCTCATGATTCAGTGGATATTTAAAAGGAGTGACCCCCACCCTTAATATGTTCTTCCCTTCTGGCTCTGGATCAATCAAGCTGTTTCTTGAGTGATGGGGGAGGGGTCAATTTGCCCTATCCCTTACTCTGCCTACCATGGGGCCTCAAGCACATGGCAGATAAATTACACACTCTCTGGGGAAGCTGGAGCCTGAGTTTGTGCTACCTCTTGTTTGTCCTTTCCTGGTTTTAAGTGAATGAATATTGAATCCAAGATGTCCATGTTTGGACTTAGATGGACATGAAGGGGGGAGGAGGAAAAATTTAGAACTCAAAATCATATAAAAGGGAGTACTGAAAACTCAAAATAAGTAAAAATCAGGGGTTTCTTTTGGAGATTTAGCCTACATTTGATTCAATTGTTGTTGTTGATTTTTGCAAATGTTGCATTTGTAATAATAGTATGGTTTTTTGTTTTTGTTTTTTTTAAATAAATGAACCTACATTATCTGGCTCAGACTATTATATCCCAGGGTACTAAAAGAACTTGCAGAAGACTCTTTGAACTCACCTTGTGAGTTCAGGAAGTACAAAAGTACTGGATCCTTTCGGACAGAGTTGACTGGAGGCAAGGGGAGGACTCACCAGCAGCTGCCACAGTTTTCTTAAAGTGCATAAACACTAACTAGGATGGTACCAAATCTTTCCTAGTTTGCTAGAAGACATGCATCAGGACTTGTTTGGGCAGTTAATAACAAAGATACAACACAGAATGCCTAAGTAATAGACTTAGAAACGTCTACATGTTCTAATGAAATGTAAACATCAACTTCCCATAAGAGCATAACAGTAGTTATAAGTGAAGTTACTAAATCAAATGCTGTTAATGCATGCTGTGAGTCTTTGGTGCCCTTTAGAATTTTTATGGGCATGTGGGAAATAAAAACCTCTTCCATACTTGTTTTACATTGTACCCTGAGTGCCTTTTTGTGCTCTCCTCCCACCTCCCTATGAGTAATCATTTAGGTTTGATCAATTTTCCCCAGGAAACTAGGATGGGACATGTAATAAACCAACAAGTGTAAACATGGAGCCTGATCCCTCTCGTGAGAGGCCAAGCTTCTGAGGGCTGAACCTGGTCAGGATCTCTTACTTGGGTCCAGAGCTGAGAGGGGTGTGGATACTGTGGCCCAGGCCCTCTGGGCCCAGTGGCTATGTATAATGTTAGTCATTTTTACCTCACATTTTTGCAGATGAGGAAACTGAAGGTCATAGAAAATAAGGGATTTATCAGAGGCACAAAGCTAGTGAGTATCTGAGGCAAGATTCCAACTCCTGTTCTTTTGACTCCTAAGTCCAGCATTTTACCCACTGTGATGATTAGCTGTCTCTACTGGGAGGCTGGAGTACTTTTTAAAATTATCTATTGACCTGGACCAAGATTAGTAATTGCAATTGATCTGAGTTAAGCTGCATTTTGGTTTCTTTTTGGTTCACATAATTATAGTTATTAAAATTAATATTTTAGCATAATAAGTACAAAACCTTATCAAAGTGACAGACTTTAAAAATGAAAAGATCAAACAGAAGTTAATGGCTCCATAAGACAACAAGGAATATCAAAATAAAATAAAAAGATTGTTGAAAAGAGGCAAAAATGTAAAGTATCTCACACAAAAAAAGCAACTGACCTGGAAAGCCACGTCCAAAAAAAAAAAAGGGTGGGGGGGCTGGATATTATATTTCAAAACATCTTGAAAGAAAACTGCTCACACATATTAGAAGACAAAGTGAAAAGAGTCCATCAATCACTTTCTCAAAGAAACTCCAAAATGGTAACTCTTCAGAGATAGCAAGAACCAAGCGTCTTACCAAGAAGTCTGGGAAGCCACTGGTGAGTAGGGAAACACTTTTTTTTTTTTAAACATTGTTGCAAGAGTCGGCCCCTCACAAGAAGAGCGCACCGTTAAATCTACAGCGTTTTATTCCTGATTCCCGAGTCTTATTTCCCTTTTCTGTTTCCCCATTGGCTGGATATCGCAGGGTTTACAGCCTATCCAGAACGCCAAAACTCCCCACGTGATTCTCCGTCCCCGTTACATCTCCCAGTACACTACTCCTCCTCATTTTCTTTATAATTTCCAGCTGCTTTGTAAGCACTTGCATCTTGTTTAGTAACTTGGACTTAAGGTTCACTTCATTGTCTTCATCTAGTAGGCAACAGCCTACAGCTGTCTAGATAAAGACTGCCATTCCCTTCCACTTGCCAAACCATAACAGGACCAATTAATTGATGACGGACGCAGAAAATCATTCATCTCATCACCATTGGCATACTGATCACATCTAAGAAAACCCATAAGCAATTACAGTTCCAAGCAATGTGCCAAGGTTTTATGCAGAAACAACAACCTCCTTTCTCCCCACGGGTAGAGGGGACACGGGGGACAGCCATGTGGAAGAGAATTACATATAAGAAGATTGGAGAGGTAGGAAGGAGCCAGGTTGTAAAGACCTTTAAAAACCAAACAAAGAATTTTTACGCTTGATTCTGGAGGTGGCAGAAGTCTATTGGAGTTAATTTTTTTTTAAATTAGGAATGACATGACAAGACCTGTGTGTTGGGAAGATCACTTTGGCATTTTAGTGGAGGACGGATTGGAGAGGGGCAAAAACTGAGGCAGAATGACTAATCAGAAGGTCGTTGGAAGAGTCCAGGAATGTGGGTCTTCCTGGCCCATCAGGGTGAAGGCTGTGTGAGTGGAGAGGAGACAGAGAGGAAAAATGTTGTGAATGTAGAAATGACCAGAGCTGACCACATAACCTCCCATTTCCCTCCTCGGCTTCTATTTTAGTCCCATAATAGCCTTCCCCTTACCCAGTGTCTTCACATGTCATTTATTTTCTCTTAGCTTCCTCCACTGCTTAGAGTTAGCAGTTTCTCACAGCTGTTTCTCAGGTTAAGTAGACCTGAATCTAACATTAAGGTGTAGCTCGAATGAAGGTTTGGTCTCCTTCCCCCTCTCCCCCACCCCCCACAAAAAGATGATGTTGTTGATGCTTTTGCTGCAAATAAGAATAATAGCATTTATATTGTACCTTATTATTTGTAAGAAATATATATATGTGTGTATGTGTATGCATATATGTGTATATATATATAATTTTATCTGCACAACAACTCTGGGAGGTACAATTATTACCCTATTTTATAGATGAAAAAAATGAGGCAAACAGAAGTTAAGTGGCTTGCCCAGGGTCACATATAGCTAGTAAGTATCTGAGGCCAGAGCTGAACTCAAGTCTTCCTGACATGATATTCACCATGCCACTTAGTTGTCTCTATACTAAGATGTAGAATGTGAAACACTGACTTGACCGGTTTGCTAAATTAAACCTTGTTGACTCTGAATCAGAAGCTTACACCTGATCCTAATCCAAGTCACTTCTTGAACCAGATACAGGTTCAAAATCCAGCCTTACTATTGGCCTTGGGCAAATCTTTTAATATTTCTGAGTCTCAGTTTCGTCTTGTAATAAGCGGGGCTGATGATGCTTGTACCAACTGCTTCACAAGGTTGTGAGGATCAAAAGAGAATATGTGTGTGAATCTACTTTGTAACCACAAAATACTATATAAATGACAGCTGTTCTTATTAATATTCAATAAGCATTTATTGAGTGCCTGTTATGTGTAAGGCAATGTGCTAGGCTTTAAGAAGGAGACAAATATTATCAAGACTCAGTTTCTTCCCTTGAGGAGATTGCCTTGGGAGAAGCTAGTTCAGTGGATAACCTGACAATCCAGTTCTTTCTCTTAATGAACTCTCTCTCTTCACATAGGATGTTCCTGTTATTAGAGTGCCCTCTTGAGAAGATGTATCTTTATGGTGACCATTGTGGTGGGTCCTGAGTACTGGAAGTTGAAAACTAGAGGGAGGGAGCAAGCTAACCAGAACATGTCTGCCATAGTTAAAATGACATCTATAAAGTACATGTTCTAGCCCCAACTACTTCCTTCATTCTCTATGTTAGAAACTTCCTTCACAGTAAAGAAGATCTCCAAGAAAAGTATCACTGAAACAAAGCAAGAGATTATGAAATGGGCCTAGGGAGATGTGATCTTTCATGGGAGAGAAATGAATCCTCTATGCAGAAGAAGCACCAAAAATCCTAGCTGGGAAAAGTTAGCCCCGTACCTGCTACGGACGTCTCCACCTAAGAACCGATGCATCTTCAATCAATAGTGAAAAAATATAAATGCCAAAAAGTAGAAGAAACTTCTGACTGGACCAAAAGTGGTTCTTTATTGTTACTGAGAATGTAGTCCAGCATTCTGCCCAATGCATGAATATCTACAATACACTGCTGGTGTGACCTTGGGCAAAGTACTTAAAAACTCCCTGGGTCTCATTTCCCTCTTCTATAAGGGGTGTGAGTGTGTGTGTGTGTTTGTGCATGCGTGCGTGCGTCTGTGTGTGTGTATGTGTGTGTGTGTGTGTGTGTGTGTGTGTGTGTGTGTGTGTGTGTGTGACTGCATGGCCCTCTGATGGTCTTTCTACATCTATACCCCGTGATCTTCCCAATTCCAGTTCTTATTCCTCTTTTGAAAGGATGCGAAGAGGGGATTCACCAACAAACCACTAGAGGGTGCAACTTACCTTTTCCTTTCTTGGCAATGAGAACATAATGTTTGTCACTGACGGCGTAACTCTTATAATCTTTGAATTACGGAACATTAGCTCCAGAAGGAAATTGTGAGGACCTAGGATCCAGTCTGCTCATTCTATACACCATGAGACTGAGGCCCAGAGGTGGGATGGGGTGGAGTGACCTTCTTTAAGATCACATGGCCCGCAGGTATCGGATTTGAGACTTTTACATTTATAATCTTTCCACTGAAATCTGAGAGTTGATAGGGTCATCCATCGGTCATCCAGTCTTTCTCCCCATTTTCAGGTTCAGCTGCATGAAAACCATACTGACCAATGAGCACACCATTTTTGAAGACTTCCTAAACTTTTTAAAGGCTCTAGATAAAGCTTAGTGAGAGGAAACCAGAAAGCAGAATCAAGGTCACATGTTCACAAGGGTTAACAAATCATGTGCGATCATAGGCTAAACTCAGACTTTCCTGCCATCAGAAAATTTGCCTAATCTGCTATCAACTTCTGATCCAGAATTGTCTTCTGCTTCTAGGTTTTTCTTTTTGTGTCTCTAAAGGGAGAAGTAGTGGCCCTCAGACCTTTCTCCCTTGCTGGAGGATATCACTTTCTATAAATGGATGAATCATTCATCCCTAGACATGAATGTGGGAGAGAAAGTCAGTTTGTCTGGTTGGACATAGATCATTCTTTTTACGGAATCAATGGAAAAAGATTGCTCCCAACAGCATGATGGGCTGACCCCAAATGTCCACCCGTGTACTAGTTTTCCCAGGAGCAGGTCCAAAGTGTTACTTATTTAGTGATGCCATTTTAGGTTGTCTGGACACATATAAATCTGTTACAATAGTCATGGACTCTTGGATTTGCATGATCAATCTGGTATATCCAATCTCTCCCTTGTCAAGTAGGGGACCTTTCCTCTATGTTCTTCTCTTCTATTCCAGCTTGGGAAGTGGAGGTTCAAGTCTTAATTCAAAGAGGATTTGACTGACCATCCACTTTCCAACTCCCATCTGTATCTTGAAGGCTAATCATGAACAAGTTGGTTGGTTGTTGTCCTTTGTCTTCAAAGAGGACCAAAATGACATCACCATTCTAAAGTGAAATTTCAGTGTCTGACTGTGGCTGATCAGACCAATATGAGCTCAGAATGCTCAACCACAGGTTGGGCACAGATAGTCCGTGTGAATATTTGGGGTGGATATCCCAAATTTATGCATCCTGCATTTACTTTGTGCTGTCTCAAACATGAACAAATTACTAGCCTCCTAGTCACCATTCAAAATGGGTGATGGGCCAGAGGAGAATAGGGTCACTAAGAACATTGGGATCTATTGAACTCAAGTGTAGAATTGAAAAGATGTCTGTAGATGTAAAGAAACAGAAATAAGTGACTACCAAAAAAAGGAATTTGGTTGTGAAAAGAAAGGAAAAGGATGAAATTAGAACTGAGCTGTCAAGGTTCCCTTTCTCCAGAAGGCATTGGGTAGCTACTGTGTCTCTTTCACTCTCTCTATAACTGTGCTTTATGAAAGTGGAAGCCAGGGAAGAGAAAAGGGAGATCTGAAGTGGTCTGGTTGGGAGGCTGGATTGTAGAGTATGTAGAAGGGAGTAATGTATAAGGAGACTGGAAAGGTAAGAAGGATGTGAAGAGCACTTTCCCCCAAAAGCAAAGAGAAAGAGTAATAATGAGAAAAAGATATGGCACAGTTCAAATGACTCAGTTTTTGTTAGTTGCCTTACTTCGTTACAAGACTGCTCACAGAGTAGAAGCAATCTGTAAATTTTGCAATGTAAAAACAGAACATGTCCATAATTTTTTAAAAAAGTAAATGTATATTAGACAAATGTTAAAACTCAATATGTACAAACAGAATTTATTATCTCTTTCCCTAAACCCTCCTCCTCTCCTTACCTCCTCCTTTCCCTGTAACTGTACAGGGCAATACCATCCTCCCAGTCCCTCAGGCTCACAACCCAAGAGTCACCTTGGACTCTTCTTTATTTCTCGCCCCTCCCCCATATCCAAGCTGTTACAGTGGCCTGTCACTTTCACTCTTGGAATGTCTCTCGAATATGCCCCTGATTTTCTCCTCTGACATTTCCACCACTGTAGCGAAGTCTCTCATCATTTCCAACCTTGACGACTACAACTGCCTGCTGCAGGGACTGCCTGCCCTGAGTCTCTTTCCATACCAATCCATCCTTCATTCAGTCACTAAAGTGGTGTTCCTAAAGCATGTCATTCCCCCTATTCAATAAACTCCAGCGGCTCCTTATGCCTCCACCATCAAATACAGAATGCTCTGTTTGACATTCAAAGCCCCTTCGTAACCGAGCTCCCTCCTGCTTTACCAGTTTTCTTATACCTTACTCTGTGATATTCTTCATCCTGATAACACTGGCCTCTTGACTGTCTCCCCATGCCTGAAATGTTCTTCCTCTGCTCTGATTACTGACCTTTCTGGCTCAAACTAAAATCCTATCTGCTACTGGAAGTCTTCCTCAACCCTTTTTAAGTCTAGCCCTCTATTATTTATTTCCTGTTTATTCCAAATACACATATTTGCATGCTATGTCCTCCATTAGATCATAAGTCCCTTGAGAGCAAGGGCTGTTTTTTGCCTCTCTTGATACTCCCAGGGCTTAGCACAATGCCTTCCTTGTTGACTGGACTTGACTCTGGAAGTTTCCTCCTATGCTGCAGATCAAAATCTAGTGAAAATGGATCATATCACAGGTCCATCTGAACACTTGAGAGTATGTGTGTGAGTTTTTGCTGGTTCACATATATGAACTGCCTCAAGTATGAGAGGCACCGTTTTATAGATTATTGACAGGTTAAGTGACTTGATTTAAATAGGATTTGACTTGACAAATAGGATCCAGCCCAACTCCTCCCAGTAGATGGCACTCTATCCTTGCCCTTGTTTCCCCAACTTCACACCAGTGATACTTAATTTCGACTTTAGCTAATCCCAGGGCTAGAGGGGCTTTAGAACGCTATGGGGGGAAAGAACATGTGTATGTGGGTGGGTGAAAGGGAGAGCTTTAATATTAGGGGCAGGGGACTTCACCAGAAGTGTAGGGAATTAGGGGGAACAAAAATGGGGGACTGAAGAGCTGGGGGTGACTGAGCTAGAGGATTCTGAACATGCCCTTCCTTCTACAATAGGCATGAATAGTCCTTTAGTTTAGGTAGCAAGCATTGGTGAGGGGCAGGAGAGAAAGCAGTGGGTTTGGACTCAAAGTTCAAATCTGCTTTTTAGTATCTGTGTGGTCCTTGGGCACGTTAACCTTGTTGAATCTCCATATTCCCTCCTCTAGAGAATGGATTAGGCAAGGTCACTTCTAAGGTCCTTTCCAGCTCTAAGATCCCTTCCAAATCTCTAAGCCCCTGTGTTCAGCCCTCCTGCCTAGGAAACTTTAAGCCAACACAGGTAAAGCCTTCTGATGTTCCTTTCCTAGCACTGCCTGGTCATGGTAGCCCAAATGAAGATTTCCCACCCAGATCAACCCATTTTGCCTTTTCCTCTTACTTTCACCATACTGGAAGCTGACTGATTGAGACTGCCAGACCTGTTCTGAGAAAGGCCTTTTATCTTTAAAGGCCCACATAGAAAGGAAGTGGTCATATAAAGTCATCTGGATCACCTGAAAAAGAGGATGTGGTCATTTGAAAAGCTCTCTTGCCTGTTTCAAAATAACTGTGCAGAACACAGCTTCAAAGCTAAAGCCCAAACAGTTCCTAAGTCTCTTCTCTTACTCCTGGGAAAGTCTTAATAATCAATCCCTAATGAAACTCTGAGACCAGATTACCTTGCTAGGAACTTCATTTGCATTTCTTATGTCCCATAATCTTACTGTGTTTCTACCTCAGTTTCCTCCTATCCTTTGTCACCAGACTTTTGTTCTTCAAAAAAATTTCTTTATTGTCTTTTCCAAGATTAATTAGCCCTTCTACCATTTGTCTACCAGACTCCTTCTCCTTCTCTCCTTCTCTTTCTTCTCCTTCTTCTTCTCTTCCTCTCCTCCTCCTTCTTCTTCTTTATCTTCCAAAGTTCTCAAGGATATGAACATTTTTCTCTGATTCCCTCAAGAGCTCCCAGGAATCTACCTATAGAAATACTAATTTAATTAAATGAAATCTCATTTGGGAAATCAGAGATCTGGAGTTGGACGGGACCTCAGAAGTTATTTGATCCATTGCCCCAGAGTGGCACAGAGACTGACATATAGTATTTAATAAATATTTGTTGATTGATTTTGTAGACATGGGCAGGTTAGTGATTTGGCCAAGATCACACAAGTAGTCAGTGTAGGAAAGGGGATTTAAATCCAGGTCTTTGGACTTCAGGAGATAGTTAGGGTGGCTCAGTGTATAGAGGGGTAGGCCTGGAATCAGGAAGACCTAAGTTCAAATTCTGCCTCAGACTTTTACTACCTGTATAACCCTGGGCAAGTCACTTAACCTCCCTTTGCTTTAATCTACAGAGAAGGAAATGGCAAACCACTCCAGTGTCTTTGCCAAGAAAACCCCATAGACAATAAGTTTTATGAGGGCATGAAGAATCAGTCACAACTGAACCTTGGACTACAGAGGAAGTGCTCTTTTCACTGCTTCCCACCGCCTTCATTTTCTGCCATTTATTTACCACAAAAGTCTAGAAAAAGATATTGGGCTCTCTGACCTCAGTTTTCACATGTGTAAAAGAGGGATGTGTATTCTCAGGATATATGACTGATTCTTGGTTCTTTGACTTGAATCTTTTTTCCCATTTCCTCAGAACAGTGGCTCAAATGACATGATAATAACTACCCTCTTGTATAGTTCTTTATCCTTTGTAGATTTATACATATAGCCAGGGTGCACAAGTAAATATTTAACCACCGGCTCTCTGAAATAAAGCGATGGATCAGTGGATTAGATTAGGTGCAAAATACACTGTAGTAAATGACCATGAAAATCTAGTGTTTGATAAACCCAAAGGGTCCAGGTTGGGGGCAAGAACTCATTTTTTGACAAAAATTGTTGGAAAAACTGGACAACAGTTTGGTAAAACCTAGGCATAGACCAACATCTTATATTCTATGGCCAAAATGAGTACACGATTTAGACATAAAAGGTAATTTCATAAGCAAACTAGGGAACATAGGAATTTCAGCTGTCAGAGTTATGGGTGAGGAAGAGTTTATGACCAGAGATAGAGAGGATAATTTTGGTTACATGATTAAAAGATTTAAACAAAACCAATGTTGCCAAAATTAGAAGGAGAACAGGGAATTGGGAAAGAATTTTATAGCAGGTTTCTCTAATAAAGGCCTCATTTCTCAAATATTTGGGGTACTGAGCCAAATTATAAGAATTAGAGAAAATTCTCTTTGATAAATGGTCAAAGGATATGATCGGGCAGTTTTCAGAAGAAGAAATCAAAACTATCTAAAGTCATACTAAAAAATGCTTTAAATCACTATTGATTAAAGAAATGTAAAATAAAACAACTCTGTGCCATCACTTCACATCTATCAGATTGACTAGCATGACAAAAAAGAAAAATGACAAACGCTGGTAAGGATGTGGTAAAGCAGGGACACTAATGCAGTGTTGGTAAAGCTGTGAACTGGTCCAACAATTCTCAGCAACAATTTGGAACCACCCCCAAAGAGCTATAAAACTGCACGTTGACCTAGTAACACTAGATCAATATCCTGAATAAATCAAAGAAAAAGGAAGGGGACCCATATGTACAAAAATATTTATAGCAGCTCTTTTTGTGGTGGCAAAGAATTGAGAAGTGAGAGGCTGCCCATCATTTGGGGAATGGCTAAACAAGTTCTGGTGATGGAATATTATTATGCTATAAATATTTTTGTACATATGGGTCCCCTTCCTTTTTCTTTGCTCAGTGGATAGAGCACCAGTTCTGAAATCAGGACAACTCAACTTCATGAGTTCAAATCTGGCAAATTACTTGACCCTGTTTGCTTCAGTTCCTCACCTGTAAAACCAGCTGGAGAAGGAAAGAACAAATCGTTCCAATATCTCTGCCAAGAAAACCTCAAATGGGGCCACAGAGAGCTGGACATAACTGAAACAACAACAAAACTATTGTGCTGTAAGAAATGATGACTGAGGTAGTTTCAGAAAAACTCGAGAAGACCTCCATGAACTAATGCAGAGGGAAGTGAGCAGAACTGAAAGATTGTTATAAACACTATCGGCAATATTGTAACGATGATCATCTGTGAAAGACTTAACTCTCTGATTGATACAATGATGAAAGACAGTTCCAAAGGACTGATAATGAAAAATGCTCTGCAGACAGAGAACTAAAGAATTTTGAGTGCAAATTGAAGTATAATCTTTTCACTTTATTTTCTTTCTTTTTTAAAAGCATGGCTAATATGGAAATGTTTTACATGATGTCACATATAAAATTGGTATTTATATTGCTTGCCTTCTCAACGGGTAGGGGAGCTGAAGGAGGGAGAGAACTGAGAATCAAATATTTTTAAATGTTAAAAATAAATAAATAAATAATAATAATTTGAAGAACAACTGGTTCTCTGAAAAAACTATGCATAACACAATTTAATATTCAGTCTTCACTATTAACATTTTCTCTATCACTTTCTTAAATCTAGGCAATCAGCAAAATAACAAGTCAAGCTCTGATTTGTAGTATTTCCTTATTTCCACAATGTAATAAATGTTCATAGTGAAAATTTAAGAAATGTCTTTCCTGAGCCAGTATGAGCCTTCTCCAGAACAACCCTGCATGCCATTTTTTGCAGGAGGCCTTTGCTGGTCTTCCCTTCCCCCAACCTAGTGCCTTCTCTTTAAGGTTATTTTCCATTTACACTGTATTTATCTTACACATATACAATTCTTTGTATATTGTCTCCACAGACGATGGATTGTCAACTTCTTAGAAGCAGGGATCACATTTTTGCCTTTCTATGGATCTCCAGTGTGGGGCACACAGCTTCAGGGCCTGAAAAATGTTTGTAGGCTGACTCACTGACTTCAGTTCATCTTAATCCTTACAGCACCTTTTAAGATTTTGCCTTTCTTAAGGACCTTACTACCTGGTGGGCAGAGTTCTTCATTGCTACTGTGGCCTTATATTAGGGACTTTAATAGATATCTTGATGTTCCCTCAAATTCCTGGACCGCCTACTCTCCAAACCCCTCTCAAGCCCCATGTTTTATGTCTTTGATCCACTTCAGCCATGTTTAGGTTTGCTCATAAACTTGATCTCACTATAATCCACAAATGTTCCACTTTCATGATCAAGAAAAGGGGAAAATGTGTTACAGCAGGGAAAAAAGTACAGATTATAGAGTCAGAGAAATTGTATTCAAATACTGCAACTAAATGCTACATGGATAGAGTGTTGGATGTGGAGTCAAAAAGACCTGGGTTCAAATCCTGCATCAGGCAGTGGGAGGGGTCCTGGGCAAGTTACTTAACCTTTCTGGGCCTTGGTTTCCTTGTGTGTAAAAGGGGATAACAATAACCCTTACCTCCTAGAGTTATGCGGATCCAATGAGATAATATTTGTAAAGTAGTTTACAAACTTTAAAATGCTACAGAAATACTATTATTCTCTCTGATACTTATTACCTTTATGACAAAAGCAAGTCACTTAGACTTCCTGGGTCTCAGTTTCCTTATCTGTAAGATGAGGTTTGACTAGATAGCTTCTGAAGGTTCTTCCAGATTATATCTTTCATCCAATAAACACTAAAATTTCTCCTACCATAACCACCTCCCATTCCACCCCCTCCTACATCTCTGTCTCCCTCTTCTTAGACATTTTTCATCTTTAATTTACCCTCTAGTCTCTCGACACTTTCTAAGTCTATCTTCCCTGTCTAAACTATCTTCTCAATTTTGACCCTAGCACCCTGAGGTTGAGGGGAGAATGGTGCTGTGGGATACTTGAGGAAAGATGAGATGATTTGGAACAGGAGAGGGGGAGAGCAAATTAATTAGGGAGGAGTAGCACGATTCCAAAATGACTTTGAAGACCATTCTCAGATTTAAATATCCAGTCCTAGTATCTCTGGAGCTCCAGGCATCCATCACCTGGTGTGCATCTTGTAGTGGACATTTGCCATTATATGTTCCTTTAGCATTTTAATGTCAACGTGTGCAGAAGAGATCTTATTATCCATATTCACCTTTCTTCCTAGTTTTTCTCTTTCTGTTGAAGCCATCTTTGCCAGTCACCAAGGTTTGAAACAAGGGAGTCATCATTAACTGTTCACTCTCCCTCATCTACTCACTTACCAATCTTTTCTATTCTACCTCTAAAATCTCTTTTGAACTTATTTCCATTGAATTTATCCTAGGCTGTGGATCAGCCTATAAAAATAATTCGTCAAATTGTGAAGGACTTTGAATTTTATCCTATAGAAAATAGGAAGCCACTATATCAGTTTGAGCTGAGGAGAGACATGGTCAAATCTATGATTTAGAAATATTAATTTGGCAACTGTGTGAAGGATGTATTATAGAGAACAGACTTGAGGTAGGGACATCCATTGCAGGTACATGGATAAATGGACACAGAGAAATAATGGACAAGATGTGGCAAGTAACTGTTGGTGATGTGGGGGACAAGGAATGGTTAAGAGTCAAATCTGGGGGACTGTAAGGATGGTGATGCCTTCAACAGAAATAAGAAAGTTAGGAAGAGGAGCTATTTAGAGAAAGATAAGTCCAGTTTCAAACGTGTTGACTTTGAGATACCTGAAGTACATCCACTGGGAAATGCCCCATAACAGTTAGTGAAAGGAGATTGGGGACTCTGGAAAGACTCTGGAGCTGGATATTTACCTCAGTGAATCATCTTCATAGTCATCTAGGAAACCCAAAGACCGGAATACAGGAGAAGGTCATTTGAAATGAATTCACGGACTCAAGCATTCTTTAAGTCAAACTGGCAAAAGTTTATTGATATGCTATACAGCTGGGAAAAGTTCTTAGGGAATTTGAGATATAAAAGGGGTATAGTTAAAAGTTTATATATGACATTCTATAGTAGAATATGTGCCAAATATCCTAAGTGATTCAGGATGGAGTTAGGGAGTGGTTAGTTCTTAAAGGAACATGCATTTAGTATCTAATGTGAAGGCATTTTATCCAGAGTTCACCAGGAAAAAGCCCAAAGTGGGGCTACATGGAGGTATGGTTTTAGGTCTACAACATCACTAAGTCAACCAGTGGACAGGGCTGATGGATAAAGTCCAGTCTGCCACCCATCAATGTCTTGTTAGACAAGATAGGTGTAGGGAGTATACATGAGTCTAAAGTCTAGGATATACATAAGGAGAACAGGATGCATATAATGAGGTAATGAGTTGGTATAGACAGTCCAGTGGGAACTGAATATCTTTGTGAGCCAGAACAAAGTCAGTTCAAACTAATAATTCCTACAGGTGCAGTTTGTTATTACACCAGGGAGAGAGATAAGAATTGTGCTGGGGTCCACTTATGAGTGATTGATAGGCATAGTGTCCTTGGGCTGGGGAGAAACTGGACAAGGATAGTGTTTTGAGGCTAGGGATAAATGTGATCTTGGAACTGGGGTCCAAGCACAGGCACCCCAACATTCTCATAGCCTTGAACACTACTAGCAAATTCTCCTCTAAACATTACCTTCTATCTACTTCTGTATATCTCATATATTCTAGGTGTACATATACTAGCTTTACCATTAGAAGATAAGCTTCTTGAGGAAGTGACTTTTCACTTTTTCTTTGTACCCTCTAATGTTTCCTTGACAAACAGCTTGCCACATATTAATTACTTAATAAATGCTTGTTGATTGACTCCAGTGACAAGGAACTCATTGTATATCATTGGTGGATCTGCTTGTCCAGGGATGGTGGGGGTATCATTGTCTGATTGTAGAATAATAATGTAATCAAACTCTACTGGGTATAAGGTACATTCTCTACTACAGCTCAGTCCTGCTCCTTTCTAGACCCGATCTGATCTCTAATGTCCCTTACCCATGTACATCTATGTTCTTATGTGGGGATTTCTCACTCATGGCCCTTTGGAAACAACTCTGTCCTTATTCTCTCTCTTTCTCTGGAAAAAATAAACTGCATTTATCTTTCACTTGATGGTGGGGAACTCTAGTGGCTAATTTGTGGGCCTTTAAAAAATGATGCCTGCTCTTTGTAGCTGGCAATAGGGAGCCAGTGTGTGTGTGTGTGTGTGTGTGTGTGTGTGTGTGTGTGTGTGTGTGTGTGTGTGTGTGTGTGTGTGTGTGTGTGTGTAGCAGAATGGAAAGAACCCTGGCTATGGAGTCAGATGAACAGGATTTAAATGCTGTCTCTGATGTTTCTTTCCTGTGTGAGCTTGGGCAAGTTGCTTAACTTACATAGGCCTCAGTCTCCTCCATTATAAAATGAGGGAGATGGGCCAGTTGGTTTCTGAGCTCTCTACTGGATCTGGATCCTATCATAATCAGGATCCATTATGGGGACCATTCCTTGAAGTGCCTTCTTCTTTACCCAGGGCATTCAATTGTTCTGATTGTTTCAGATTTCTTGATAAGGAGAACTTTATCCAGGGTCCAGGAGTAGCAGTAGTATAGACCGTGAACTGCTTGAGACGATTAGGGACTTCTTTTGCCTTTCTTTGTATTTCCAGGCTCAGTGTGTGCCTGGCATATAGTGAATATTTACTGAATGCTTATTGACTAAGCTTAAAACAAATAAAAATTTTGGGAAGGCCCCTCCCTACCACTAGATATCACTAGATAGTGGTCTCTTTCAAGGAGAGGAGAGATCTTAGGACAGGGGTAGGAACCTGCAGCCTCAAGTCACATGTGTTCCTCTAGGTCCTCAAGTGAAGTTCTTTGATGGAATCCAAACTTTTTAAGGGCCCCATTTGAAGATCTAGAGGGTCATATGTGGCTTTGAGGCCACAGGTTCTCCACCCCTGTCTTAGGATGTTTTTATAGCATTTTAGGTCAGCTAGGTGGCACAGTGGATAAACCACTGGGTTTGGAGTCAGGAAGACATGAATTCAAATTTAACCTCAAATATTTAATAGCTAGCTGTTTGACCTGGGCAAGTCATTTGACCCTGTTTGCCTCAGTTTTTTCATCTGTAAAATGAGATGGAGAAGGAAATGGCAAACCACTCCAGTATCTTCACCAAGAAAACCCCAAAAAGGGGTCATGAAGAGTCAGACATGACAGAAATGACTGAACAACAAATAGTACTTTACCATTTTCAAAGTACTCTCCTCACAACCACTCTGTGATATAGATTGTACAAGCATTGTTGTCCGTAATTAACAGAAGAGGAAACAGATTCTGTAAAGCTAAGTGGTTTACACCAAATCCACAGGTAATATCAGGGTTCAAATCCAGATCTCTGGACTGTGATGGTGCATTGTTTTGGAGAGCCCTTTGAGATCATTCACTTCAACTTGTTTTTAAAAATAAGGATACTGAGGTCCAGAGAGGTTAAATTACTTATGCAAGGTGGTCCTGCAAGGAAATAGAAGCGTTTCCTCCAAGTTCAGAGCTCTTCTTCGAAGGGCTCAAGTAGAGGGCTCCTCTTTGCCAAAGAGCAGGGTGACCTCTTTCCATGTGACTATTCTGAATGAGTAATAATACTGAGAAGCCTGGTGGCATATCGTAGTAGCAAAGTGGCATATCAAGCTCCCATTTCAAGAGGGCCTCAGTCTCAGTAAACCAAGAAATTAAGTCTTCTGCACTAAGAGTGTAGAGCAGGGGTACTATTGCAGGTAGAGAGAGAGGACATGGTTCACCCCAGATGATATGGGAAACAAGAGGAAGAGTTGTTACATTTATAGTGTTTCTCCTTAATCCGAATTTTGTACCATTTAGGAAGGTGCATGCTCTGGTGGAAGTCTTTATGTTCGTAAAAATCTTTTCTCCTTTCCCAAACCTTTCTCCACTAGAACTGAATGTGTGGGAGGGGGAAGGAGGGGAGAAAATAGTGGGGACTATGTTACTGCATGTTGCTGCCATAGAGAAGAACCATGGCACAGTGGAGAGAACTTGGGTTTTGAAGTTAGGAAGATCTGTTTTCAAATCCTGCCTCTTTTTCCCATCTAGGCGGGGTCTGGACCCCGGGTCCTAAGCCGGGTGCTACTGACAGGGCACATTCTGGCTGTTTGCCACCAGTTGCTCTGTTTGGTTTCAGTTCCTCCATCATCATCATCATCACCACCACCATCATCCTCACACCCCCTCTCTCCCCAGGTTAGCTGAACACCAGGAAACTCATTACCATGGTGATTGCTTTAGCTTTGATAATCACACTTCATCAGCAATCCTCACTTGCTCCTGCCCCTCTGATTGGAGTCCTGGAGGGTAGAGCAAAAAACTCCTAAAGTTTCACCTTATAGAGTGCTCAGAATTCCAGACTTCTCTTCTTTTTCTACTAGATGCTCTGCTTGGTTTTGACTCCCACCACCATCACTATCATTGTCACCACCACCACCACCATCGCCATTATCCCTCTCTCCCTTTCAGCTTCCTTTTGTATTTACCTTCCCCCATTAGATTGTAAACTCCTTGAGGACAAAGACTGTCTTTTTTATTTGCATCCCCAGCATTTAGCATAGTGCCTGGCACATTAGTAGCTGCTTAGCTACCTCCCTCTAAGTGAGTACTTGAACAGGTCAGCCTGAAAAGGCCAAGGTCTCCTAGGTCATCTCCAGTCATCTTGATGAATATCTGGTTACTGGACCCAGATGGCTCAGGAGGAGAAAGTGAGGTTTGTAACCTTGCAAAGCCCTCCCTCACTCAAAACAAAGTGAAGTGCAAGTCATGTCACCATTTCTCTGATGTCATAGTCTTCTTCGAAAATGAAGGATGAACACAACAAGTAGCTGCTTAATAAATACTTATTGTGTTGTGTTGTATTGTACACTGTGAGATCCTGGGCAACCCCTTAGCAGAGAAGAGGCCAGTCTGCATTGGTGTGCTATACCCCTTAATAAAAGGATTTGTTTTGTGAAGTTTGGATTCAAAGGGCTGCACCTGAGGACCTAGAAGGCCATCTGTGGCCTTGGGGCTGCAGATTCCCATCCATAGAGGAGTTCCCTCACCCAGGGGTTTCTTATATCTATGAAATTACAGCTTCAGTCCCTATCCTGTTATTGGATAAAATACAAATCCAAGCTGGCAAAAAGTCTGCATAACCCAAGAGAATGTTTTACAAGCTAAAAATTAGGACCCAAGGAGGTCAAAGGAAAATTTCAATTCCTTTTAGAGATGGGAAATGCAGGACTTAGAGCAGCTACTAGGTGGGTAGAAGAAAATTTAGGTTTATAGAAATGTGACAAGCTAGATTACTCGACCTCCTCCCCTCCACCAGTTAGTTTGCTTGCCTCCTCTCCACTTTGGACATTTCCTGTTCTGACAGTAGTGTGTTCTTTAATCTCGGGGATGAGGATGTACCTTTGGGTACAACAATAGGCTAAAAGAGTTTGAGCCTCTTTTCATTTTTTAAACTTCTTTTGTGATGTCTTTAGTTTTTACATTACATTCGTCACTCCCCTATCCATTTCTCTTAGAACAATGCTTAAAAACAAACAAAAAACAGTTCATCAGAAACCAGCACTTGGACCATCTTAGTGTATGCAACATCTCACATCCCTAGGCGCCCACCTCTCCCAAGAAAGAAATCAGATAAAGCCAGGGGAAGTCTTAACGTGGGTTTCCACTTTCCACCTGTATAGAAAGAAACCTTGAGAGGACCCCGCCTCTTGAAGATGGTCCCCTGTCCTGTCCTCTAAGCCTCAGCAGCACCCACTTAGAGCAGCGGTCCAGGCGCTGGGTGGAATGTAGAGCTCCCAGCCCTCTGCCACCTTGGGGCCTCCTTGGCGGGTTGGGCTGCCCCGGGGTCCTTTGGCGCCCCCGAGAATGTGTTCAGGAAGCATGACATCAGCGCCCGACTGGTGCTGTGCGCAAAGCTTTCTGATGGTTGGTGTTGCTCCAGGACACGCCTTCTCGGGAGGAGAACAAAAACAAAGCGGAGGGGCCCGAGCGGGACCCAACGGGCCACTGCGGAGAGCTCCTTCAGCCTGCCCGCCCTCGGAGTCAGCCACCGTGGTCAGGTGAGTGAGTGGCTCCTGCCCTCCTGCTCCGTCCCGCAGCTGCAGCAGCTGGGCTTCCGGCCAGAGCTGTGCCCTCCCTCCGCCCGAACTCGTGCAGTGGGCAGTGGGCACTTCCTCCCATCCCCACCAGCCTGGCTGGCATCCGCAGCGTGTCGCTCAGGAGGGCTGGCCCTCCTCCTTCCCCTGCGGGCGCTGGCTCCCGCGCTGGCTCCCGCGCTGGCTCCCGCGGCGTCGAGGGAGGAAGTTTTCCTGGGGGCTTCTCGGGGTCCGTCGGAGCTGAGTAGGGAGCGAAGGGGCAGAAAGGGGCAACGAGACAGATGTTAGGAGAGAAGTTCTGGCCATCTGGTGTTGCCGCGCCCAGATGGGGCACGCTGTCGGGGCTGCATTAGCTCTCTGACTCGTTCTCTCTCCTGAAGGATCTTTCGTCCCTCTCGCCTCCCCAGCAGCCCCTGCCCTGAAGGGATTTTCTTCCTTCCTTCCTTATCCTTCCTTTCACCTCCTTTCCGTGGAGGCTGAGGGAATACTGAGTGAAAGCAATGACTAGAAAGCTGCTTCTTTGTTGTACCGACCCTCATGTGTCAGGAAGGGAAATGTGGGCATCCATGGCATTCCATTCAACCAACATGTTAAGCACCTCATGTACCAGGCACTGCACTATCCCCTGCTCCTCACTCCTCTAGTTTCCTGTCTTGTTAGGGTCCAGAAGTAAAGAACTGTGTGGCTGGGGGAGGGGGAGAGAGAGGCCATTGGAGAGGACTCAAGACTTCACGTTTAGACTGGAACTCTCCTTCCCTGGTGGCCTCAAGGCCTTTCAGACAGTGATGTTAACTGTCAGTGTGCTGAAGTAGGGGTTTTTAGTTCTCTGAAAGTACTCTAAGCAAGAAAGCTGAAAATTTTCCAGTTGCCTTCTATGTGCTTGTAAGATTTGCCTTTCCTGTTCTTATACTTAAAGACCCAAGTCATCTATTTAAGACCTGATTCTTTGAGTTGACGGCTGAGGAAAAATTCCAGAGGTCTGAAAACTCTCATAATTGTTTGCTCTCCTGGGATCCCTGGCAGCGAGGGACCCTAGTTCTGGCTTTTCTCGACATGAAGACATTTCAAAGAGGCATAGAAATATACAGCTGGAAGGGCCAGAGAACTGTCTAATCCAAACCCTGGGTTCCCGCCTTTTCCTGCTTTTTTTTTTTTTTGCTTTTTTTTTTTTTTTAGTTTGACTCAGGATCTGTGTCTTAGGCAGTAGGGCTACAATATACTTCCTTAACTTCCTCCTCTAAAATGCTGGGTTCTGCCTTTGCCTACTTGAGTTCCTCCATTTTAGGACAGAGAAGAACTGATCTGCCTAAATGACCCTTTGCTGTCTCGGGGAGTTAAATGGAGCAGACCACCCTGGTTGGGGCTTAGTGTGCGACACAGCTGAAATGAGAAAGGTGTTGGGGAAAAGTAACAGAATAATTTGAATTGTCTTGTCATTCTTTCAGAACCTGCCTCTACCAGTCCCAGAGTGACAGCATAATACTAAGGAAAACTCCCAGAAACTTAATACTATTCAATAAAAAATCAGAATTAGGAAAGAAACCACATATAATGCCAACAAGTTTACAATTTATCATATATTTATTTATATGTGAGCTATAATAAAATAACAAGAACATCCTAACAATTTTAAACTTCCCTCCAGGGTATCAGGACATTAAGGTAGATCTTACTAAACTATTTTGTTGTCTTTTATTTTATTTTTTAATTCTCCCCATCAAACAGTGAAAGATATACTGGATAGAGTGGTTGACTTGGGATCTGGAAGTACTGGGTTCAAATCCCATCTCTACCACTTACTCTTGGTGTGACATGGGACAAATCCCCTAACTTGTCTGGTCCTCAGTTTCTCATCTTTAAAATGAGGGAGCTGGACTATATGGCCATTAGAGGCTTCTAGAACTAAACCTATGATCTCCTTGGTTCTGTCAAGGAAAACTCCTTCCCCTGTCAAGGAAACCCCGTGTTGATGGGATTTCTTGATTAATTTTCTCATCAGCTCTGAAGTTAGGAAGAGAGCTTCTCCCACATAGAATGGAGATGAAAAGCCTCTTGGTTCCCTTGGTTACTTGGATAGCTGGGAAACCCTGCTCTCTTTGGAATGTAATCCCATTTCTTGCACTGACCTCCAGCCCCATTGGATCAGCCTTTTTCCAGATGACTAAGCTAACTCTCAGACATGGGGTTTTAGAAGAAGGTACCAACTTGGCTGAACTTGACATATCCATCTAGCAGGTCAACTTGCTTGGGGGTTACTTGTAACTTGTGAGTTACCCCAGAGACCCTCTTTCTCTCTATCTTAACCTCCCTCTGTGGATATCCTGAGTTAAAGCTGTATGTAGTAGGTCAAAGATAAACGGAAATTCATTAAGGAGTGTTATATAGGGTGATCAAGGGGAGGGACCAGACTTTCTAACCTTTATGAAGCATTGGAAAGGGTGGGGGAGGTGGAGTGGCAGGCCAGCTGGACAGAGAGGGCTGCATTTTCATTAGGAAAGTATGGCATTTTAGTGCTGGGAGGAAACTTTGAGAAATGAGGGATAAATTGAAGGAGAAAGACAAAGAGTCAGAGACACAGAGAGATATAGAAATAAAGAGACAGAAAAATATACAATGAGGCATAGAGAGAATGAGACAGAAGAAAGTAAGGAGAGAGAACAAGCCCATTACTTTTCCCTCATTTAAATCTAACTTCTTTAATCTAACTTTTTCCTAGCTATGCTGAATCTTTTCTTAGTTTTAAATGTCTTAATTCTGGCAGGGAGAAACAATTTAAGATTAGGTTTTAGAAATCTGGGGTTTTTAACTGACCTGTGCCACTGGCTAGTAACTGAGTGGTATTTAATTCATCATGTTTCTCTGCTTTATTGAAACTATATTAAATGGCTACTTGTTAGTTTCCGTTAGACTAGTAACAAGTAGAAAATAGAGGACAGGCAAGTAGAAAAACTCTAGAACAATTTTATGTGGTACTCTGGGAGGAAAGGCAGATTTGGAAAGGTTTTGTTGGCTGCTGGCGTTTATACTTGTGGTAACAAAACTAGTCTTACAGAGAGTTTGAGAGAGGAATGAGATACAAGGGGAAAATGGGGTACTCAAGAGGAGGCAAACCTAATGGGTTTTCTCAGTCTGATCTGTGCTCCCTGTATGTGTGTCTCACAGGGACCAGGGTAGAAATGGGCATAAAGTAGCCTACCTAGGTGGAGTTCAAGCAAAGTTGTCCTTGGGCTACTTTTGACTGCTTCTCCACATTTCTCTCAGTAGACCAGGCAATCTTTTAAGGTCTGCCTTGAACAGAGCATGTAACACCAAAGTAATCATGGCTAGAGAAATTACAGTTGCAAGACAATAGCCATCATTTGTATTATGTTTTAGATTTTTTAAGAATTTTGTAATTGTCTATAGACATTTTGAATAAAGGATGAATTTTCACATTTTAAAGAAGTAAAGCAACATATCAGATTCCACAGAGCACCACAATGAGAGGCAGATTAGAGTTCATAGTTTTCCAAATTTCTGTCAAGGCCATATCTGTAGAGAGGAGAGAGTCGGGCCCTGGGATCCTTATGCATATGGATATTTAAGGGGGGTAGGTCTGTAGGGAAAAGACCGAGTCTAGGAAAGTGATTGTCTTGAAAGAACAAGGATTAAAAAGAGATCTTTCAGGATAAGAGAGAGAGATGGAAGTGTTATGTGAGGGTGAAGGGGGAGAATGAACATTACTAACAAGTTCCTATGTCACTATCTAGAGGGGTAAGCCCCTTGTATCCTGTCGGCTGCCTCCAGTCGTCGGAATTTATATGATAATGATGTGGCTGGAATACATCGCTCCCTAGGAATTTGTCTGACGTAGGCTATTAACCATTCCCATGTATGGTAAAGTGTGTAAATAGTGAGGCTTCTGGTATTTTCAAGCTTGGGTTCAGTGGCTTCCCCTGGGCCAGAGGAAGTGTCTGGGCTCCTGAATAATCATATATTGGGGGGAATGAACTGGAGTTCAGCTACTAGGACTCAGGATCTGCCCTCAGAAATATCAAATACTTCCTTCACTAGTATCCTTATTTGGGGGGTGAGGGAGAGGAATCAGTGGACAGAAACCAAAACAAAACAAAACCTTATACTCTCTCTATCCCTATTACCTTTGTCTTTGAGAAGCTTGTGACAAAATGGAAACTACACAGGCCCTGGAATCAGAAGACCTGATTCAGATCTTCCTGCTGCCACTTACTAACTTTTTTACTTTGGAAGTGACTTAATTTCCCTAAGTTTCCTGACCTATAAGATAAGGGGCAGGTGATATTTCTAGTGCTAGAGCAGTAATATCTGTGGCTCTGGCTCTGATATTTTCTGTGACTCAGTTTCTGTGCCCCATGTTCTATAGAAGGTACTACGGGGAGAAACAGAGAATGTGCTGTAAATTTACTGAGACTTTTAGGCTTTCCCCTGTCCTTGATTAGGGGGACCTCATGTTTTGGTAGCCAGACAGATAAAGGAGTAAAAATGAAAATAGGAAGCACATGAACAGGTTCAAATGAAAAGAACACAAAGTGGGATCTCAGGACATGTGACAGGGAGGAATAAGGTGACATCAGTCAAGGAAAGCTTCCCAGAGGAGGTGAGCTTGGAGCACAGTTGCCATGACAGGGAGGGTCATGGCTTAGGTGAGGGTATTGGAGATCCGAGGAGAGGAGTTAAGAGTCTTTGGCTGTTAGAGTTGAAGGGGAACAATGTTAGAGAATAGGAGAGTCTAGATCTAGAGTTGGAAAGGATTTTTGTGATCATGTAGTTTTTTTTTTTAATTTTATAGATAAGGGAAATGCGTCGTAAAGAGATTTTTTTACGTCAGAGCAAATCAGGACTGATTCTTGGTTTATGCTACCTCTCACTACGCCCTCAATGCTATTGGTCATGTGCTTCTAAATTTACCATATGGTGCCACTCAACCAAGATTCCATCATAGCAACCAGGTCCCTTCAAGAGGTCCAGGAACAGGTAGTCTTCAGGAGAGAAGCTTGGTTTCTGAAGTCAGCTCCTTATCATCCTCAGAATGATCTGTTTCCTCCTGCCAACCCTGTTCACTCCTAGAAGTCACTTCCATGCTTGGGAAAGGCCATTCAGATGTCCTTTCCAGGACATTAACCCCGAGCCCTAACAGATAGAGAACCTCCTGCTCTTTGTCTTTTGTCAGCTCTCTGCAAATGGAGGATTAGGCAGTCTTAAGTTGCAGAACTCAAATAACTGATAGCTCTTGTCTGTACCTGGCCAGATACCAAACAGCCCAGGTAATAATGTCAGCAGCTTATTTCCTAACTAGGCAAACACTGGACAGGTCTCCACCAAACTGAGTGGGTGGGGACTCAGAGAGCGTGTTTTGAAGGCTGCACTTTTTCCATGCTTAAGCTGGATTGTGTCTGGGCTGAGAGAAACAAGATATAAGGAGTGGGCTGTGTGTTGTTTCTTTAGACAAATGAATTAGTGGGATGAGGGGGGAAAAAAAGAAGCAATTGCCTATCCTGCCTTACTTTGGGCCTCGATGGAGAGGTAATGTGTTAATAATTAAACCAGATAATGTCTGTGGATCATCAATGATTTGCATATCTATAGTGGTTTGCGTGAATGCTAGGATCCAAACTTTACATAACACTTCAAGGTTTGCAAAGCACTTTACATGTAGTATGTCATTTGCTCACAATAACCCCAGGAAGTGCGAGCTATCATTATCCCTATTTTACAGATGAGGAAACTGATCAGAGAGAGATGAGATTCAGGTGTTCCTGACTCCAAGGCTAGCACTCTGCCTAATTGCCTCAAAGTGCTTCTTTATAAAAGTCCGTTGTTGTTGCTGTAACCTTTGTTCTCAGAGGACTAGTGACATCATGAGGATGAGTCTTGACTTGCTCATGAATTGGATTTAAATGAGGCAGAGCTGCTCAGAGTTGTCAGTCTCATTCTCTGCTCCACAGTCATCAAAATCCGTTGGCAAGACAAAAATCACTAGGACTGGTGATGGCCCAGGATGCAGTGGGTGGCCTTGACCTTTCTAAATTAAGGTATTTCCTTACCTGGAAATTGAGGGGATGCCCATCCATTGGGGAATGGCTGAACAAGTTGTGATATATGAATGTAATGGAATACATTCCATTGTGGTATAGGAGATGACGAACAGGAGGACTTCAGAAAAACCTGAAAAGACTTATAGGAACTGATGCTGAGTAAATGAGCAGAACCAGGAGAACATTATACACAGTAAGAGCCACAGGATTTGAGGACCGTATCGGATACACTTAGCCCTTCACAGCAAGGCAAGGACCTAAAACATTTCCAAAGGATTCATGATGTAAAATGCCATCCACACTCAGAGAAAGAACTATAGAGTCAGAATGCAGAATGATACAGACTGTTTTCTCTTTTCCTATGTTTTGGTTTGTTTTGTTTTTTCTCATGGTTTCTCCCATTGGTTCTAATTCTTTTATGCAACATGACTAATGTGAAAATGTATTTAATAAGAATGGATGTGTAGAACCCATGTAAGAGTGCATGCCATCTCTGGGAAGGAAGGGGGAGGAGGGGCAGAAAATTTAAAACTTAGGGAAGTGATTGTTGAAAACTGAAAACAGATAATTTAATTATAAAAAAATGTTTTGAGGAAGGAGGTAAAAGCATAATTATTCCCATTTTACAGATGAAGAAACTGAGGCTAAGAAGTGAAGAACGTAGCAGAGTTAAGATTCAAACTGAGGTCCTTTGACTCTAGACCAAGTACTAGTCTCACTATACTACAATGAAGTCGATTACATAGTTTTGATTTAATTTTCCTGAAACACTAGCCCCTCTGGCCCTGAAAAAAAAACATCTCAAGCACCATTTAAAAATGGGATTAAGGAGGAACCAGGTGGGGAAACTGCTGTCTTCTCAGATCCCTCTTCAA
The DNA here is from genome assembly GCA_028658325.1 of Potorous gilbertii. NCBI lineage: Eukaryota > Metazoa > Chordata > Mammalia > Diprotodontia > Potoroidae > Potorous > Potorous gilbertii. Next base: position 605,268,188 of record CM053770.1, read on the forward strand.
GAGTATCTCATGTAACAGGATGATTGTAGTCAAATGACCGAATTGGCTAAGTGGAATTAGGAGCTTATCCAAAGGTTCCAGCCCCAGATCACATGTCATTTAAAGTGAACAGATAATAGGCTATCTCTAGCAGTTCAGGAGGCAATTTCTACCATGCTCAAAAGATTGTGTTTTAAGAACTGATTTGTTGGAGTTGGACTCCAAATACATTTATTGTATACCTACTCTGAGAGACATTTTTGAATTAGGTGTGGCTTTCCATCTGTGCCCAGGAGGGTCTGCACATAGCATGTAGCGCAATAGTAATTCGGAGTAATGGTTTTTATCCAGGACATTGTGCAGGATAGATGGGGATATAGACCCACTGAAAGGTAAATCCCTACTTTTTACAAAACTCTTGAGCCAAAAAATATATTCTTTCTTTGTATATAAAGAGACAAGACAGTTTAATGGAAAGAATAAATCAACAAGTATTTAGAGTGCCTGCTATGTGGCAGGTACTGTGTTAGAGATGGCAAAAGCAAAAACAAAAGCAGTCCCTGCTCAAATGAGCTAAAATTCTAATTTAGAGACAACACAAATGCACATATAAGATAAAGTATAAGTGGGAAGCAGTCTCAGAGGAAACGTGCTTGTTAACAGGAGGCCTTGAGTGGAATTCTAGCCCTGCACATTTCATGTAGTGTAGCCTTGGGCGTATTACAACATTTCTGAACTTCAATTTCCTCATCTATTGTTGCATAACTGAAATTAAAGGGTAATTGGAAGAATCAGGTTAGAGAATGTGTAAGGTGTGCATTGGGCAGCTAGATGGTGCAGTGGGCAGAGCACTGGACCTGGAGTCAGGAAGATCTGAGTTCATATCCTGCTTCAGACCCTTGCTAGCTGTGTGGCCCTGGGTAAGTCACTTAACTCCTATTTGTCTCAGTTCTTCATTTGTAAGATGGGGACACACTGGAGGAGGACATGGCTAAACCACTTGAGTATCTTTGTCAAGAAAGCTCCATAGACAAAAGTCCATGGGTTTATATGGAACAGAAGATGCCTCAAGAAGAAGGTGTATATCACAGAAGGGAACTGAAGCCCAGAGAGTCAGGCCAGCCAGGTTCCATCCTCATCAACATAACTGATATGAAGAATTTAGCAGACTTGCAAGAAAAAAGTGTCTAGGGTGCTGCATGCATATCTGGTCTTATGCTTGGGAGGGAGGCTTAAGGGGAGCCCACTGGTGATGAACAGGAGTGAGTGCAGTTTTTGTGAGGGTTCAGGGGGTGAGTCTCCCAGGAAAGTACTTGCCCTTTTCAGAACCTCCTAGGGGCCTCCTCTCAAGAAGCATGAAAAGGAGGCACCCCTCCCACCTCCTGGTGACATAGAGCCTCAGAGAAACAGGTCTCCTTTTAAGGCAATCCAGGATTCCAGATGTCAAGGACTTGGCCAGAAAGAAGGGGGTTGGGGAGAAGTTGGAGAGAGAAATGAACTGGAAACTCAACCTTCCCCCCACAGAGAGAAAGAAAGAACAGCTAAGTCTTGTTTCAGTGGAGGCCCTCTCCTAATGTGAATCTGGCAAGGCATCCCCCTAGGAAAGGTCCTTACCTGGATTAAACCCAATGTCACCAAAGACCCACGTGTGCCTCCAAAGGCCTCTCTGCCCCTTCTGTCTCCCTAGCTCTGAGCTCCTTCATTAATTACTTTTAAGTCAGACAGCTCCTGAACCCAGAGGAAGAGTCCCACCAGGTGATTCATCTGCTGAGGCCAGGCTAAAAACTGATTTTATCTGTTATATGAGAATACCCCAGGAAGAAGTCTCTAGGGGCAGATTTTTTCCTCTGGCTGGTCTTCAGATCTCTGTCTTTTCTTCTGTTGTTCCTGATTCCCTGGAAACTTGTCTGGAAGTTTGCCTTGGCTTAAAGCCAGGAGAAACAAGGTCTAGCTCAGCAGTGGAGTGTAGTGGGTCTCCCCCATAGGGCAAAGAGCTTTTGTATTTCAAAACAAAACTTCACTTGAAAGCTGGCTTAGGGCAGGGTGAGATTCATTCCCGACAGGCATAACATCTTGTTGGAGTCCAGAACCATAACTCGCCCTTCAGGAGCAGACAGATATCACAAGAACTGGACTTGAGTCCCTGTCCCAATGTGTATTAGGTGCATGACTGAGTAAATCTGCACCTCTCTAATATTCAGGCTCCCAATGTGTGAAATGGGGGCAATAATAGTTGTTCTGACTAAACCTCTCAGAGTTGTTTAGAGTCCCAAAGTGCTACGTAGATGTGCACTCTGAGGGTAGCATTGCACCCAACAAAGAAGACCTCAGGACTCAAAAGATTCTCTAGGAATTGGGGGTGAAGGAAATGTTATTAGAGATTAGAGTCAGGAATAGGAATTGGTGTCAAAGAGCAGAGGTGAGAGTCCCCTGGATTATTTGGAAGCAGATTATATACTACTATATATATGCATATGATTTTAATATATTTTATTTATTTAAAACATATGTTTTATATATATTATAAACTAGCATAGCAAGAAGTGGCAGGATCATAGAAACATATGTGGGGAACTTGCAGGGAGTTTAGAGGTCAACTAGTTCAAATACTCACATTTCTCAAATGGAGAAACTGAGGCCCAGAAACTTACCTGTTCAAGCTCATACAGGGAGGGGGTCAGTGGCAGAGCTGATATTTTAACTGCAGGTCCATGATTCCAAATTAAGGTTTTTCCCATCCTACCATAAGAGAGAGTCTGGGGAAAGGTGAGGCTTGAACTTGTAAAGAATGTGGTGTTTGGACATGGTATATGTAAACCAAACATGTTCCAAGATGTTAGAGACAGTATGGTACAGAGGAAAGCACTCTGGAGCACTGAATATCAGACCAATAGGATCTGTGTTTGGATCCTGCTTCCTCTTTGGTCTTGGGCAAGTTACATCCTCTTGGACCTCAATTGCCATATCTATAAAATAAAGGCATTGGAATAGATGGCCTCCAAGCTGCAACTCTGTACTTGTGATCCTATGGTACATGCTGCTACTATTCCCTCTGCCTTGGAAAAGAAGGGGGATAGTCTTTTTTTGGCAATTTTATCCCTCCCTTACTTGGCTCCAAATACTTCCAGATGCCATTAAATTGTCCTCTTTCTAATCAGTGGTGTTCATGACAAGAAGAGAGACCTCAGGAAGCCAACTCCCATTGGAAGCTTTCTTCTCTAATTCTGCCCAAATACAGCCCCTCCACACCTTTGACACGGAACAAGAAATGGAACAAGTTTTTCCAGTTGTTCACTTCAGTTGTTCTATCATACTCACTCCAATTTCTCCAGACATTTATCAATAGGCAAATATTTATCCAATGCCTGTGAATGCCCAGCTTGGTTCTAGGTATTAGAGACAAGTGGGTAGGATGAGAGGTAGGGAGAAGGAAGGATTCAAGTTCTTACTGTATGTTTTCAGTTTCTGTGCGTTTTGTCTCCTTGATCGAACTGAGAACTAGTCCTGAATTTTCTCCTGCATCTTCTCTCTGAGTCCAGCATGGGACTTTTCACTACAGGTGTTTTTGTGTGACCTGGTAGAAATAAGAGGAACGGATATGTTGGGCCATTAAAGTTTGGGAAACATTTAGCAGAGCCATTGGGCCCTCTGTTGTGCTGAAAAAATATAGTTAGGGTGCTTTATGAACCAAGTGTTAAGTGTCAACTGCTATCATCAACATCACTATCATCATTATTTTAGAGAAGCAGCATGGCAGCCTAGAGGTTGAGCTTGTGACACAGAGTGACCCTCTAGTCCTGGGCAAGTCAATTAATTAGCTTCTCAGTTCCCTAGTCTCTAAGACTATAAATTGCTGAATTTCCTCATCTGGGATTTCCCTTTGCAAATGAAATAACAGGTCTAATCTTTACCCAGTTAATGATAACAATGATGGTGATGATCTGCTCCTGTGATTTTATTGGTTTGGGGAAATCTTGAATGGACAGTCACATTGCTTATGTAGAAGAGAAATTCATCAGTAACTTAGAGCCTTAGAGATACTGAGAGATTAAGTAATTTATGCAGGATCACACATATAGGTTCAGAAGTAAGTTCTGAATTCAGGTCTTCCTGACCCCAATGCTGATCTTCTATCCACTATAACATGCCGCCTTGTATCATCATCTTCATCATCTTCATCCTCATAATACTGAACCTTGACTAAAGTCAATTCTGATGCTTCACTATGGAACTGAGTTGACTCTGAATTCTATAAGTTGCCAGTAGAACACAAGCTCTGTCAGGTACTACCAAGCAGGAAATACTTAAAAGTATTAACTGGTGATGTCTGTCATCTGAAGATAAGCATAGCTGAGAGAGAGAGACAGACAGACACAGAGAGACAGACAGAAAGGCAGAAACAGAGATAGAGAAGAGAAAGAGGCAGAGACAAATAAAGAGACACAGAAAGAGGGAGTTGGGCGGGGAGAGAGAGACAGAGAGAAATGACTGTAATCCTACTCTATCTTCTACCTCAAGTGTCCTTGATCACCCACTCTGGTTCAAGGTTGTGGTGCTAGGGAAGTCCCCTGAGGTATTGCTACTATCTTTCATCTGGAATGTTCATTAAGTATTGCTATGTGCTGTGCAGACATTTTAAAAAAGGATCCCCGTCTCTCAAGGATTGTTTTTCTAAATCCCTCAAAGGAGATGAAGAAGGAATTACCCTGACCCATAGTGACAAAAGGATGATATAGGATCTGAAGTTGTAGAGAACCTTAGAGATGGCCTAGTACGGCCCTCCTCTTTCCATAGATAAGGAAAAGGAAGCCATGAGTGTAGAAATAATTTGCCCAGGATCACATAAGTGATGAACAGTAGAGCCAGGATTCATGGTCCTCTAACTCCAAATCCAGAGTTTTCTCCATAACACTGATGACCTTTCCTTCTAAAATGTTACTGTGTCTGCCATGTGCACCAATCACTTCGCAGTGAATCGCCAGCTGCATTTTGGACGCTATTTCTGGATAATTGAGTTTTTGTGACAATCATCTTCAAGTGTTATTTACATCTAGTACCATCTGACTTTTCATTTATTTATGTTTTGTCTTTTCATCTGGAAGATGAGCCCTGGGAAGGCAGGAACTAAATTGTACCTCTTTGAATTACCTCTGCAGTACCTAGTCTGGTTGTGATGGAAAGAGCACTGGATTCAGGGTCAGAGGAGCTGGGTTCAGGTCTAGGCTCTGATATTTACTTCTCATGTGACCATGAGGGCTCGAACTAGATGATCTGCAAGGTGTTTCAGACTCTAAAATTATGAGAGGAGGCACTGAATAATCATTTGTTGACTCATTTTGGGTTAAGGGAGGGTAAGCTTGAGGTGGATGAAGGTCAGGGATGGGGGAGAGAATGCTTGTTCATGGACAGCTGTCATCTTGAGGCATGTAGGTGTCAGAGCTAGGTCTCATTGTGCCTTGGTAGCTGTCTCATTGTTCCTTGGCCTTCAGTCTTTTCTCTGTGTCTGCATAGCTTTCTCATGCCTGTTTCTGTGTTTCTCTCTCAGGATGCCGAACTGGGGAGGAGGCAAGAAATGTGGCGTGTGCCAAAAGACGGTTTACTTTGCTGAAGAGGTTCAGTGTGAAGGCAACAGCTTCCACAAGTCCTGCTTTCTGTGCAGTGAGTATGGTGCCCCGGTGGCCCTGCCGTTGGCATGGGGAGCTGGGACCAAGGGCCTGCTAGTGCTGGCCTGACCTGTCAATGCTCTAGAGAACCCACCCTAGGGGATGTAAACAGCCTGAGATTTGGCTGATACAGCAACTGGGGAGGGCAATGTTGTAAGAAACTCTTTGTTCTCCCAAGAAGCTGTTTTTCTAGGCAATGAACTAGCCAGAGAGTTGGTGGGGGTGGCATGATGTCTAGGGGACGAGAAGGGAACACATAGGGACTTTGTAAACAAAACTTTTCTATTTTGGATTTTTGTATTTTCATCCTAGTCATGATCCAGACATTCAGGAGACAGGAACCAAAGTTTGTCTTGTTACAAGACAGTGAAGGCCAGAGACTGGTGGCTCTAGAGAGTAGAAGGGGACCAAATCTGTTGTTAGATCTCTTTCCTTCTTTCCTCATGGAAACTCTCAACCACATGCTCCCTTCATTGCTTCTAGGCCCAGCTGCAGTTCTCATTCACGTTCAGAGTAAGAAGAGGAAGGAGCTCAGAGCTGCTAGCTCTTATCAGATCCCAACCATCCCAAAGCAGGATTCATCCTTTTACCAGACCTGGAATGAGTGGGAAAGGGGGCAGAGAGATCTGCCTGGCTTGTGTGACTGACATGAGTCTTACTGAATGACTGAATGGTAAAGGGGACCTAGGTACCCTGCCTTCTTAAGCCTGCTTATGGTTTGATCATTGGAGTTGTCATTCCTAGGGTCAAATTGGTAGCAAATGAGGACAGGTCAGTGAGGAAGTATTTGCTGAGCATCCAGGAAATATCCTGAAACCTCTGCTATTCCTATCAGCTCTTTACCCTAAGAAGGTTAAAGCCAATGACTATGAACTCTCCACACCATCTGGAAGGGTCTCTTCTAGCAGCTGGCAAAGTTTCCATGGTCTGAGTATCCAAAGGGGGCTTTTTCTTTATCCTTGACCTTCTATGAAGAGACAGATAGACACAGAGACAGAGAAAGAAAAAGACAGAGAGAAAGAGAAACACACAGACAGAGAGATGAAGAGAAAGAGGAGAGAGAGAAAAATGGAGAGACAGAGACATACAGGCAAACAGAGATAGAGACAGAGAGACAGAGATAGAGAAATAGAGAGCTGGAGAGATGGGGAGTGAGACAGAGACAAACAGAAAGAGAGAGACAGAGAAATGGAAAGAGATGGAGACAGATACAGAGAGAGATAGACACACCCAGAGAGACAGACAGACTGACAGAGACAGAGAGACAGGGATTATAAGAACTTTGGAATACTTTTCCCAGGTCACTAAATGATCATACTCTTACCTGGTCAATAAATGGTTGAATTTAACCAGTCAGTCAACTGGTTTATTTACTAAGCACTTACTATGTGCTAAGCACTGGGAATACAATGAAAGGCAAAGACACTACTCCTCAAAGTGCTCACATTTTAATGAGAGTCAACATGTAAGTTAAGTCAATAAGCCTTTATTAAGCACCTACTATGTGCACCTACTAGATGCTGTGCTAAGCACAATGCAAATAATGATGCACATATAAAGTGTATATATCTCTGCAGAATAGGTGGAATGTAATCTTAGAGGGAAGGCATTGGGGTGGGGTGAGACCAGGAAGGGGTTCCAGTAGAAAATGGGATTTGATTTGGGTCTTGATGGAAGCTGTGGAATACAGGATGTAGGGGTCAGGAAGGAGAGCAACAGAGGCATCAGGAATGGCCAAGGAAAAGGAATGGGGTGTTGGGACAGGGGGTGTGAGGAAGAACAGAAAGACCCCTGTTTCTGGATTGTAGAGTATTTAGAAGGGAATAAAGTATGAGACTGGAAATGTAGGACAGGGCCAGGCTGTTAAGCCCTTTAAATGCCAAACAGAGGGTTTTATATTTGATTCTAGAGGCAATATAGAGCCACTGCACTGAGCTGAGTAGTGGGGAGAGTTGCTGTGGTCAGACCCGTGGGGTAGGAAAATCATTTTGGCAGCTGAGCCAAGGATTGATTAGAGTGCAGAGAGACCGGAGGCAGGGAAACCAACCAAGCCTATTGGATTAGTTCAGCTTTTAGCGAATGAGGGCCTCAGCAGCGAGGTGGTTGTATGCTAGGAGAGAAGGGGACATAAACAAGAGATGCTGTAAAGTCAGAATGATAAGAATCAGCAATAGATTGGGGCAGTTGGTGGTGTAATGGATAGAATACTGGGCCTGGAGTCAGGAAGACTCATCTTCCTGAGTTCAAATCCAGCCTCAGACACATACTAGCTGTGTGACCCTGGGAAAGTCATTTCCAATCCATTACAATGTATATTACACTCTTTAAAAATAAAAATTTATATCTGCATTGATAAAACATCAAAGTTTGGAATTCTCCACATGAATAAAAAAAAGTTCAGGCCTTCTCCCCAAACACCCCATTTCCCATAAAAACACCCCAAACTTCCCAGTCCATCTCAGAGGTTCCGGGAATTGAGACTATGTCTGTGTTGCATTAGTTGAAGTAGAGATTGGTTAATTGTGTAATTCATTTGAACCAGGTAGAAAAGGAGATTAGTGGATGGCAGGCCAGTTGGAGTAGTATGTAAGCTTGAATTATCCAGTCTAACTAAGATCAAATCAACTTCATGTCCACTGACCTTCCTCGTCCCTCATCACCCAGCAGATTATCCTGAAGCCATACCCAAACATAGCTAATCAGGGTCACTGCTGACTTCCTCTCGGTTGACAGCTTGAGGGGATATGTTTGGTCACCATGGACTGAATGGACTCCAGTGAGGCCTTGTTGGCCATTGGCCTACCATGGAGGGCTCAGAAGCAGCAGCATCTTGTTATCAGCAGCTTTCTGCCAGAGCTTCCACTTTGGAAATTTTGAGTTGTTTACATTTCCAGAGCGAGTGGGAGCTGGCTTGGCAAGCTGATGCAGTGGAGGGTCCTGGCTTCTGGGGAGGAGAGGCTTCCAAAAGAATGTTGTTTAATCTCTGACCTAAACAGGGCTGTCTGTGGTGTCAGCTTCCTTGTAGTCTGAACGATTTTGTTTTGAGTTGGGGTTAGGCAAGGTAACAAATGGAGGCAGGTCAGGAATGCAGGACAACGGTGCAGATGGACAAGGGCAGGACCTGGGGCCAGGTTACAGCAGAGAGCATGACTGCATTTCCAGAATCATGACATGACCAGAAGCCAAAGCTTGAAAGTGCATAAGAGGACCACACACATACACACAAACACACACACACACACACATACACAGAGATAGGGAGAGAGAGAGAGACAGACAGACAGACAGAGACAGAGAGAGAGAGACAGACAGAGAGAGACAGAGATGCCAAAGGGACAGAATGTATTCAAGGATGACAGCTTGTTCTTCTGGGGAGTGTTGGCATGCTAGTTGTATATTTTTGTCCCCAAACTGGTTCTTGAACATTAATCAATCATAAGCATTTATTATAAGCATCAATAATGTTCTAGGCAGCTTAGAGGTAGCTTGGCATTCAGAACAAGGAAGTCCTGCCTGTGGCATATATTGGCTGTGTGACCCTGGGTCACTTCAAAATGGTGAGACAATCCTTACCTTCTCCTGTTGAGGAAGACAGCATGTTCTCAGATAAGTAAATTCCACATATATATAAAAGAAATATATAGTCTTCAGTATTGGGGCACTATAATTGAGGGAATTAAGAAAGGCATCATGTAGGAGGTACTATTGGAACTGACCTTAAAGGAAGTTATGAATTCTAAGAGAGGAGGGATGAGGAAGGAAAGCATGCCAGGTATCAGGAACAGCCTGTACAAAGGTACTGAGGCAAGAGATGAATGACCTGTTTGGGGAATAATCCATGGGCTAGATGAACTAGGCCAGTGGAGCAATGAGAGAGGCTAGTTGTAGATTATTCTTCGGTTCCTTTGATGTGGGTAGAAAGCCACATGGACTGTTTGGCCTACCAGTGTCTCTTTTGCTCTGAAGTATCCTGTTGGATTTGCCATGTTGTTCACCAGGTTCATTTCACATTCACCACCATTCTCTATCAACTGGAGATTTGGCAGCCCTCTGGATACCCTGGACTTAGAAAAGCACCTTTGCCTGATGTGTCCAGACAATGAAATGTTTTTCAGCCTGAATCATTGGACCTTTGCCTGATCTCTTCTGTGTTTTTTTTTTAAATGTCATATTGGCAAGACCTTATCATTAGAGGTCTTCAAGCACAGGCTAGGTAGGGATGTTATAGAGATCATTCCTGCTCAGGAAAGAATTGTACCTGATGGACTCTGAAGTATCTTCTAATTCTGAAGGTCTGTGATACATCACTTATGAACCTATGGACTCTGAAGTATCTTCTAATTCTGAAGGTCTGTGATACATCACTTATGAACCTACATCACAGTCTGGCTTGAAGTTTCAGGAAGATGAAAGAGGTTTGTGATCAAGAAGCTGCTTGTTAGTCTGATGGCAACCTCAACTTGAATTCAAGGAGACCAATAAGAAAAAAGGACTTTTTTCCTCCTGGAAGAATAGAAGGGTTTGTCAGGATTTGGGGCAGAGTTCCTGGTGCTACTGTGCCAAGTCTTGAACTAGCCCTAAAAGAAGTACCCATCTCACTGTCCCTAAGACCTTGAGATTGTTTTGTTTTGACATTTTGAGTCCTTGGTAGTAGATCCTCCTGATATAGGTGCCGGTATTATCACATTGGGCACAAGATAGGCAAGGGAGAGACAGGATATGCCAGACAGAGCAGGGACAAATCAGACTTGGAACCAGTAGATGGACAGATTGATAGGAGGCATACAGGACATTCCAATAGGCATGAGAAGGGGCACCTTGTGTGTAAGGGATAAGCATGTGTCTAGACCAATGCTAATCATTTCCAGAGCCTTTCCAGTACTTTTGTAGGGAGGGTTGAGATAGATCAGGTAGCAGTGGTTGATAAACAATCTGATCTCTGTGACTCAGGTTCCCTACTTTATGAGCATGTGTTTATCCTAAGCAGAAAGGGAGTATATAGCACCTCTTGGGATGGAGAAGTATTTGGCAGTAAACCATGTAGAAATTAAAATCCAGTCTGTCCTAACCTTGATTAATGGCAGTAGACACTCATAGGTTGACAGTATGAATGAATGAATGAAGAAACATTTATTCACTATTACAGTAGATTAATAAATATTTATTCACCTTGTATTTGAATCCCCATTGGCTGCTGCTTTATTGTTTAGTCATTTCTCGCTCTTTGTGACCCCATTTAGGGCTTTCCTGGAAAAGATACTGGAATGGTTTGCCATTTTTTTCCAGGTCATTTTTTTTAGATAAGGAACTGAGGCAAACAAGGTTAAGTGACTTGCCCAGAGTCACATAGTAAGTATCTGAGGCTGGATCTGAACTCAGGTCTTTCTGACTACAGGCCTGACTCTCTGTTCACTTCATCACCTAAATGCTGCAAATGGGCTTCAAATTGACATAGAAAACCACAAATTAGCATTATCTATGTTTTATTGTATTGTTATTTATTCTGTTACATATTTCCCAATTATGTTTTATTCTGATTTGGTCTGTACTGTGGGGTGGGTACCTTCCGTTTGGTGCCTCTGGACCCCATAGGTTGTTAAAATGCAACGTCCACTAAGAAGAGTAATGTCTCAGAAACTTAAAAAAAGCCCAGACCTGTGGTTTTATTGGTCTAGAGAATTTCCACTGAGGGAAATTCACTGAGGAAATTCCCTCCAGCAGTGTAGAATGACACCTGCTCTGTCTGCCATTTATAATTCTAGAGTTGTCTGGGGACACTGAAAAGTTGCTCAGATCACTGTGAGAGGAGGTGCATGAGTTCAAAGGCCTCTGAAGTCTTGATCTGCTCTGGATCTAAGATGACCCGGCCAGTATATGTCAGTGACAGGACTTGAACCCAGATTTTTTGGAGTCCAGGGCCAGCAATCTGTCCACTACACCAAGATGCCTCTGTAAAACGTTATTCTCTTCTGTTTAAAAAATAATCTGTATCCATGTTGGAGTGACATTAATAGGGAGGCAGCTTCATTAGAATAAATGGTTAATTAAATCTCATACACAGTGAGGTGTTAGAGTTAGCTGCTCCAGATTTGCTGACTGGGCAATAGAACCTTCCAAGAGTGTTTACAGTGTAGAATTCCTGCATACCTTTGGGCAAGAGCCCCATGGTTGAGATGTGAATGATTAAAGTCACTGAATCATGGGACTCTAGCACTAAATTTTTCCTCCTGTGCCTTATTCTGGTGTAAAAGTGACCCTAAAGGCAGCTAGATGGCTCAATGGATTGAGCTCTGGACCTGTAGTCAGGAAGAGCTTAGTTCAAATCTGACCTCAGACATTCACCAGCTGTGTGACCCTGGACAAGTCACTTAATCTCTGTTTGACTTGATCCACTGGAAATAGATGGCAAACCACTCCAGTACCTTTGCCAAGAAAACTTATATAGGGCCACAAAGAGTCAGACACAACTAAACAACAACAACAAAAAAGTGTCGCTGAGTCCCTTGAAGCTTATGTCTCTGGACTCTAAGCTCTGGTAGGTTTTACTAAGCAGGACAGCCTAGGCCTTTCAATAGACTCTATCCATTGTCTGAAGACCAGTCTAGTCTTATGCAGAGAGGATCATCAGTGGGAGGTTAGCCATTGGAGGATGACTTTGGGAGGGACCATAAAATCTCATAAATGTTGTCTCCACAGGGTTATGGTCTGGTATAGGTAGAGAGACTACCCATACCATTGAAACTAAAGATGCTAAAAATATTGAAGAGACTAATCCTGGAACTGGGGAAATCCTTCTAGTTAAGACTTCCCTCCATTCAATTTTAGACTGAGTTGTGAGAAGGCAAAGGCCCTACCTGCTTAACTTGGCATGGAGGCAGTGTGCCAGTCATACCTTGGTATATCACTGATAGTAAACAGTGATGTTCAGTAGTTGTCTTTCCACACATTTACCTTTCCTCACCTAGTTCTAGATCAAGAGCTCCAAAATGAAGACAGCATGATAGGTGGGAGGAAACTACAGAACCACCATCGTATGATGCTCACAAACTGAGATATTCTGGGGCCAGTAGTGGACTGGGTCCCAGATTATCACTGTCCTCCTCAGATAACCTTCAGAAAGCACATGGGCATTGTATAAGACACCGTATACAGAAAGACTCAATAACCTCTGATTTCTTTGGAATTTGAGCCTGTAATATTGATGGGCTTACTACTCTCTTCAACCAAATTGGAGAAAAGCAAATGGATAAGTATGTTTGATTGTATTTGACCCAAATCCTCAGGGTAGGGAGTTTAGAGAATTTGGCTAATATCTCATGTGATTTCCTCCTCTTTTCCCTCTTCCCTCTTCTTTCTCCGTGGCCTCACCAAGGACTAATCACTATCCATATATGTGGGTCATACAGATAATGGAACGCGAATTTTATACTCAGAACACAAATAAGTATTTATACCTTATACACAAATCCAAGGTATATTTGAAGAGTTTGTAAGGGCAAAGGAACTTTTAGTAGAGGAATGATTAAATTGGTGCTGAAAGTTATAGAATTGAGAAAAACATATGTATAAAAAATGATAATAGACTTAAACTGAAAAATAATACTTTAACTATATGAAGATGTGATTCTTTGTGATGTTACTTGTATAGAAATATATATGTATATATTTGTACATATGTACACACATATCTTTTGAAGTATTGAAGGGAAAATAGTACATCATATTCCTTAACATATTACTTTTTTGTAAGTGTTCAATAATATTCATTTATTTTTCTATGTTTTGTCTTGTAACCTTAAGAAGTGTTTCAAAAGTATCTGAATATATAAAATTATAGTAAATGACCTTCATGGTGTGGTGCTGCATTGTACATACACCTGTGTATATATTAAATTTTGTTTGTCTCAAAAAAGGAAGAGTATTGATCAGGGAGTCAGGGGAGTTGCATTATGGTCTTGGTTCTGCTGGAAATTGCTTTGGAAACTTGCAGAATCCTAACTTCTATTTACATAATAATATAAGGATTTACAAAGTGCTTTTGTCAGAGCAGTCCTGTGAGGTACTCAATATTATCGCCATCTTATAGATGGGGAAACTGAGACTCCAAAGGGTTAATGCCCTGCCCAACATCTTAGTTTCTTTCCTATCTGTAAAATGAAGGAATTTGACAGATGTTAGTTTAGGTCTCTTCTACATCTAACATTTTAAATTAGGTACCCCCTTATTCTTTTCACCTCATCCTCACTGGCACATTTCTTACCTTATCTCTGGTCTCTGAGTTCCAAGTTCCATCTGGGCCTCACAGGAAGAAAAGGATAGTTTTGGTCAAATCTCTAGACTTCTCATCCCTAGATGGGAATGTTGGAGCCTTTGGCCTTTTGTCCTGTCTCGCTCCTTCCTAACCACAGGGAGCTCCTCTTGGGAGACCAGGCCATTTGAGAAAAGGCTGGAAAGTTCCTTATTTAGTCTTGCCTCTGTGCTCGATTAGGGTGGGGATTGAGAGGGAGGGGGCTGGCCAGGAGGACCTATATTTAGGCAAAAATCTCCAACCTGAAGATTCATGGGAAGGAGGGTGAAGGAGAAGTTAGTCAACGGCCCTTTAAGGAAAGACAACTGCTGCTTGTGCCAAAAATTAAAAAAAAAAAAGTAGGGAGCCAAGGGTACAGGCTGCTTCAAGAGAGGGAGAAGGGGGGCATAATTCTTTCCTGGGTTATCACTCAACAAGGGCACATTTGGGGAAACAGCCAGGTTTAATGTGCCAAGTTCTTTAGGATGTTTTGGTGGAGTTAAATTAGATTTGAACCTAAAGTTAAATTAAATTAAAGTTAAAATTAAATTAGATTAGAGTCTAAAGAAATTGGCTGAGTCAGCTGGAGCAGCTGATAGAGAAAGGACCAGATCTTAGTGAGGTCATTTCATCTAGAGAAGATGGAACTGACAGGCAAAGGGGATGTTTTTGCTGTTCTAAAAGAGAGAAAGAAAAGAGGTGATGCCAACAAACTCTACCTGATCCCATCATCAAAGCTTTGATAGTTGGAAAGTTATCCCAATTCAGTTTAAACATTTATTAAACACTCACCGTATACAAAGCACTATGCTAGATGTTGGAAATACAAAGCTGAACAAATGTTCTCAAGTAGCTTACGATATCACAGTGGTTAAGGAACTTGAGTGCTTCCCATGGTGCGTTGAGTGCTAAGCGTCGAAGCAGATGGAAAGTCTGACTTACCAGGCACTGAATAAACACAAAGAGCCTTTCCCCCGAAAAGGAGAGGACTTGGGAGAAGGATTCCCCAACATCTGATAACCCTAAGACTGGCTGCATCTGTTTGGCACTCCACTGAGGAGCAGAATGTTCCTAGGTCTGAGCCCTCTATTGTCTGTGCATTAGATCATTGCAGATTCCTTTACCTTTCAGTTTCAGGAGGTACATATATCCTCAGGGCATCATGCCTATAAAAATGCTTAAATAGGAAGTGCTTAATACATGCTTTATCTGGAGATCTTCAGCAATTATCCATTTACATGCTGTGGTAAGTTTTCCTTACCATGATTTTCTGCCCCCTGCCCAACTTTGTCTTTCCCCAGTTCTCCTGATGGGATGTTTGGGGGCTTGTGCTTGGATCCCAATTCCAAGATCACATTTCTCCCTAGCTTCAAAACAAAACATTTTCCCTTGCAATTTTCTCCCCAGTCCAAGGACACTATGCCTAGTAATAACTCATGAGTGGGCCATAGTAAAATAAACCATTTTTCCCCATCACAAGAACAAGATGACCTCTGAAGGAATTCTTTTGTAAAAATAGGACTATCATATAACCACAGAATTATTGTGTATTAATTCTCAAAGTTATTGTATACAATCCAGAGGTCAAGCTATAGACGTCAACTCTCAAAACTATCTTGCTACAGACATAGCAGATCGAGGATATACCTCTTAGAAATCCCTTTCCCTGGTTTCCAATATTGAATGAAGCCTGTGACCAAGGTTGTAAATTATCACCTAATTAGCTTATCTGCCAGATATTTCACTACTTTTTCTATGTAAATTTTAGCATCGTTCCTGTTAAGTTATAAGTTTTTTAAGGAATGCAAGTTCTTTAAGGAGCTCTGCCCACCATATTGGTGTCACAATAAACTTTTGCCACCTTGACTTTAAGAATATTTGAATCCATAAATTCATTCCAGATGACCCTCTCCTGTACTACAATCCTTGAGTGGTCCCTGAACCCCATAAACCACATCATTCTGACCTGTGGGGAAAGCACTGGCCTAGGAAGCAAGTTGTTTTCTCTTTTCAAGCCTCATTTCCTACTCTGTAAACTGAGGGGTGCTGGTCCTTTTATCAGTGAATTTCTGTGATTCTAAGAGTGTAACCTACTCTAGATCCAGAACCAATGATTTTTGCATGCAGAGTATGAAACCTTGTACCAAGGATGATTGGTGCTAAGTGTTCCTAGAATCAATATTTTGAGGTAAGACACTTGGACACCATTTCTGGAGAAGTCATCATGCTAGGGGGATGGGGTGGTGGGATTACAATGAAGTGGAATTCACTAGGAGTACCTCAAAAAGTAAGACAGGAATCTGACAATATGATAGTTTCCTGTTTTGACTCCTTTTTGATAGTTAGCTGTTATTTTTTTATATTGCTAAAGGATTGAAAGAGATTTTAGTGCCTTCTAAATTTGGTGCCCTGGGCCAAAGCCCTAGTTGCCTTGCCTCGGTTATGGTCCTACTCATTCTTCTATTTCTTTCTCCCCAGTGGTTTGCAAGAAGAACCTGGATAGTACCACCGTGGCTGTTCATGGTGAAGAGATTTACTGCAAGTCCTGCTATGGCAAAAAGTATGGTCCAAAGGGCTATGGCTATGGGCAGGGAGCAGGAACACTGAGCACTGACAAGGGGGAGTCTCTGGGCATCAAGCATGAGGAGTGAGTACAGAATTCCATCTTTTTCACAATTACAGGATGAGGAAGGTGTGGGTTTTTTTGTATGAAGATAATCAGGAGGTCTTAGTGGACCACAAGCTCTATATGAGTCATGGCAACCAAACAAAAGGTAATACTCTCCTACGTTGTGTTTAGAGAACCACCAGGAACATTTCTAGAGAGAGGATGGTCCCATCTATCTCATGACCCTGGTTAGATCACACATGAAATGTGATCCTTAATTCAGGACATCACATTTTAGGAAGGATGTTGATAATTAGCTGGAGAACATCCAGAGAAAGGCCATCAGAACGGTGAAAGGCCTCAAGCCTCTACCATATAAGGATAAGCTAAAGGAGCTGATGATGTTTATTTTGGAGAAGAAAAGACTTATAAAAGACATGATAGACATTTTTAAAGCATATGAAGGGCTATTACATGGAAGAATTAGTTTTGCCCCACTTGACTTCAAAAGACAGAAGTAGGAGTAATGGGTACAAATTGCAGAGAAACTTCTACTCAATATATGAAAAATCTTCTAACAATAAAGTTGAATGGGCTTACTCTGAACAGAGGGATTTCCCCATCACTGGACTTGCTCAGGAGAGGCAGGACAGCTGCTCATTGGAGATGTGGTGGTGGGGGAAGAGACGAAGGCGTTGCTGCTTCAGTATAGAGAGTTACTTAGTAATGTCTCAACTTAATAGCATCTGGCAGTGAGATAGCCCTCAACAGTTTGAAAAGTTCTTGACATATATTGTTCTATTAGATTCTCACCACAACTCTGAAAGATAGGGGGTATTTTTCCACACCATTTTAAAGGTGGGGAAACTGAGTCTGAGAGAGACCTGTATGAAACTACAAAGCTAGTATCTTCTTTCACAACATGACCAATATGGAACTGTTTTGCATGGTTGCATATGTGTAACTACATCAAATTATTTACCTTCTCAGGAAGGGGACAGTTAGGAAGGGGGAAAGAGAATTTGAATCTCAACATCTGTAAAAAAAAAAAAAAAGAATTTAATTTCTTTTTTACTTTGGAGGCAACCGGAGGTTAAGTGATTTGCCCAGGGTCACATAGCTAGTAGGAGTTTGAGACTGGATTTGAGTGGTCCTTCTGACTCCAGGGCCAGTACTCTATCCACTGTGCCACCTAAAACTTCTTTTTATGTATAATTGGAAAAAATATTATTTAATAACAAAACAAAATCACATAGCTACTAGCTATCTGAGGTAGTATTTGAGGTAGTATACTACTAAGTATCTGAGGTAGTATTTGAACTCAAGTCTTTCTGACTTCCCCTAGCTGGCTGCCTCCATGATTCTGTGAAAGCTAGTTAGGTATGGGGCAATAGGGCATGGCCATAACTTGTAGCAGGACTGAACCCCTCGAAGAACCTTGGTTAGCTGTGTAGAATCATGGCACTGTAGAACATTAGAGATGAAAAGGACTCTAGGGATCCTCTACAGTCCAACGCTCTCATTTTACAGGTCAGGAAACTGAGATCTATTGTACTGAAAGAGTTAATGCTTGGTCTTAAGAATCCTGGTCTCCTGACTCCAGGTTTGCTGATTTTTTTAGTAGACAGCTCTGGCATAGTGGAAAAATTCCTAGTCTTTGATCTACACCCCTACTCTAGATATTGAGGGTATTTGGAGATGTTTTTAGTGAAAACTGGAAAGCCCAGAGAAAATGCTTGCCAATTTTTTCTTTTTTAAGTTCCCACCACTTTAATCTTTCGTCATGGATATAACAGCCATGCATCCAACAGGGACAACTATTCTTTTGCCCAGGCGCTGTCCAAAGAAACTTCTGCTTCCCAAGTGGTTAGAGCAGGGTTAGTGTTAAAGAGACAGGATGACTTCTGACTTGCTACTTGTTGATTGATGCCTGTCCGTGGACAGTTCTGGCTGGCTTTCTAGTTCCATTGCATGAATACTAAGCCACCAGTGCAACTGCCCAGTTTTCCCATGGGGAGTAATTTGCATTTAGATGTCTCATGACACAAGGGTTAGAACAGAAGCATTGTTGGGGAAGGTAATGGTGCAGGGGAGTGGATTGTTTGACAAATAAGAAATGAAAATGATGAGGTTTTTAATCTAGATGAATGGAGAGGCAATGTGTAGCAAGAAGAGTACTGTCCTGGGAGTCCACAAACCTATGTGCTTGTCCCAACTCTGTCATTAACTAGCTATGTGACCTTAACTACGATGGTTATCTTCTCAGCACCTCAGTTTCTACCTCTGTAAAATGGGAGCATTGGTCTAGATGATCATATGGATCTTTTTTATTTTTAATTTCAATTTTATTTTTGAGTTTGCATTCTCTCTCTCTACACCACAGAGAAAGCAAGGAAAACAAAACCCATGATAGTCAAACAAAACAGACTCCTATACTTTCCATGTCCAAAAAGAAACCCAAAACGAAACCAAAAAACAACCTCCAATCCATCCTTTGAGTCCATCATTTCTCTCTCTGGAGGTAGACACACCCTTCACCACAAGTCCTCTGTAATTGTGGCTTGTCATTGTGTTTATCAGTTATTAAGTCTTTTGCTGTTGTCTGTCTTTAAAATATGTTGCTATTGTGTAAATTGTTCTCCTGTTCTGCTCGCATCACTTTGCATCAGTTCATACAAGTCTTTTTAGGTTTCTCTGAAACCTTCTACGGGTCTTTCTAGCTCTAGTATTCTGTGAGTCAAAGGCAGAGAGCATGGTTTCCATTCCTGCACTCAGGTAAAAGAAGGGAGGAGATGTTTGTTCCAGTCATGTGGGCATTCACATCAGCTTCAGTACTCAACCAAGTACCTAATGACCCAGCCTAGCTCACTTGCTCATGGAGTGTCAGTTTCTTCATGCGTGAATGGGGTTAATAATAATTCACTTGTTTAACAAGGTGGTTGCAAGCACTTTATAGGTATTTAAGACATCACCTAAATGTGAGATTATCGTTCTCATCCTTGCCACCTCCAGGGCTCCTGGTCACAGGCCTACCACCAACCCTAATGCGTCCAAGTTTGCCCAGAAGATTGGAGGGTCTGAAAGCTGTCCCCGGTGTGGACAGGCAGTCTATGCTGCTGAAAAAGTGATTGGAGCTGGGAAGGTAAGCTGCCAGCCTGGCATAGCCAGGCAACATGTGTAGGGAGGTAAAGAGATTCTTTTGGCGTAAGTTCCAGGCAAGGCGGCTTAGCCAGATATATGCCTCCCTTCCTGAACTGGGGTCCACAACCTTCTCATGGACAGATCCAGACACCTACAGCTCAGGTTTAATGCTTTGCCTCCTGGATCCCTTGTCACTACAAGTCACTTGTCACTGCTGTTTTCCAAGAAGCACAAAACACTTATTACTATATTTTATTACCATAGACAGGCTTTTAAAAAACATCTACACACTGTCCACAGTTGCACAGACTTAGACTTTCACAGGGAATATGGACAAAAACACACTGATGGAAAATCCTAGAGCTGGAGACGGGGACCATTGAGGTCACCTAATTCAACACCCTGAGGCCCAGAGAAGTCATCCCAGCTCTAGCCTTAGATAAATCACTTAATGGTCTTAGGACTCCCATTCCTAGTCTGGAAAATGAAGGGGTTGGAAGAGATAGTGCCAAGGTTTCTTTCAGCTCTAAATCTATAATCCTATGAAGTTAGTATGTCCAGGGACATATGGCTATAGAGGCAAGGTCTGAAGCAGATCTAAATTTCTAGGCTACAGTTTCTTATCCACCACTCTACATCATGAATACAGGCAAAAGGCAGTTGATATAAATGTCAACACATGTAGTTGTGATCTTTAGGGTTTGAGTTGAGACTGAATTAGTAATGTGGGTAGAGTTAGCCAAGGAACATTTATTAAGGAAGTGCCTGCTGTGTGCCAGGAACTGTGTTGGACGCTGTTGTTACAGAGATGAAAATAAAACAGTCCCTGTCCTCGACTGGGGAAGATGATGATGACAAGGGGTGGTAAGCAAAGGGTACAGGCTTTTATTAAGCGCCCACTGTGTGCCAGGCATGTATTTAGCACTTTGATCCTCACCATAACCTGAGAGGTAGTTGCTATTATGACCCTCATTTTACAGTTGAGGAAACTGAGGCATACAGAGGATAAGTGATTAATATGTCACTTATCTAATAAGTAAGTCACATGGCTAATAAGTATCTGAACTCAGGCTTTCCTGGTTCTAGACCCAGAGCTCTTTCTACTGTGCTCCCTCATTGTCTCAAGAAACTTACATTCTATTGGAGGAAAGACATGTATGTCAATTATTATATATGAAATAAATCAGGCAGTCACTCAATAAACATGTATTAAGCACCTACTGTGTGCCAGTGCTAAGCATTGAGGATACACAAAGAGATAAAAACTGATCTCTGGCCTCAAGGAACTCACAAACAAGCCAACAAACACATACAACCTAGTTAGAGATAGGAAAAAAAGGAAATGATTAAGAGAAGGAAGATGCTGGAATAAGATGAGTCTGGAAAAGGCTTTCTGTAGATGATGGGAAAGCAAAGTAATGCGGGGAGGGGAAGCAGTAGGAGCTGGTGTTTCATGTTTACAGAGAATTAGAAAAACCATTACCCCCCTTTTTTGTGAGCTAGTGAGGGTAGTCTAGAGAAACAGCATTTTTAGGAGATGCATAAATGTAGAAATGGGAAGATCTTGGTTGAATAGACAGTAAGAAGGCGTCGGAGTCAGTGGTAACACAGGATTTGTCCCATTTGCATCCCGGGAGATATGAGATAAGAGTTTCTACTCTGGCTAAGTAATCTGAGGTGAGAACAGAATTTGAAACTCCCTAATTTTAGCCCTGTAAGTGGCCACACTTCCACACCCCGCAGGACATCTAAGGAAGAGCAAACTTGGTGGGCTCAGATATCCAGAAAACCAGAGACTGACTAGATCCCTTTACTTTTTCTGGAGCTCTTTGTAGCTGAAATGAGCAGCTCCGTTCTAACCCCATCCTATGTGCATCACTGTTTTCCTCTTTTCCCCCAAACTCATCAGCCTCTCATTGCCCTGGAAAGGTACCAGTCTGTCCCATGTGGACTGCCTTGTTTTGGTTTCCTCTTTATCTCTGGGAGCTGTTCAAGGATCAGCAGCTCAGCCCATTAAATGATTTCTGATGAGATTCAGCTGTTGAGAACTTGGCTATTTTGGCGAAGGTCCAAGCCAAATTTCAAAAACCTCACTCTTGCCTTTTTCCATAAAGAGTCTCATAGCCATTCATGTTCACTTGCCATAAAGTCTGGATGGGAAGTACTGATGACCATCGATGGTCCCATGGTGGTCGCACATCTCTAAGGGAAGAAACATTGGCTTACTTTCCTCTTATCGATAAAAGCCTTTGAACAATCTTCTTTCATATAATCTTTCTTGTAGTGATGACCTTTAACTGAATGAAGAAGCTGAAAGAAACTTTCCTTAAAATCCCCAGGGTCTGGTTAATTCAGGGGGATCCTAAATACCTGATCTTGATGGGGCTAGTCTGTACTATTCAGATTTGGGAAGAATATAGAAATCTTGCTTGAACAGCAGTGTTGGAAACATAGATTTCTTCTGAAGCTGGCAATTCCAAACCAAACTGGCTTCACTGAATTGAATTTAATGAACTTTGTAAAGAATTTAGGTGAACTGATGGAATTTGAATATAGAATGAATCATACTATTTTTACTTTATTTTTTTGTGTTTTTTCTTTTGTTCTGTTTCTTCTTTCACAACATGACTAATATGGAAATATATTTTACATGATTGCACATATATAACCTATATCAAATTGCTTACTGTCTTAGGGAGAGGAAGGGGAGGGAGGGAGAAAATTTGGAACTCAAAATTTTGTATAAAAAATGAATGTTAAAAATTATGTAATTTACATGTAATTGGAAAAATTTAAATACTATTAAAAAGAATTTAGGTGGACTCCAATGCTGGTACTAAGCTGCCCTTTTTCCACATCTTGTTTTGAGTTTCACTGTCTGCTCTGGATACTTCTTTGCCTTCTCCCTTCCCCCACCTCAGGGATGAAAGACCACCCCCTTGCTGTCTTCACTGAGCAGGAGCAGGGGGAAGCCAGAAAGAGAAACTGAGGTATGAATCAGTGAAGTAATAAGATCCAAGACAGTCATCAAGGTTGAGAAAAATGGAACTGGGAAATGGAAGCATTTCAGATCAACAGAACTTGATGTTTTTAAACCTATACAGATAAGGATCTGAATCTTTGTTTTGTCCCTCCCTGAATGATCTTGTTTCAATTATACCTTCTAGGTTACATTTTCCCCAACCATAACATAGGGGAGATTTGTATCTGTGCTGTTTTATTACACTTTAGGGTTTACAAAGCACTTTCCCCCAACAGCTCTGTGAGGCAGGCACTGGGAATGTTATTATTATTGAGCACTCCTATTTACAGATAAGAAAATGGAGACCTGGTGGGTAAGTGACTTCCTTGGGATTAAAACATCTGATGAAAATTCAGGTCTTCTGACTACAGGTCCAACTGTACTCTGTCTACTTTCATAAAAAGAGCTATTATATGAGAAATCACCCTAAAAGTAAGAGTTGTAGCTCTTTGAAGAGGTAATTAAAATGGAGGTCTCCTGATATCTAGATTTATGGCTAAAAAACTACCACATTTTACTTCCAGGATCAAATATGAAATCCTCTGTTTGGCTTTCAAAGCCCTCGTGATCTGATCTCTTCCTGCCCCTCCAGTCTTCTTACATCTTAGTCCCCTCAATATACTCTGGATCCAGTGACAATGAATGGCCCATTTGTTTTTCCTCAAACACCACACTCCATCAAGAAATGAACATTTTCGCTGGCTGCTCCCCATGCTTGGAATGTTCTCTCTCCTCATCTCTGTCTCCTGGTTTCCCTGGCTTCCTTCTGCAAGAAGCCTCTTCTATTCTCCCCTTAATTCTAGTGCTTCCCCTCTGAGATTATCTCCCATTTCTCCTGCTTGAACAAAGTTGTTTACCTGTTGTCTCCTCCATTAGTGTGAGTTCCTTGAGGGCAGAGACTGACTGTCTTTCTTTGTATCCTCAGCACTTAGCAGTGGACCCAGCACATAGTAGGTCTTTAACAAATGCTAGTTGTCTGACTATCCACATCTGAGTGCAGCTACTTATCTACTATGTTAATAACTGAGGTGTCTCCCATACACATTCACCATCTCTGATTCTCTCTCTCTCTCTCTCTTTCTCTCTCTCTCTCTCTCTCTCTCTCTCCCTTCTATTCCCCCGTCTCTATCTCTCCACCTCTCTCTCTCTCTCTCTTTCTCTGTCTCTTCCTCTCTCTGTCTCCCCCACCTTTCTCTCTCTGTACCTCCTCTCCCCCTGCTCCCAACCTGGAATATGAAGCACATTTTTCTTAGTTCCATCGGCAGTGTATAGACCTGTTAGTGTCTTGAAGTTCACTTAGCATAGTCACTCCTAAGGCCTGGGACGGGAGGATTCACCTCAGAACTTCTCACAATTGTGCCCTTTCTCTTCTCTTCCTTTCCCAGTCCTGGCACAAGAGTTGCTTCCGGTGTGCCAAGTGTGGCAAAGGCCTGGAGTCCACTACCTTGGCAGACAAGGATGGAGAAATTTACTGCAAAGGTGAGTAGACAGGTGATGATGGGGCTGCTGGATATGACTTTAGACCCACCCATGTGACAGATAAGCCAATATTCCATGCCAGAAACATCAAATTTTAGGGCGGGAAAGTATTTGAGAAATCATCTAGTCTTATCCTCCACAAATTAAGACTTTGGGTTATGAATATACTTGACTGAATCTGTAAATTCTACAGGATGTTTAAGTGTATAGAATACCCTTGAATGAAAAGGGAGTCAGGGAAATTTTGGAGCAAAATAGAGAAAATTAAAGCCAATTTTCATATAAAAAATTTGCTGCATGAATATATGAAAAAGCTTTTATTAAGTATTTACTCTGTGTCAGACATAATGTTAGGTGCTGAAGATATAAAAAAAATGAGACAGTCTTTGCCCTTGAGAAATTCAGTTTTATTGGAGGAGATAACACATACAGGGTAATAGTGGCCAGACAAGGTAGATTTGGTCTGGAGAATCACAGAGTGCAGTGGATGAACATGCCCTTCCCAAATGCAAAAGTCTGATTTGATAACTATACAAAGACTTATAAGCAGAACTGGGGGTGGGGTGGAGTTGGAGGACAGTATGAACTTGGTATTAGGGCAGATGGTTAGATGGCCTGGGTAGAAAATTAGATGGAATGGAATGAATAGTATGGTCTGGGATTGATGATATATATCTGGCTAAGCAAGTCTGTACTCAATCAAGACAGCTCAGTCTCAGGGGAGATATTACCAAGGTGGGGAGCGGGGACAGTAGATTCACTTCCCCAGGGACTGGAAGAACAGATTTTGAGGATCTAGTCTAGTGCATAGGGTACAGATCTGAATTGGGAGAAGTGGGGCAGCTACAGTGTCAGGGTAGTTGGCAAGAGAATTTAATATTTAACATTTTAGAGTACTCCTTGTTAGGCATCTATGTTTTCCCAAGCCCAGCACAGAGTAGGTGCTTAATAAATGGAGGCTGATGATGGATTCATAGTGAATTTAAGTATCGGACTTAGAGACAAAAAGAACTGGATTCCATTCTTGTGATGTATAATCTGAGAAAGTCATTTAGTCTCTCCCATTTAGCCTCAGTTTTCCCATCTGTAAAATGGGGATACTAGTAGCACCTGCCTCATAGGGTTGAGATAACACATATCCAGTGCTTTGCTTGAAAGCACTTTGTAAAAGAGAGTTTGGTGTTATCACAAAGATGATTTCTTTCAAACATGGTTTAGGAAAACCCAAACCTAATCCAAACATTTTACACGTGAGGAAAGTAAGACATAGAAAGAGAAGATGGTTTTCCCAGAGTCACCCAGCTAGATAGTAGCAGAGTTGGGATGGGAGCCTCAGGGAAGACGGTGGATTGTTGGGGCAGAAAGCATGGTAATCTTGGTACCTACCTGAGCCTGCTACCACCCATCTGGCCTTCCTGACAAGTAGGAATCTAACCATTTGTTTCCTTTGCAGGGTGCTATGCCAAAAACTTTGGGCCCAAAGGATTCGGCTTTGGTCAGGGAGCTGGGGCCTTGGTCCATTCCGAGTGAAGCAGTTGACAGCGTTCCCATTTCCCCTGCTCACCTCTGGTGCCTCACCAATGCCAGCCCCAGACCTTGTCTGTGTAGACTGGGCTAGATATGGGAGCTACATGCTTTTTTTTTCTATCTCCTTATTTTCCACCTCTCCCTCACTCTCTTCTGTCATTTCTTACCAGGCTTTGTAACCACAAGTTTTGGCTTTGTGTTGAGTGGGTTTCTGCCTGGGACACTGGGCTCCTAAGGCCCACCTTCTCACCTGCCCTACTCAGCTGACACAATTTCCAGTGTGAACATTCTAAAAGGCTACTAATATTAACGCTTTTACAGAGAGCAATCTTGCACCCTCTCCCCTCACTCTACCCGACTGACTGAGTTCATTGGCCAAGGAACAAGAAGCAGTCTTACGAAACCCAGAGAACTGTGCGAACCAGGGGAGAGTGAGAAGGAAAGACAAAGGGAGGGAAAGGGACAAAAAAGAGACCTGAAACATCTTCCTCTGGTTTGGCATGTGTATGCAGGGAGAGGGAGAAGACAAGAGGGGTAAGGAGAAGGGCCACTCAGACAAGTTCAGACAAGGGCATGGTGGACGTTTCCACAGGACAGAACCCCGCAGTGAGCTGTTTCCACCAGGTGTTGGAATGGGTAGTGCCCCTGCTCACCTGGGCATGCTTAAATGCTATTTGCACACATTCAAATGGTGTGTTTGGCCTTGGGGACCAACAATGAGTTGAATCGTCAGTGCTGTTTGCTTGAGGCCGATCGTTGTTGCCCACAGTCTGTACTGTACCCAGGTCTTTCCTGTTAGAAGGTGCAGGGAACAGCCCCTGCCAGTCACAGACCTAGAGCATCAGGATGAAGTCCAGATCTCTCCTCCCCCATCCTGAGCTCCCTCAGAGACAGGGTCATTTTTGGAATCCCTCTGTGTCAGTGTCACTGCTTTGATGGCATAGGGAGTTCTGGACCAAACTAGACTCCTGAACATCAATCAGCGACCCAGACTTCAGGGAACTCAACTCTTGTCCTGGGGAATCTTGAGGCTATAGATTTTGGTGGCCAGTCCAGAGACCCTAATCCTTCTCCAACTTCTCCCAAGGGATGCTTCAATCTAGTCTCCACTCTGTAGAACTTCTCAACATTTGTAAGGGCAAGATTTCCAGGTAACTTAGAGATTCTCATTGGGTGTCTTCTTCCCCATCCCATCTCCAGATCATCCTCCAATGATCTCTTTCCAGGCTCTCCCTGTTGGGCTCATATTTTCACCCTACCATGATCCTTCCCTGAATCTCTTCATCCCTTTTCTCTCTGGGTCTCTTCCTTGCCCATGCCATCCCCATCACTGCTAGAGCCTGAGGGGAAGGAAGAGAAGGAGCAGTACCTAGGAAGGTGTCAGGCTGGGTCACCGCCAGAGGAAAAGGAGGTCTTGGAAGGACCCCTATGACTATGAGAGAACCATTGGGCTAGGACAGATTTATTCTGAGGGACACATCTACAATACCTGTTGCTGGGAAGGGCAAAGTATTTAAGCTAATTTCTTGTGTAGTCAATAAAGCTGTTAAAAAAGAATCCTGGTATCCAGAGTCCTGAGAAGATGGCAACATAGTCAGTCCCCTGGGACCTGAAGGAAACTTGGATGGGGTCATGAAAAGGGGCCAGGAAGAATATTAAACTTTGCTGATTCCTTTGTATCAGGAATTCTGGAAATCACCAAGTTAAAGCTGGCTTAGCAAGATGATAAGGGGCTCAAGACTCCTCCAAGTGAGAGCTCGATGAAGGAAATAATGAAGGTGTTTGTCATGGGGAGATAGTGCACAAGACAAGAGCAGTCTTCAAGGGTTATTGTGTGTCCCTCTTATTCAGGCCCATGTTACACTAGGTGACTCCTGTCATCCCTTCCAGCTCAGTCCTTGGCTTTTGGGCCTTCCCTTCAAAACCTAATCACCACCTAGAGTAACCCATCCCTCTCTCCCAGACTTAGAGATAACCAACTGGGAACTACTGGTGTTTGGACATTTGAGCTGTGATCTCAGCTGTAAGGTTGGTGAGCTAGACCTGTAGGTTGGTTCCAGAAATTTCTGACCTAGGAAGCCCCATAGTGAAAGCAAAACCCAACTAAAGACATCGCCAAGTCAAAACCAGAAAGCATGGTTTGGAAAGGGGTAGGATGGATACCTGAGTACTCTGCCGTTCAAGAGTTTCAGTTCTTTATTTCTGTAAAATGTTGATCACAGGCAGCAAGGAGGCTCCCATAGTCAGATAAACCCCTGCCTGGTCCTGCCTGAGGCTATCTTTACTCCTCTGTGACACAGGTCCACATCCCCCAACTGTCTCCACTGCTGTTGCCTCCTCTGTTAGCTTGGCCTCCAGCACACTCTGAATCCCTCATATTCTCTGGACCTGGGGTCAAGAGAAGTCTTTGACCTTCCCCTTATTTAATCAAGGCAGAGTTTGTGGATTTTCCCTTCCCCAATTGCTACTAGGCAAAAGAGCTTTACTAACATCTAAGAGGAAAAGGTCAAATATTATACTGGTTTGAACATAGAACACACCTATTTTTCAAATCTCGATTGTATAAACTCTGAGTGTGGAAAGGCAAAGGAAAATAACAATATAAAGAGAGAGATGATGGTTAAAAAAATAAATAAATAAAACATCTTTTTTGGCTCAAAAGAATAGGTTTAGCTGCTTGTCTTTATTTTGAGGAACTGTTCTTTTGTTAGAGTGAGGGAAATCATTGTAAAATACTAGTGATATTTTTAAGTATCGATAAAACATTTAAAAAGGGAAAGAAATGCAAAAACAAATTTCTTACAAATATGCTTCCATAATCTTAAAAATATGCTTCCATAATCTTAAAAATATTCTTTGTCAGTACCTACATACTTATTTTTACTTTAAAAGAGATTTCATTGTAGGAGTGCGATTTATTTTTAGACCAGTGAAAGGTGAAAGGAAGCAGTGTGGTCCAATGGTAAGAATGCTGGACTTTGGAATTAGAGGATCTAAGTAAGAATCTTGCCTCTGCCACTGACTCACTTGTGTGACCTTGGGCAAATCACATCACTTTTCTGTGCCTCAGTTTCCTCACCTGTAAAATAAAGGTGTGTGTGTGTGTGTGTGTGTGTGTGTGTGTGTGTATATGAACAGAGAGAGAGAGAGAGAGAGAAAGATTAGATGGTCTCTACAATCTCTTCCAGCTCTAAATTTATGATCCTAACATCCTGCAATAGGCCTTTGGGAGCAAGACCTTGAGGAACTCCAGAAAATGAGAGCCTTCTCCTAATACAGTCCAAATTTAACCATAGTTACTATCACACCACACAGCTGAATCCCAGACCTATCCTGAGGTTGATTCTTTAAGGGATCCACAAAGCAAAAATCCACTTAGGGAACAGTATGCAGAAAGTAGTCACAACCTGGAACTTGTAACCTTAGGGAATATGCCTTGCTTTTGGCGTTACTTCTCTCAATGCCATCTTGAATAATGAATGTTTCTAAGAATGAATCCTAAGAGCATTGACTATGTAAAAGAGAATGATAAGGATGAGACAACATGCTAAAATTTGGGGGACAAAGCTAACCTAGGAAAAAATATACTCTCGGCAATATATTCTAACGAAATAGAGGATTAATGAACCATCCATGAAAATTTAAAAATGAGAAAACCAACAAATAATCCCCAAAATATCACAAATGAGAATGTCTGAAAAACAGAGGAAAAAAAGATGTAGTGGATAAAAATATCAAAAGACTGGTAAAGTAAAAGGTGACTAAAAAATTAGATTGAACACGTCTGTAATCCTTACTACCTGGGAGGCTGAGGCTGGTAATTCCTTTGAGCGCTAGGGGTCTGGGCCACATTGGGGTAAAGCTGATCTGTCTGAACTGAGACTGGCGTGCATATGGTGAGCCTTCTGGGAGCAGGGAGTCACCATACTGCCTAAGGAGAGGCGAATGGGGCCACGTGGGACCAGGAGCAGGTTAGAACTTTCATGCCCATCAGCCTTGGAATCAAGCTATGAGTGATGACTGTACTTCCAGCTATGGTGAGACAGGGAAGTAAGAAGGAAAAAGAAAGAGAGAAAGTAAAGAAAGAAAGGAAGAAGAAAATGTAAGAATGAGATACGGATCTGGAACTACTCCACAGTCTTTATTGTAACAATAGCTAGCATTCCCATAGCATGGGAAGGTTTGCAATGTGCTTTTGAAACCTCCTTTTATCTTCACAACAGGCATTGGTCCTGTCACTATTCCTATTTTACAGATTAAGAAACTGAGGCAGGCAAGGGTTTAATAACTCGCCCAGAGTCACATAGCTAGTAAGTGTCTGAAGCAGAACTTGTTTTTTCTCCAGAGCTCTATCTTTTGAGTCACCTGACTGTCTCATACCATTTCTTATTCCTAATCATAACTCAGACAGAAACAAAGAGCCACCAAATGAGTGTCTCTTTGTCTCTTCACTTGCATGAAATTAATTTCAGGACCAAATGAATAGAGCTGGAGCTTCCTGTGGCCCTAAAAATTGATCCCATCCTCTATATGTTGTTGACAATTTGTGGCCCCATTTGGTGTTTTCTTGGCAAAGATACTGGAGTGGGTTGCCATTTCCTTCCTCCAGATGAGGAAACTGAGGTAAACAGTTAAGTGACTTGCCCAGGGTCACACAGCTATTAAATGTCTAAATCCAAATTTGAACCCAGGTCTCCTCACTCCAGGGCTGGTGCTCTATGCACTATGGCACCAACTAGCCGCCCTATCCCTCTATAGGTAGAACTTAGAAATTAATAGTTTTAGAATGGGGTGGGACCTTAGAAGTTACTCAGTGTAACCCTCTCAATTTATAGATGAGAGTCTCAGTGACCTGCCCAATGTCACATAGGAAAGAAGTGGCAAGGTCAGGATTTGAATCTAGTTCCTCACTAAATCCGATGCCCTTTCCACGGTCAGCAGAAGTAGTGGCAGGCTGAGGGAGATTTTTCACACTGGACTCCAATCCTGACTTTGCCACTTCTTTCCTGTGTGACATTGGACAAGTCCCTGAAACACTCACCTATGAAATGACATGGATGCATTGAATGACCTTTTGTACTGAACGTAGTTTAGTAGATAGAGCACTGGACCTGTAGTCACTTGTGTAGTGTAGTCATCACTTCAACACTCCTTTCAAACACTGGCTGCATGATCTTAGGCACATCATTTCCTCATCTATAAAATGGGAACAATGATGGTGCCCACCTCAGATGACTGTGATGGACAAGACACAATCCTCCACCTTACAGAATGTTATAGTCCAGTTATGGAAACAAAACACAAACACAGGAAGCATACTGTATAATAACAAGGCAGGATAAGCTTAATGCCACAGGAAGGGCATACATCACAAGCCCTTGAGACAGTCTGGTCAGACAGGGTGCCTTCTTGAAAGGAAGGAGAAAGGGGTTGCCACATGGAACTATGTGGAGTGGATGATGAATGGTAATAATTAAGCACCAGAGGAATTCTACTAATGACGCTTTAATCTTTAGCTAATTTACTTGTGATTTGGTATATTCTGAGGGGCTGGGGGGGGGGTGGGATGCTCTACCCACTCCAAATTAGTGTGTTTGCCAAGGGACAGAGCCCCATTCATCCTTCTTGGTATATGAGAGTGTAACCCCAATGTTCAGGAGCTGCTCAAGTCAGTTTCCATTCTGGCAGAACTGGCCACAGTCCTTGGGTTGTGGCATGGCCCATATCAGTACAAAAGGGATGTGGTCTGCTGTCACTGGCTGGCACATGCCGACTCTGTATCCTTTGTTTGAACATTAATAAATTATAACTTGGAGCGTGAGCTGAGCTTCTCTTGTTTAGAACCCAACCTCAGCTCTCAAAAGCAGAGGCCATGCCTCATGTCTTTTTAGATTTCTTATAGGGCCTAGAACAGTGTCCTAAATATAGCAGGTGTTCAGCAAGTGTTTGTTGAAGGACTAAATGATAATTTGTATTTACTAATGCCTTAAAATTCATGAATCATTTTTCTCTCAGCAGTCTCATAAATATTACATGTATATAAAGTGACAAAATGTCTAGGGTGATAGAAATAGCATTAGGAAACATGAATTCAAGTCCAGTCTCAGACATTTGTTAGCAGTGTGACCTTGGGCAAGTTACATGAGGATTCTCCATGGGGAATGGTAACAGTAGCATTTGATTGTAAGCAACTTGAAGGCAGGGACTGGTTTTTGTTTCTTTATGTATTCCCAGAACTTAGCACAGTGCTCAGCACAGGGCAGGTGTTTAATTAATAAATAAAAAGATGTTTAACATAATAAATGTTTATTGATTACTTGATTCCCCCTCACAAAGAGTTATTGTGAGGATCAAATGAAATATCTGTTAAGTGTTTTTGCAAACTTTACTAAACTATGTAAATTGTAGCCATTGCTATTTTTATTATTAATAATAATGTTACCATTTTATAGATGAAGAAACTGAGGTGCAGAGAGATTAAATGATCTGACTAGACACAGCCTGCGAGTGTCCTAAGAGCTCGGAGCCAGGATGGGAATCCCCACCTCTCTTGATTCTAAGTAAATTAATCTTTTTACTACACTATAGGAAGGAAGGAAGGAGAAAAGGAAGGAAGAGAGGGAGGGAAAGAAAGACAGAAGAGAAGGAAGAAAGGAGGGAGGAAGGGAAGGAAAGAAGGATCAGAAAAATCTTGGAGGAGGGAAGATCTTACAAATTACAAGAGGTTCCGAGAAAGACAAAAGCATTGTAGGTGAAAGGAACACTGAACAAAAGCTTGGCGTGGTTATCCCAGTGATTCCTCGCAAAGACCAGGTTGGATATCTTCCACGACGCTGAGGGGTCTCAGGTGATGAGGAACATCTGGGGCCAGCTGGGGCCATTGGGCAGCGTGGGGGACTCAGAGGAATCCCGTGGGACTTGGATGCTGGAGACAGGCTGCCATCTGCTGGGTGCTTTCACCTCCCCGCCGCAGCCTAAGTTGATTTTTTTGCAGCTGATCATTCTCCTAGTCAACCCCATCATTGCCTAACCTTGCAGAATTCTTTCTGCTGGAGACCTAGTTAGAGAAGTGTCTGGTGTCCTAGAGTTCTAAAAGTAGGAAGGACCCAGAGAACATCTCTCGCTACCTCCCTTCATTTTTACAGAGGAGGAAACTGAGGCTGAGAGAGGTTTTAGTGAGTTTCCCCAACTCACAAGTTAGTAAGTGATAGAGGTGGCATTGGAGCCAAGTTTCTCTCCATTGAACGAGAGAGAGAGAGAGAGAGAGAGAGAGAGAGAGAGAGAGAGAGAGAGAGAGAGAGAGAGAGAGAGAGAAAGAGAGAGAGACAGAGAGAGAGAGAGAGACAGAGAGAGACAGAGAGAGACAGATAGACAGAGAGAGACAGAGACAGAGAGACAGAGACAGAGAGAGAAGGGAATGGGGTGGGAGGGGCAGTTTGTTCAGGAAGCAGCCGCAATATCCCCAATCAACAGCAGATGATGCTAGGGAGTCACAGTGAAGCCTGCTCTTCTTGTCCATAGTCCTTTACTTACTACTCAGGCAACAAAGAATAAACATTAAGTGACTATTACATGCCAAGCACTGTGCTGAGCACTGGATTAATGAGCTTATAATTTACACAATGTTTCACAAATGATATCTCTCTGGATCTTCCCACGAGCTGCCTGGGGCAGCTACCGCCTGATGCTCAGACCAGCCCAAGGTTAGGCTAGACCCAAACCTCCATTTTTGATTTGGGAACAGGGCATGGTCCCAACTTGGGTAAAACTATTAAGTGTGATTTCCTGACCTCTTCAGCGTCTTGGGGGTCCTACTTCCCATCCGACAGTCCTTTCCTAGCACCTTTCCCCTGAAACTGCTCCCTACTTTGCGATCTGTCCCCATCACATGCAAACTCATCCTACATACCAGTTTCTTGAAGACCTCAAAGCCTTCCTCCCCCAAAGATCAGTCACTTTAATGGACTGACCTCAGGCACTGTGGCTCTGCCTGGAACCTGATGACAAAGTGACCCTTCTCTTATTATTGGGAGGAATTCTTCACCCTTATTACTGCACATATAGGGACGTTGAATTGGAGATGTCAGTGGTAACTCTCTTTGGAAAGATCTAACAGGTAATTGGAGATGTGGGACTGGGGCTCAGGGGAAAAGTATTAGATCTGGATGTATTGGTCTTCAAAGAGATAATAATGGAATTCATGTGAATTGATGAGATGTGAGAGAGAGAGAAGAGAGAGAGAGACAGAGACAGACAGAGAGAGAAAGAGAAAGAGAGAGAGAGAAAGAGAGAGAGGAGGAGAGAGAGAGAAAGAGAGAGAGGGAGAGACAAAGAAAGAGAGAGGAGGAGAGAGAGAGAGAGAGAGAGAGAGAGAGAGAGAAAGAGAGAGAGACAGAGAGAGAGAAACAGAGAGAGAGAGGAGAGGAGAGAGAGAGAGAAACAGAGAGAGAAACAGAGAGAGAGAAAGAGACAGAGAGAGAGAAAGAGACAGAGAGACAGGGAGAGGAGAGGAGAGAGAGAGAGGAGAGGAGAGAGAGAGAGAGAGAGAGAGAGAGAGAGAGACAGAGAGGAGAGAAGAGAGAGAAAGAGAGAGAGACAGAGAGAGAGACAGAGATAGAGACAGAGAGGAGAGAAGAGAGAGAAAGAGAGAGAGACAGAGAGAGAGAGAAACAGAGAGACAGAGAGAGAGAGAGAAAGAGACAGAGAGAGATAAAGAGACAGAGAGAGACAGAGAGAGGAGAGGAGAGGAGAGAGAGAGAGGAGAGGAGAGGAGAGAAGAGAGAGAGGAGAGAGACAGAGACAGAGAGGAGAGAAGAGAGAGAAAGAGAGAGAGACAGAGAGAGAGAGACAGAGAGAGAGAGAGAGACAGAGAGAGACAGAGAGAGAGAGAGACAGAGACAGAGAGGAGAGGAGAGGAGAGAAGAGAGAGAAAGAGAGAGAGAGAGAGAGAGGACCCAGGACAGAACTTACAGTTATGGGTGGGACACCATGAAATGATACCGTCAAGGAGTCAGACAGGTAGGAAAACCAGGAGAAAGCAGTGTCATGAACCTGAGGGAGGAGAGATTATTGAAACAGAGGGAGTGGCCAATAATGCCAAGAGAGGTCCAGAAAGGTGAGTTCTGAGAAAAAGTTATTGGATTTAGCAATTAAGAGATTCTTGGTAACCTTGGAGAGAGAGAAGGGAGTGGGTAGAGAGGAAGTAGAGGCAAGAGGCATCATCAGCTTTGTCTAGGAGATTGGTTGTTAAAAGGAGAGCAGCTATAGAAAGGCAGCTTCCTATTTAAACTAATTATTCTTGCTAACTGGGTGCTAGTTAGGCCAAGAGAGGTCACTTTGGTTTGTTTGGAGTCAGAGGGATAGCAAGTGGTCTGGTGGGTGGGGGAGGGGAAACCCCCCTTATCCACCCCCTCACCTCTCCCCTCCACCATCACTATCCCTGTCCCAAAGCAGCCACAAGTCCCCAAACCCATCCTTCCCTCTTAACACAGATGGTGGATGAGGCCTGGCCTTATGGAAGGGGTGGTAAAAGGCTGGGTCCTTCCTTTGAGGAGAGAAGGTAGTAAGATTGGCTACCTGATAAACAGATGCACACCTGATCTTGCCACGTGTGTGTGTGTGTGTGTGTGTGTGTGTGTGTTAAATGGAAAGGGGTGGCAGTCCCTCCCCCAACCATGTCCATAGGCATAGTTTCCTGCCTACTTCCCCGGCTTTTGAGGCATCCCAACTCTGGACCCTCTAAAGGGTGAGGCGGTAGCTCAAGGCAGTTTTGCTTCTCTACCCACTCCCACCTATAGGGTGCCCCTTTCTGCTTAGCCTGGAGCATCTCTGCTATGAAAGTCTTCTAATCCTACGCCTTTAATCCAGTCCAAGAACACTTTGGGTCAGAATTATAGGATCATAAGATCATACACAGAGAGCTGAAATAGAGCCCAGAGGACCTCATTTTTATGGATGAGTAAACATATGATCAGGGACAACTAGGTGGCACAGTGGCTACAGGGCTGCACCTGTAGTCAGGAAGACTTGAAATTAAATCTGATCCAAGACACTTACTGGTTCTGAGACTCTGGACATGTCACTTAACCTCTGTTTGCCTTACCCACTGGAGAAGGAAATGGCAAACCACTCCAGTATCCTTGCCAAGAAAACCCCCTGGACGGTAGGACCCATGGCGTCACAAAGAACTGCACACAACTGACTAATTGAACTACAGACACAGTATCAGGGAAGTTTGGTGACACAGGAAGCAGGCCTCAGAAACCTGACTGAAATCTGATTTTTCAGATTCTCAGGTCAGAGCTTTCTCTGTCGCATGCTGCTTTTCAAGGTGACAGTTGAATCAAATCCTCATTTTCCAGATAGATCATTAAGACTGGCATCAGGAATGCTTGAGATCAAATCAGAGGTACTTACTAACTGTGTGATCTTGGGCAAGTCACTTAACTGTTTCCCCCAGTTTCCCCAAATGTAAAAAGGGGAATAATAGTAGTGCTGACCTCCCAGGAATAATATTTGTAAAGTATTTAACTCAGTGCCTGGCACAGAGTAGGCATTCTATTAAGGCCACTGCTGTTGGTTTCATTGCTCTGCTCCACCTCTGTCCTGTACCCAGCTATATCCAGGTGCCCCAGCTTGATCTCAGAGGAAGTTAGAAGACTGGATGCTGCTTATTATTTCCAACCACATTCTGCTACCCAGATAACTGGTGTAGAGCCTCACCTGCCCCACTCTGGGGCACTCACCTGCCCTTCATTTCAAATCCTCTTCCATAATGACTTCTACTTTTTGAGGCCCCCTGGTTCTCAGAGAGTTCAAGTCCAGATCATAACCCAGAGCATAAGAGTAGAATAGATCTTAACCAGAAGCTATGGGATATATTTTAGGCAAACTAACTGGGACAAAGAGGAATGTATTAGGTGTCAGGGTAGACCTTTTGGGGACCTGGGAGTCCTCCGGGATGGGTGAAGGAACTTACTGCAGGATCAGTGCAAGATGACCTGAAATGCAACCAGAAAATGCCTTCTTCCAAGGGGAGGAGATAGAGAAAAGACTCAGAAGCGGTTACAGGAAAGACGTGAGAATCCTGGCAGAATATTGGCTTTGGGGCCAACCTGAGTCTTCTCCGGGCTTAGGAGTCTAAAAGTTCCTCTGAGTATCCAACTCAAATAGGGTGGAGACAGGGAAAAGAAAGGGTGGCTGGGTGCCCTGCAAGTTGTGCCAGATTGGACAAGGAGACTCAGGCCATGACTTTGCCATTCCACTCATGTTTCTTGTATTTCAACATCTTTTGTTTTTCCTTTAATTTCCCAATAAAGTTCCTTTGGGAAAGTTTGAACCTCATCTTACTCAAATTAAGGGAAGAGAGAGGTTTGTCCACATCTAAGCCAAGACAGTAAAAGGGTGCATGGTGATGCTGGCTGGCATTCCCTGGACCAAGGCTGAAGGAGCTGAAAGAGCTGAATGAAGTGCAGAACTCTGAGACTTCATTGAGATTAAAGAAAGAACTAGGTAAATGCCCAGAGGTACAGAAACACTCATAGTAGCCCTTTTCATAGTAACCCCAAACGGGAAACTAAAAGTGCTGCCCATCAACTGGGGAATGGCTGAATAAAATTTGGCATAGGAATGTAATGGAAGACTATTGTGCTATATGAAATGACAAAATGGACCATTTCAGAGGAAACTAAAAGGACCTTTATGAAGTGAGGCAAAGTAAAGTGAACAGAACCAGGAGATCAATTTACACAATGCAACATTATAAAGAAAAACAGCTTTTTAGAACTCTGATTAGTACCATGACAGCTCATCATTCCAGAGGACTGAAGGTAAAACATACCACCCATCACATGTGAGAAAGGTGATGGACAGAAAATGCAGAGTGACACTTGCATTTTTGGACATAGCCAATATGGAAATTTGTTTGGCTGGACTATGCATATTTGTTATGAGGGCTTAACCTTTCTTCCTCTCTTTCCCTCTCATCCTTCCTTCTTTGCATATTTGTTATGAGGGTTTACTCTTTCTTTCTTCCTTCCTCTACAGAATTTTAGTAATCTCATGAATATATATATATATATATGTATGTATGTATGTATGTATGTATATATGTGTAGCACGGAGACTTTTTTATTCTTTTTTTAGTTCCAAATTCTCTCACTCCCCCTCCTCCTCTCCAGTCCATTGAGAAAGCAAGAGAAACAAAACCCATTACAAATATTTATAGTCATGCAAAGCAAATTTCTACATTAGTCATGTTCTAAAAGAAAGAAAGAGAAAAAGAAAAGAAAAATGCTCCAATTTGTACTCTGAGTCCATCAGCTCTCTATCTGGGGCTAGATGGCATGTTTCATCATGAGTGTTTTGGAATTGTGGTGGATCATTGTGTGATCAGTTACTAAGTCTTTCACAGTTGAGTATCTTTACAATGTTTCTGTTACTGTGTAGATTTTTCTTTTGCTTCTGCTCATTTCACTTTGTATCAGTTCATATAAGTCTTGCTAGGTTTTTCCGAAACCATTCATTTCATAATTTCTTATAGCACAATAATATTCCATCACATTCATATACTATAACTTGTTCAGCCATTTCCCAACTGATTGGAATTCCCTCAGTTTTCAATTCTTGCCAGAACAAAAAGAGATGCAATAGATATACTTTTTCTTTTCTAACATATGATTCAATTAGGGACAGGGACAGTGGGAAAACAATGGAAAATCATTGCAAAAATAAATAAACAAATGAATGAAGATTTTTAAAAGAACATTCAAGTGAGGTTGCAAGGAAACATACAGTGATGGTTTCTACTCTCTTCTTTTCTCCTCACCCCCACATTTCCTTGCACACCCTCTCACACAGGATACCACCTCTTTCTTCCTCTGCCTGCTCAAACAGCTGGCCATAGTTGTGATGGTTGGTAACCAGACCCAACCTTCTTAATTTTCTCCTCCTTCTTCCTTCCCTCCATGTTTTTGTCCTCAAATGCATTCTCCTTGTATACAACTAAGGGGAGAAAAACAGAAGGTCAAAGAATCTGCCCCAGGTCACCAAATAAAACTGAAGGAGACCAAAAGAACTTCAAGATGGAGATGTGTGTGTGTGAGTGGAGAATCATAAAGTCATAAATTTAGAGCTAGAATAGAATTTAGAGGTCATTGAACCCAACCCAGCCACCCCATCCCTCCTTTTACAGATGAGGAATTTGAGACCCAGAAATTTTTCCAGAGTCATACAGTCAGTATCTGAGGGAGGATTCAAACCCAGGTCTTCCTGACCCCATGTTCAATGCTCTGTTAACTGCACCACTATTGCTTTTTGGAAAAGTACATAGGGTTGGAGGGGATTAATTCTCAGGTGCTTGGGTAAACGGGTGAGTGGAGTTTCCTCTCTGATTAATCCTAAACATGTGCAGTACCACACAAAAACTTTGTTGGTAAGTAAACAGTGTCCCATTATCCAAAAGTATATCATGGCAGGAAAGGTCCAGATTCTCAACAATGAGCCCTATGAGTCCCTTTCCTCATTTATATACAGCTGGGTCCTTGCCTCTCAACTTTCCTCTAGATGGTTTGAGGAAGCTGGTCAGGACAGTGCAAGACTTTTCTAAAGGAAGAGTCACGAAGATCTGATGCCCAGGCCCTCGTTGAAAAAGAATCCTTAGGGGTTAGGTATAGATCTGGACCGGCGTTTGAACAGTTTTCTTATAGAGGGATTATTTCCATTTTTCTCCTTTGTATGCTATAGAAAGACACAGCGGACAAAGAGTTCTTTACTCCACGGCAGCCAATGCCAGCTGAGATTTTGGGGCCTTCTCATGGATGGATGGTCGGTGCCCCGTGTCTCTAGTGCTCCAGGATGAAGGAATGGAATGTAAGAAGGGACAAATGGGCACAAATACGGGTATATTGAGGTTACTGAGATTTTCTTCATCTATTTGTCTCACCATATCAGGGTCAGAAATCCACATTTTATTATATTACAGTTTCCACTAGA
This sequence comes from Potorous gilbertii, assembly GCA_028658325.1. Taxonomy (NCBI): domain Eukaryota; kingdom Metazoa; phylum Chordata; class Mammalia; order Diprotodontia; family Potoroidae; genus Potorous; species Potorous gilbertii. Next base: position 605,307,886 of record CM053770.1, read on the forward strand.
TACCCCCATCGAGTTTAGGCACCTCCCACCCCTTGAATTGTTGGAGTAGAGCCCTTAGAGGTCATTGCATTTAAACTTTGTAAAAATCCTTAAACTAGACCCTTGTGGCCATTTAGTGTCACCTATGGACCGTTTCTCAAAATAATGTTTTTAAAGCCATAAACTATAAAGGTAAATATAAAATATAAAAATGTATAACATCTTAGGATTTCCAAGGAAATCAATTATCTAGAAATACCAGTGAGCAAAAAATATTCTTTTAGTTGCTGGTCTTCAGATTAATATCCCCAGTTTTAAACCCATCGGGCAACATGGGGCACTGGGAAGAAGAGTGCTTTATTGGAGTCAGAAGTAGACTTGAACCCCAGTTTATTTAATTTAAGATTCAGTTTTCTCTTTTGTAAACTGAGGAAGTTGGATTAGTTGATCTTTACTGAGCCTTTCAGCTTTAGGTTCTAAACCGTCCTCAAATGATAAAAAAGTGAAAGACCATGCTTTTCCATTCTTTTGGGGTCCTTGACCCCTGGCCAAGGCATATGGGGGAGTTGGGGTCATTTGAGGGCACTCTGCCTTAGCTACCTTTGCCCCTGAATCTCTGGCACTCAGGTGCCAGGGTACCATGGGAAACCCCACAAGCCCTAACCAGACCCACAAAGCAGGCCCCAGTTCCTTCAAGTCCAGGCCCAGCCTGTCATCAAGGGGTGGGGGGAGCCACGCTCTCCTGGTGCTAGACGAAAGGGATCTCTGGTGACTCAGGAAAGTTATTGGTTTGGAAAGTGATTAAAGAGCATTGAGTGGGAGGGGATTTCCACGGAGAGAGCCAGGCCCCAGAGCAAGTCTGGGCGGGTTAGGGCTCAGCCAGGGGAGTCTGTTGCAATTACACCTATAAAACCCAGATCTTTAGAGAACCCAAAACTTTGATTCCCTTTTTTTTTTCTTTGCAGGAGCAGAGATCCGAGGAAATCCCAAAGCCACCCCAGCCCCTAACAAAGGCAAGAGCATCAAAGAGGAGCTGAAGGTGGGCAGGGCAAGAGAAGACTTGGGGAGAGGCCCAACTCCTCAAATGACTTTTGGCTTCTCCTGTCTCAACCTACTCTTAGTTGAACTGGGGCCTGGGGCAGCAATGAGCAGGGTTAGGGTTAGTTTAGGGCAATTCCAGATGTCTCTGGCCTTTTGGGATATGGGGGAGTGGGTTGGGAACTAATAAGTCCATTTCCCATCCCATTTGGGTAAGAAGGAGTCAGTCACCTGGCCTGTCTGACTCAAAGCTGGTGAGACATATCAGGAGGTGGGAATGGGGGGGGGGGGATCATTGAAATACAGGTTAGCTGGGGGTAGTTTGTCAAGAGACTGCTTCTGTGGGAATGGGAGTCACCAGGTTTAAATGTAATTAATTCACATTTATAGTGTTTTAAGGGTTACAAAACACTTTCCTCATAAGACCCTATGAGGTAGATAGTGCAAATTTTATTATTCCCATTTTGCAGATGAAGAAACAGACTTGAAGTGACTTGCCTAAGGTCACACAGCTAATGAGTGCTAGAATATCCAGGTCCTTTAGATTAAATACAAGTTTAATATTTTCTGCTACATGTTATAAATCTCCTTCCAGGTGACATCATTTGGAACTAGGACCCCTCTAAAGACTAGTAAAAGCCTACAGTTTCTCCCAAGGTTTTCAAACATAGCTTAGGTGATCACTTTTCAAGGATTTTGTAGATAAAGTTCTTGTCCAGGTAGAAGTGAGACTTCTTTCAGGGATGAGATTCTGTGCTTCTCAAATCTCATATTCAAAGGGGAAGCCCTTCTTAGGTGTGTGCCTGTTGAGGAAAGGTGGCATTTTTTTTATGCATGTTGCCAATTAGCTCATCTAAACCATTCCCCCCTAAATGCTTTGAACATTGATTGGTGGAGGGCTGAGTGGCCCCAGGAAGCCAAATTCCCCCAGAAGGGAAGGTGAGACCTACATTGTGATAATTCCCCTCTAGGCAGTGTAGGGAATAACCCATGCCTGAGCTCTTGGATCAGGGCTGAGGAACCTGCAACCTCAAGGCCATATATAGCCTTCTAAGTCCTCCGGTGCAGCCTTTTGACTGAGTCCAAGTTTTACAGAACAAATTCTTTTATTAAGTTCTGTGAAGTCAAAGGGCCACACTTGAGGACCTAGAGGGTCACATGTGGCCTTGAGGTTGCAGGTTCCCCACCCCTGTCCTGGATATTCTGCCCACCTACCTGGCTTCCCTGGGGGTGTATCTCCCCACCCCTACCTCATAGATACTGTGTTATTTGCCCTCCACGGATGGCCTAGGAAGGGTCTGAAGCCAAGTGGTGAAAATCAGCACCTGTGATTCTCCTTTGGGGATTTCTGAATTATCCTCATGAACAGGTTGCCTCTGCTTTTGTTTCTTTGCTCTGGTCTGTTCCTGAAGCATCTATCCCCAAGCCCACCCTTGTCTTTACCATCAGACTCTCCTACCTTCCAACCCCTAAGAAGCCAGAGAGAATGTTGGAGCTGATTTTTTTTTATTCCCTCTGGTTTATGCTATAGCTGTTTCAGCTCCACCAGATCCTGGGGCCATTTTACAGGGTAGTGGGGGTGGGAGCTGGAGAAATTCTCTTCTAGACCAGAGAGCAAAGCCCAGACCTGAGAATGTTCTGGTGGATTAGATCAACTTTCTGCTTTGGGTGGGCAGTGCAAGTAGGCCAGCTCTGGGCAGAGGCCAAGGGACATTCTGTCCAGCATCAAGTCAACAAGTCAAGTAAACAAGTGTTTGCTGAGCATCTGTTGTGTGCCTGGTACTGTGCCAGACAACATTCCCTGAGAGGGTCAACTGGAGCATCCCTGTTACTAGGAGGTGGCCAGAAGGTCTGATCCAGGAGGAAGAAAAGAGCAGCAGTTACTGTCAAGATTCACCATTCCATAACTCATATACCTCTGGGCCTTCCAGTGACCTAAATGTGACTCCTGGGACCAGAGTCACCACTGGACAATATTGACAGTGGAGCTGATCATTCCAGAAAGAGATCCAGGGTGAGCCAATCTCCCCAATCAGAGGATCATGAGACCAGAGGTCAGAATCCTGGGTTTCAAATACCCTGAGTTTACTCCTGATCTCCTAAGTTGCTAGTGCCTTCCCCCGAAATTATTTTGCATTTACTCATTTGAGTCTATGTCATGTCACCTAATGAAATACAACCTCCTTGAGGAGTTTTATCTTAGCACAGGATCTGGCTACAGTAGTCCCTTAATAAAAACTTGTAGAACTAATGAAATAAGTCGTGGCTAGAACTGGCTTCTGTTCCCACTTCTGAGTTTCTTTGCCATCCCCTCTCCCCATCTTGTTCCTTTTCCTTTCTTAGCCCCCAATCATCCTTCCTTTGACCCTTTCTTACTACCCCAGGCCAGGACACGCATATAGAGCAGTGGTTGAGAAAGAAACATGGGATTCTGTCTGTTCCAAGTGGGGGACAGCGTCCAGGACTAGGACAATTTAAACACATGACTCTAGAAGGTTAAAGCTGGAAAAGAGCTTTGATTCAGAAGAACAAAGGCCTTCTGAGGGCAGATGCCATTGGATTTATGTCTTTGTATCTCTAGCACCTATGTGCCTAGCACCTAGTCTGTACCTAATAAACCCTTTTGGTTGTTCTTATTAGAGTTCATCTCATTCAGTGCCCCCCCTCTACAGGTGAGGAAACTGAGGCTCAAAGAGTCACACTGACTTCTTCCAAGGTCACAGTTATTGACTAAACTGGGGTTGGAACCCAGGTCTCCAGATTCAAGCTAATGCCGCTTCCTCCTTTCAAGATGTCCTGTAGGTATAGTGACTGAACCAGCTGCTGACCTATTTGAGGTAGGAAGATCTCAGCCTGCCCTGGAGGACCTCAGTGCCATCTGTCAAGTGGGGAGGGTGAATCATCTGGAGTGGATGGACAGCCAGGATGAGGAAGGACATTCGAGACCTTCCCGTCTCCTCCTGCTTTGACAGGCCACAGACATTGCCTGCAGAAGGGCTCCCCATCTTAGTCACCTCTCACCGGCAGCCACCAGCTCAGACCAGTCGTTCTAGGGAAGGAGCTGTAGAATTTCTAGGTGAGGAGCCTCACATGGCAAGATCAAACATTTAGAACTGGAAAGAACCTCAGAGATCATCTTGTCCAATTTCTTCCATTTACAGATGAAGAAACAGAGGTCCAGAGAAGTGAAAGCGTTTATCTAAAATCACACAGACAGCAATTGGCAGAGCTAACCTAAGTCCTTTGGCTCCAAATCCAAACACCCTTTACACTATTCCATCTTTGCAAGTTGCTAAGAAAGGAAGAACAGGGACCTCAAGAGTTCTGCACAGAGAAAAGAGAGTCTCTCACCTCTTTCCCTTCCAGCCAAGGGCCAGCTCAGAGTACTGTGAGTGACACTCTTAGGTTCTGGGACACAGAAGACAGAATCACGAGGTGCCCACACTAGGAATCCTCATTACCAACATTATTATATATTATTAATCATGTAATAATCTATTATTAACATGTGTTGAACAGGCCCTTTAACAAATCAATGCCTGGGGAGGTGAAATTACGGGGGAATCAGTAAAGAGGTGGTAATACAGAACAGGTCCCATTCAGTTCCCATTCGCAGGCTCCTCTTCCAAGATGGTATTCCTTCCCTCTAGGGATGAGAGTAGGAAATAGGAATACGGCCTTCATTTTCTTTCTCTGCATCTTACTCTCTCCATCCAGGAGGTAATCCACATCTCTATCACAATCCATCCCCAAGAGGGCACCCGCAAAACCCCATCCTCTCTGAGCCTACAAGCAGGGTAGAGACGGTCAGCTCCCAGGGTCTGAGGTGAGAGATTCTCGGATAGATTTTTTTCAGAACTCAAAGTGTCTGAGTGCGCAAGGTATCCTCTGGGCAATGCAGCCCACCCATCGGCTTCCTCTCTCACCTAGTCAGTGAAGGAGAATTCCCTCTCCCTGGCCCAACTACTAAGCTAGGGAGTCACAGCTGTTTCAGATCTTGACTTGTCCCTTACCTCTACGCCCAACCCCAAAGCCTCCCCTGGCCCCTTGAGTTCAAATATATTCTCTTCAGTCTGGCATGGGAAAATCTGGGGAGACTGAGGGGGGAGGAAGGAAAAAGGGCTTAGGACCCACATACATGCTCTGAAAATGTGAGGCTCACCCTGACCTTTCCTGCTGTACTGGAGCTGAAGGGAGCTGGCCAAACTGGCAGAAGGGGAATGAAGAAACTTTTCTTTGGGTGAGGGTCAAGTGCAAGCATTTTACATACCGGAAAGCACCAGAGCCTGACAGGGCCCTCCAACCCCGCACTCCCCACCCGTAGCCCTCTCCGCAGCCATGGCACCCCCTCACCTCCCCGCCCCGGCAGCCCACCCCCAACAGCACGGTCCAACGCCATGAGCCACATGGCCGGACCGGGTGAGAGGAGGGGGAGGGAAGTGGGGGCGGGGGGGGTAGTGCCCAAGAAGTTGCAGAAGACATCGAACAAGACGGGCTGCTGGGACAGGAGGTTCCCCCTCTCGTTCCTCATTTCTCCTCCCCTCCCTCTCTCCCTCTCTCCTCCTCTCCCTCTCCCATCGCCCCCCGCCCCCATCGCTTCCCCGGCCTGCCAGTTTGTGAATGAGTCCCAGCTGCCGCCCCGCCCCCCAGGCTGTGTCTGGGCCGGGGCCCGGCCGCGGAGGGGCGGGGCCGAGCCGGCCAGGAATGCACGAGGGGCTGGGCCGGAGGAGAGGAGAGGAACATGTAAGGACACATCCTCCGAGCTGCGGCTCAGCGCCCGCACGGAGCCCGCGGGGAGGGAGAAGGCCGGGGGTGCCCAGGCAGCAGGCCGGCCGGGAGCGGGCGGGCGCAGCGGGGCCGCAGAGCGCGGGGCCCTGTAGGTGCCGGGGAACCGCCAGGCGGGGCGTCGTCGGAGAGGGTGCGAAAGCGGAGCACCCGGCAGAGCAGGGGCAGATCCCAGGGCACTGCCAGGCTGAGCACCCGGCAGAGCAGGGGCAGATCCCAGGGCACTGCCAGGCTGAGCACCCGGCAGAGCAGGGGCAGATCCCAGGGCACTGCCGGCGGAGCGCAGACCGAGGGCCGGTCCGGGGGCAGTCAGCCGGGGGTACCCGCCGTCGGTGAGGGGGTCTGGGGGAGCCCGCCCCAAGGGGCATGACCAAAGCCTGAGCGCTGGGAGGCAGACGGGCTCAGCGCCCAGATGACCACCGCAGCGGCGAAGGTGCTGAAGGAGGGGGTGCTGGAGAAGCGCAGCGGGGGGCTGCTGCAGCTCTGGAAACGCAAGCGCTGCGTGCTGACGGAGCGGGGGCTGCAGCTCTTCGAGGTCAAAGGCACGGGCGGGCGGCCCAAGGAGCTCAGCTTCGATCGAATCAAGGCAGTGGAGTGCGTGGAGAGCACGGAGCGGCATATCTACTTCACCCTGGTGACCGAGGACGGCGGGGAGATCGACTTCCGTTGCCCCCTCGAGGACCCCGGCTGGAACGCACAGATCACCCTGGGGCTGGTCAAGTTCAAGAACCAACAGGCCATCCAGACTGTTCGAGCCCGGCAGAGTCTTGGGCCAGGGACCCTGGTGTCCTAGGCCCAGCCCCCCCATCATATTCCACCTCGATCCTGCTGTCCTTTCTGTCCAGGGAACCCTATCAGGTTAGTGACCTGGCTCTGTGGGGTTGGAGAGCCCAATGAACTCCTGTCCCCTGAACCTCCACGAAGCTGGCAGCAGACTTAGAAGTCCGGGCCAGGTCCAGGGTCGCAGTTCCGACAGTAGAGTGAGGGGAACAACGAATCCGATGACGGGGGACCCGGCAATTCATGCCTAAACTCCTTCCTTGTTGGCAAACAGCCAAAGGGCAGGGGGCCAAGTTGAGAGAGGGACCGCTACTTTTTGGCTGATGGCACAGGTTAAAAAGAAGGGTAAGGGGTTATAAAAGGGAGGAACCCAGGGTGACCTGGCAAACAACCTCCCACTTGCTGCAGGCATTGAGGCTTTGGCCCACGTGGAAGGCCCAGTCAGAGTAACCACCATCTCTAGTCGGTGAAGAGGACTGAAAATCTCATGAGTTGATGTCGTGGGTGTAGTATTTCCCTGGCTGTCTAGCCTGTCATATGAGTCTGGGGCAGGAGTTTCTGTTTCTCCCACCTCTCATCAGGTACCCTTGCCTAACCTTTTCCCCCAGACTATCGTTACCAGCCTCAGCCTTCAAAAGAAAGGGATGGAAGGAGGGGACTTCAGAGCAGGGTTCCTCAGTAATTTGGCCATCCTAAAATAGGAATCTGAGGATATCAGGGCATTTGAGGAGGGACTGATAGGAATGGGGATTGACTGAGACCCTTGTGTTTTGGGATCATGGAATGCAGGCAGGATTGGAATCATGGTTAAAGTCATAAACTGGAAGGGACCTTTGGGGTCATCTAGTCCAGCGCCCTTACTTTAAAGATGGAGAAAGTAGGACCCAGAAAGAGATTTTCTATTTGTCACACAGCTAGTTAGTGAATTCTGCCTCCTCCAGATTTATAGATATATGGGGTACAGTGAGGGTTCTCTTTTCCTCTATACATTGTGGCCTTAGATTTGGTCTACTAGGAGAGGAAGGGACAGGAACAAAGAGATCTAGGCTGAGGGTTCAGGATATCAGGATCCAGCAGCTTTAGCTTCCAGGGAAGGTTTCTTCCTCCACCTCTCAATCTCCAGTGATAAAGGAAGGGCGTGGGGGTGGGGGCGGAAGGATGGAGTTCAGAAATGAAACTTGGATGCTACAGAATTAAATCCTTTACCTTAAAATCCCAGCCAGTATAGGGAAAGAAACCTTTCATCTCAGATGCTGTCTACCCCAGAGAGAGAGAGCATTTGGATGCCCTCCATCCTACCAGGCACTGGCCAGTCTTTTCCTTCTCTTTTCACTGCCAAGAGAGAAAATGGCCAGATCAAAGTGACCAAAGGGGCCTTGAGCTAGTGCTCTTCACATAGGTAGAGGAGTCTAAGAGGGGTAAGATGATGTGAACCAACAATGTGATGGTTTCATAAAGTGGGGAGAAGTATCTTGTAGTCATGGGCAGCTTCTCCCTCAGAGTCCCCAGACTCAGGACAGGAAATCAGGTAGGGTCCTGAGAGATAAGGGGCATTTCTTTTCCCCAGGGTCCCCCAAAGAACAGGGAGAGACAGTGAACTCCCTGGGAGATCTGAGGTAGGGCAGAGGGTAAGGAGAATGATTGTACAAATTGTCCTGCTCAGAGTAAATAAGGTCAGTATGTGGGCATGGGATCTAGAGGAGCAGAGACTGGACATGATAGCAGAGCAAAAGGACAGAGAGAAACACCAGGTCTACAGGGCAACACTGTGATTCTTTCTTCATGACATTTCATATTCCCAAGGAAGCAATGACCCATTGAAGGAGGAGGGGCAGACGGAGCAAGCTTAGGGGAAACTAACCTATCTGGTAGGAGGGGGTGTCAGGAATAGAACCCAGGAAACTTGAATCCTAGCCCAATGCCCTCTGCCCCAGATACCATCCATCTTGGGGGTGGGGTAGAGAATGAGGGAGGCACAAGACTTCAGGGTAGAGGAGGAGGAGGAGGCAGCATGATGTGGTAGAAAGACTTCCAGGCTAGGAGTCAGAAGACCATGATTCCATTCAGCCTTCTTCCATGAGGACATAGAGTGAGTTTGAGCAAATCCTTTCCCTTCTTTGGATCTGTTTATTTGTCTGCAAAATGAAAGGGTTGAACTAAATAATCTCTAAGATCTCTTTCAGTTCTAATAAAACTAGGCATTAATCCCCTTCAGTCTTTTTTCAGGGAGAACCCTATGCTTTCCCTTCGCTTAAAAATTTCATATCTAAGTCTCAGATCCTCCTACTTCCTTCTCTCTTTAATAAGGAGAGGGCTGGAGGTGGAGGGGCCTGTGGCCCCTCAGAGGCAACTTCTTACCCTTGCTAGGTACGCCCCCTGTCCCCACAAGCCTTTCTGTATCAGGCTCTCTTTCTCCCTGTCCATTGCCCTCAGCTTACTGGTGATGACCATGGGTTGTTGCTTAGCTCTAACCATTGTTCTCCCTCTTTAGCTTCCCAGCCCTTTCTGAAACCGGGGAGCCTGTCCCTGCTGGTCAGGATGAATGAAGTGAACTCATAAATGGGCAGGAGCAGAAGGAAATAGTGTCCATGGGCTTTGCTTCTCCTGGGGAGGAGAGTGGAATGTCAGGAAGTACTGAGAATGAAGATACTGCCCCTGGAGGCCCCAGAAATGTCACTGCCTTCAATAGAGACACATACGGCTTTGAATTGTCTGTCTTCAGTTTGCTCCTTCTCCTGGGTAGCAGGAGGCCAGAAAGGCTACTGAAGGCCTCTCCCTACTCTCAGAAGAATTTTCCTCATGTGCAATCCCATTCTCTTGACCCAAGAGACTGTCATCAATCACAATCTGGGCCACAGTGCTCACCCAGTGAAGAAGAGGATGTTCCTTCAACCATGGGATGGGTACTTCTAGAATCACATAAAAGAGACAGGTGGGACCAGCCTTAGCCTAGTGTGCCTTCAAGAGGAGCCATGGTGACTGTCTCTGAACTCCTGCATTTGGGGAGCAACCCAAAGGGAATGGAACAGATGGGGCTTAGTTCCCAGTCTTTGGGACTTATTGCTGCTTAGGTCCTCTTGGGGGACCCTCCTTCTAGGCCCCTTCTCTGTACTCCCATGACCTCATACCTGTTCCCTCCCCAGCTGTGGTGTTAGGGTTCAGGGGCCTTGCCATTACCATTTCATGCCAGTCACAGAATGAAGATGTCCCTGACAAAGGGTAGTGACAACATTGCTGACTTGAGTGAATTTTTTTGCCCGCCAAACCCACAGTAGAGGTCAGGGTTTTTTTTCCCTCTGGTTTTCAAGTTTGGTTGTGGAAGTGGGTATTAAAACTAGGAACACTCAAGAGAGTTTCCATTTGGTGGAAACTGGAAGAGCAGAGGCAAGGATGGGCTGTCCCTAACCCCACTACCCTGCCTTCCGGTGACCACCACAAGTTATCACTAATCCCTCCAAAGTCCCCCATCCTACAGAAATTCCACTTGGTGAGCTGGAATCCTAGGAATTTGCTCAGCTTCCTGGATGGAGATTATCTGACCTCCCTTCCTTTATACTCTGCTTTGGGATTCATTTATAGGCTGGTTGAAAACTAACTAGGAAATAGGCACCAGATGAGAACTATTTATTCTCTCTATCCACTCTATGATTTCTGCACTAAGGCTAAGGAGAAAGAGATGCCCTGGACCGTGCAAGAGTCAGCTGCCAAGTACAGACCCCTATAAATTGGGTACCCACTTCCTTCCATATCTTTTAACTGTCCCCCCACATCCCCCACCTCACCTTCCCCCAAACAAAATACAAAGATTGGCCAGCACAATCCTTATCTGGAGTGTCCTGGGTAGAGTAGCAAGACTGGGTGGCCTAGGACTCATTGCTTTTGGCGAAAATCCCAAAGTAACTTTAGGACCCTTCCTACTAGACTTCAGGCAATCGAGGCCCTCTTCAACTCATCAATCAACCAACACACATTTACTAAGTACAATTATGCTAAGCCTTTTCGATACAAAAACAAAAGTGAGATAATCCTTAAACTCCAGGAAGTTAATATTAAATGCTCACTGGCTTCCTAAGATTTCTCGTGGTGCTGTGCTCCTATCTTTTCGTAGCTCACTGAAGCCACCATCTTCCATTAATATTGAACTGTCATCTGTTCCATTCCCCACTGCCCAATGGGCATTCTCTTTTCCAAGGTAATAGCTAATTTGACTTTTCAAAAAATCCACATTGCTGGGAAGGTGTGACAAAGGGCTTTCCTTCCTAAGTAGCATTAATCATTTAACAGGAACGTTTTATAGAAAATCTCCTTTCCTGTAAGCTCTAATTCAAAGTAATGAAACTGGGGGTTTCAGGCCAGGACTTTGTGGAATCTGCCATATCACACCAAATTGGGAACTTCTCCCTCAATCCCAGGTGAAGACCTGAATTTAGGGGAGGCATGGGGAAGGAGGATAAATATAACCATTACCAACAGGGAATAGTGTTCAGCAAAGACCTGAATAAACAAGGGTTTAGAAGGAATAGTTCTTTGGATTCCATAGCCTGCCGGAAAATAGGAGGAGCAGAGTAGATGAAGGTAGCTGGATCTGACTTCCATTCCTCCCTCAATGCCTAAGGTTGACCCCATTCCTTCCTTTCTGTGGTCAGGTTTTCCCATCAGCAAGGAATTCTCCATGCCCCGCCATCCATAATGTCCAGAGCACTGTGCCACTCTGCCACTTATGGGTGAGAGCCCCCTTTTCCCAGAACACTCTGAGAAAGAATGCATCTTTATCAAAGGTCACATAGCCACAGAAGAGGGCCCAGAGCACTGTCACTTTCCCAGCCATGCAGTGACTTTAGGGCTACTTGATCCAGATCTGGGAGAGAACGATCTTTCTTCCAGTGTTAAGAATGTTTCAATGGTTCCCAAATGTTGCTGTATTCCTAAACAAGAACAGAAAGTCTCTCAAACTTTAGGATTCCTTGGATTAGACAGAAAATGGGTTGGGAACTCTGTGTGGGGTGGTAGGGTGGGAAGGAAGGGGGGGACAGAGACTGGGCCTTGGCTATGCCACGGGATATACATGAGATGGAAAAAGTTTGCTCATTTGGCTCTAAGAACACTGTGCTGCTGGGAAGGAGGAGCTGCCTCTCTCTCTGTGGCCAGGCACATGAGTCATCTTTGGGTAAACTGGGACAGAACAAGTCCCTGGTGAGCAACTAAGAATCTCGTGGACTGTGCAGGCAAAAGGGCTGAGAGCCTGGGGGTGGGGAAATTGGGTGTGGAGGACATTGAGGGGGAGGAGAGATAGCTCACCTTGGGGTCAGAGGGGGAAGGCAGGGTATTTAGAAAGGTGAGGCTGATTTCCTATTCAATTAAAAAAAAATACCAAGTTCCTACCCAGAATTGGGATTGGTGCTATGGTGTGCGTATCCAAAGCTTGGTAAAGGACAGTTCTCTGTTTCCAGTCAACTAGGAGAGAGATAAGACAGGACTACTAATAATTAGGAAACGGGCATTTGTACAGTGCTGTAAGGTTTACAAAACTCTTTACAGACATCGACTTACTTGATCCTCACAACTACGCTAAGAGGGAGATGCTATTGTCCTTATTTTACCGTAGAGGAGCCTGAGGATTAAGTGACTTGCCTGGGGTCACATAGCTAGTAAGTGTTGGATTTGAATTCATGTCTTCCTGATTCCAGGTCTAGTGTTCTACCCACTGCGCCACCTAGCTTCTACCAGTATGAGGTCCAAGGCATACTGTTTTTGCACCAGACTTGGGATTTTGCCTTTGTAGGGAATTCCTAGGGAAGATCTTTCTCTACAACACAGATCAGCACCTACTCGGCAAATTCTAAGTCTTGGAGAGTTGTCTGATGCATTGAGAGGTGAATTGCCCAGGGTCACACAAGCAGAAGCCAGAACTTAGGTCTACCTGACTCTGAGGCCAGTTCTGTATCCACCAAGTCACATTGCATCTCACAAGGTATATTCATTATCTTTACTTGTATACATGCTGTATTCCCCTAACAGAATATAAGCTTCTTGGAGGCAGGGTTTATTTCTTTGTCTTTAGGTAGGATTTCAACAGTAGAGAAGATGATGATTGGCATTTGGATTGAATTTAAAGTTTAAGAAGCATTTTACATCAATGATCTCATTAGGGACTCAGAGCAGGCTGTGAGATAGATTCAGAGCTGAAAGGGAACTTATAAGACATCCAGTCTGACTTATGAGGAAACTGAGGCCCAAACAGGTTTGAACCTAGATGCTCCTGCCTCCAAATTCTAAAGGGAGGGTATACCAGGTTGAGTGAACTACATGATCAAAGTCAAAGAGAATGGGAAAATATTCTAGGTACAATCAGTAGTAACTGGAGTCCCATTTGACTAGAGTTTAGGACAGTGATGGGGAACCTGCAGCCTCAAGGCTACATGTGTCTTCTAGGTCCTCAAGTGAGGCTCTTTGAATACATACTTCATAGAACAAATTCCCTTAAATAAAAGGACTTTTTCTGTGAAGTTTGGATTCTGTCAAAGGGTGAATTTGAGGACCTAGAGGGCCACATGTGGCCTCAAGTTTGCAGGTTCCCTACCCCTGGTCTAGGATGTGTATAGGGAGGTAGTAGAAAGGTAGTAGGGTGGGCAGATACAAATTGGGATTAGTTTTTAGACTGAGGACTTTAGATTCTATGTGGTAGATAATGAAAGGCTGTTTAAGGTGTTCATGCAGGAGAAGACATGATTTGAATAGTGCTTTAGGATATAGTATGCTTTGGGATTGGGTTTGGGATGTGGGAGAAATGAGAATCAGTTTCTTCATTGTAATAGCCCAAGCTATAGTACCTGGGAATTAAATTTGGTAGGTGATGGTAGGAATGAAAAGAAGCAGATGTTAGAGAGATTATGGAGGTGAAAACTAATTAGATGTTTAGGGTGAGGAAGAGTCAAATAAATATGATTTCAAGGTTTTGAACCTTGTAGGATTGGGAAGATAGTGGTGCCATTAAGAAAAATATTGCAATCAAAATGAGGAGCTAGAGTGGTATAGAAATTGATGAGTTTGTTGAGGTATACAACCTGATCCAATAAGTATCGACCAGATAGAACTTATATATGCCAGGAACTGAGCTAGGCACTGAGAACACAAGGCAAAAGAAAAGAAGTCACTGCCTTCAAGGATCTTACATTCTTCAGGATGGGGGTGGTGAGTTCATATTTCAGTTTCCAGTACTTCATTCAGGTAGATATGGCAGGTAGTTAGCAATGCAGGCCTGGACCTTTGCAAGGAAAAGGAGTACTGACAAATGGGCACCAGGACTGGGGATTGGGAGTTCCTTGCTGACCTCTGAGAGAGTAATTACAATGCAGTGGTGGAAGAAGAAGTCTCTTTACAAAGGGTTGACAGGTAAGTGATTGTCCTTCGTTCTTGAAAAGGACCGAAATCATGTCACTAGATCAATATGAGCATGGAAGTTTCTACCATGGGTCAGACACTAACAGTCCATATGAACATTTGGAGTAGAGATGTCTTTAAATCTGTGCATCTCACATTTCTTTTGAGCTATTGCAATTTTGAGTAAGTGTTCAGAGAAGAAGCAGAAGCATAGATAGACTATTCTTTCAAAAAAATAGTGGTGAAGGGAAGGAGAGAAAAAATAGAATAATTCAAGAAAGTAGAGTTGAGGAAAGACATTTAAGTAAGGGGAGACTTGAAGAGTGAATAGGTATCTGTCTCCTTTTCTCCTTTCCTGCCACAACCAACCCAGTTCCCATCCTGATCTCCCCTCTCACCTGGGCCACAGCAACAGCCTCTTGATTGGTTGGGAACAGCTGCCAAAGCACATACCTCAAGCACAGGTCTGACCATGCACTCCTCTGCTCCAATAAACTCCAATTCTCCTTGATATCTTTAGAATCTGCTTGACTTGTAAAGCCCTGGACAACCTTCCTGCAACCTACCTTCCCAGGCTCATTATGCATTATTCCTTTTATGTACTCTACGATCTAGCTAAACTGGCCTTCTTGTGGTTCCTTGCACATAACATTCTCCCTCTGTGGCTTCATTGTCCTCCCTGCCTAGAATGCACTCACTCATCCCTTCTATCTCACTTCAAAGCTTAACTTAAATATCACCTGCTAGGGTACTTGAGATCTTTTTGATACACTGCCCCTGCTAGTGCCATCCCCTCTGAATTACCTTGTATTTAAGTTACGCTCAATTTGTATCAACTTATAGTAATATGCATCATTTCCTCTGACGGAATGTGAACTCTTGAAGGCTAGAGACTGTTTCCTTTTTATTTGTAGCCCAGCACCAGGCACATAATAGGTGCTGAATAAATACTTATTGATTGACTAAAGTTAGTAACAGGCTAGATATTGAAGATGCAAAGAGTCGTTGGGGATAGTTGCTGGAGAAAGGTCCCTGAGGTGGGATGGGATATGATCCAGAAAAAAAAAGTAGAGAATGAAACTTGGCAAGGAAGAGAGACATTTCTTTCTCAGATGCCAACTGAATGGATGAGAGAGAAGGTGAAAACACATAGGTCTTTTGTGATGGAAAGGAAGCAGCTGAGGAATGGTGAATGAAATTACTTCAATCTCAGTAAAGTAGGGGTCATGGTATTCTGTAGAAAGGGGAGGGGTAAGTGTGTGTGCACATGTGTATGCATACATGTGTGTGTGCACATGTGTGTATGTGTGTAATGGATGAATTTAAAGACTTGAGAAGAGTGTAAATATCTTGGAACAAGGGATGACTGAGAAGCAGTGAAGTCCCCCACCAAGACTGTAGCATGTGAATCTTTGGGTGCCTTCAGCACAATTTTTGCTTTCTTCAACAATGTTTGCCATCTTAGGCCTGGACATACAAAAAATGGTTAGTAGTGGTTACCAAGAGTTGAGAATTTTTAAGGTGAGAATTGTACGAAATTAAAGGGACAAGAGATTCTAGGATGGTGATGGTAGTGGCCAAATTTTCCAAATGATTGATGATATGGCCTAAAAGCATACCACCCTTGGTACCCAATCTCATTTGACCTAAAAAGCTGAGTGGGATTGGGCCTGGATAGTGTCTGCATGGGAGACTGTCTGGGAATATTGGTGCTGTGGACTTTTCCTTGAGGGGAAATGTGCTGTAGTACAGCACTTCTTAAACTGTGGGTCTTGACCTCACATGGGGGAATTTGGCAACAATAAATGGTTTCCGAACACACAATGACCAAAGATTGATTGAAAATCAAATATGTAATGAATATGAGGTGTTTTTGGAAGTGCTTGCCCATGTCTGCAGCCTTGGTTCTGAATACAAGCACACACTGTGCACTGCATGCGTCCTCAGGCCGTGCAATGCCAACCAACACTGTCAAAAAGTGAAAAAGGTTAAAGAAGTTCTGTGTAGTTGAGAGAATGCTTGGGTCAGAGTCAGGACGATCTAGGTTCAAATTCCACTTATGCTTGGTACATAGTAAGAATTACATAAATGTTTGTTAGTAGTGTGTCCACTGACAAGCAATCCATCTCTCACCCTCATTTTTCTTATCTATACAATGAAAGAGGGGAAGACTAGATGGTATCTGAGATCCCATCCAAGTCGAGATCCATGATCCTGTCTGTGGTAATCTGTCCATGGAGTTAGGGGAGTCACAGGGAAGGATAAAGAGAAATTTCCATAGGAATAAAGGAATGGAGAAAGGAGAAAAGTAGTAGATATTGGGAAGGGAGGGAAATTTCTGAGTTCCTGTTCTTAGAGTTGGAGTCATTTTAAGTGATCTCAGCAGAGTGGCTGAAGAGGAATGCCCATGAAAGTAATTGAAACTGAGAGAACAAAGAAATTGAAGGCTGATCTCTATTGATCAATAGAGATGCTAAGTTTCAGGCATAGTGCCTGAGGATGAGATAAAGAGAAAAACCAGCAGGTGCCAAAGGAAACCAAATGAGAAAAACCAAAAGAGAACCGGAGCATTTGAGAAAGTGGGAGTGTCCTGGAGGCTTGACATGTCCTAAACCCGAAGAGAAAATGGTATTATCTGATGGCATGAATGTCCAAGGAGGAGAGGCCACTGAGTGATGATGGAAGCAGCAATAAAGGATTAGCGTGGCAACCCCTCCCTCCTGACCCGGTGAGTCAGCAGGAGACGGGGAAAAAAAAGCTACTTCCACTGGGAGAGGATTTCAAGGGATGTGGAAGCATCAAGGAACTGCCAGGTTTCCTTTGATTCGAGGAAATGGGAGGAACATCCAAGATAATGCTGGAGGATGCAAGGGAATGTCTTTACAGTAGAATCAGGCTTAACGGAGAGGGCTAAAAGAGGAGTAGATAGAGGTATCAGAGAACTGCAGAGAAGTGATGAGCTGAGTAGGATGAGAGTATGGAATAAAGAGTAGAGGGAAAGGGTTTGAGTCTAGGACAACAGTTGAGACAGTATGGCATGGTGGTTAGAGTACTGGGCTTGAATTTAGGAAGACCTACGCTTACCTTCTGCTGCATACCTTTGGAAATGTGGGCAAATCAGGTTATTGCTCCAACCCTTAGTTTTCTCCCATGTAAAATGGAATTAAAAATGCCTGTAATATCTGCCTCAAAGGGTTGTTGTGGGGCTGGAGTGAGGAATGTAAAATGTCTGATAAGCACTGAAGAGCTATATGAGTAAATGTCAGCTCTTGTTATTACCTCTTAATAACAATGCTAATGAACCTTTCCCCTCCACCCCTAACCTAGAATTTCTTTTACATGTTTTTGAAATATGCGATATTTGTATAAAAGTTGAAGGTTTGATAAGAGTGGAAACATTTTAAAATATTGTCTATAAGGAATTACTAAAAGGCTTTCCGAGAGGTAGCGAAGGGAGCACATGAGTCGATAGGGACACCTTTAGTCTTTTCTTTTTCTACAATGTTTTTTGCTTGTTGCTCCTGATAAAGTTCCATTGATAAAACACCTTCAGAGCAGGGATTGTATCATTTTTTCCTTCTTGGTCTTAGTCAGCATAGTTCCTGACACATAGAGTGGAATCTATTATTTATTTATTGTTGATAATAGGAATAAGGAAAGAAAGAGGGAAGGTAACTGAAAACCCTACAAATAACAAGCAGGTTGAATTTTCTTCTTGGAGGAATTTACAAAATCAATCCTTTTAGAAGTAAGATCGTCTGATGGCCAACGTGTTTTTGACGGAGGACAGAATCAGAAACAATGGGACTTAACTTCAGCGAGGCAGAGAGAAGACTGTACCTGACCACAAGGTTCATGGTGGCATTAGAGTTAATGTAAGTGGTGTGTTAATGAGCCATTGCAGTAATGGCAGTGTGAGATGCAGGTAAGTCTAGGTCAAGGAAGAATTTACTAAGTGCCTACTACATGACATGCTAAGTGCTGAAGAGAGAGAGAAAAGCAAAAATACAGTTCCTCTCTGCAAGTTGCTCTCAGTTTATTGGTGGAAAAACATGCAACTAATTATGTACAAACAAGATATATACAGGGTAAATTTGGAGAAATCTGAGGGAAGACACTAAGAGCTAAGAGCATTGGGAAAGACTTAGAAGGTGGAACTTTATCTGGGACTTGTAAGTCATACTTTTTACCTTCAAAGAGTTTGCAGTCTAGTTGTGGAGACAAGACCAACCCACATGGAACAGAGAACAATGAAATGCTGAGTTGTATGATGCTGGCACAAAGTACTAAAATGAGGTTAAGGGAAGGACTGAGATCAGGGAGATCAATATGAGTCATAAGGAAGGTGGGACTTGAGTTGGCTTTGAAGGGTGGGTAGATCTAGGGAAGCAGAGGGAAGAAGAAAGAAAAGGCCTTGGGGGAGTGTGGAGGAGAGTGTAAATAACAGTGTTAAAAATATGGAGGTGTGAGAGACCTCTGAACAATCCAGTCCTAGGCTTTAGGCTACATCCCTTTCTAGGAGCTTCAGCTTCTCTTCTTAGAACTTCTGGGGGACTCCCTCATTTCTCAACATGCTCTCCATTTTGCTAATCACTGGATCCCACTGATCTTTACAACTTCCTCTGTCTCTGCTACATATTATGTGGGTGGCCATGGACAAGTTACCTTCTCGAGATCTTATCTGTAGGATAATCTCAAAACTCTATGATCCTAAAGTTCATCGGGTTTAACTTGGTCTCCATGATCTACTTTATTAATAACAGTAACAGTTATCACTTATGTAGTGCCTAAAGATTTGCAAAGTACTTTAAGTATGTTATCTTTAGGCTAGGGTCTCTGGCTCTCTTATGGCCCCAGTATTCACTCCCAGAATACACCAAACCAGGTTTGGGATTTTCCTACTTGAGTCCTCTGCATGTTACACATTCACCCATTCCATCATAATAGTGTTTCTATCAGCCAATCAAAAAGTCTCTTGCTTGAATGGTGGGTAGAGAGAGTTCTTTGACTAGGTTGCTGAATAATTGCTTAGCTAAGTATATGCCCCCCCCCTTTCCAATCAAGGAAAATGTAACCAATGTTCTTATAACTTTAGAAATCAGGATAATTAAACAGAACTCTAGTTCACCCTCAGAGTTTACAAAAACCAGCCCTTTATTAATGGAAGAGATCTATGACTGTCTTTGAAAAGTTAGGAGTCAGCCTTGCTTTCAATGAGGAGGATTAACCGAAGCAGAAGTCCCTTGTAGCCCAGAGATACTGGCGGGGGTGTGCTGGAGCCAGCTTGAACTGGCTTGGATTCTGATTGGTAAGTTTTCAGTGTGAGCATTTACACCTTGGAAATTGGCAAATGCTACAAATCAGGGCTTGCCAAGGTATAAATGCTCTCATTTAGAATTGAACAATTAGCTCTTCAAAGCCTGTTCAGATGGCTTTAGCACACTCCTAGAATTGGTCTTTGTTTCTCTTTCTCTCTCTCTCTCTCAAACACACACACACACACACACACACACACACACACACACACACACACACACACACACACAGTCCGCTTGGTGTTACTGTACCTTTGTACTATGTCTGATGGAATGTACTCCTTTGTCACCTCTCCTTAAGCACCACCTTCCCCTTTTCTGATCTCTCCAGTTGCTAATATCCTCCCTCCTTTAAAATCTTCCCTCCTTAGTTACCCAGTATTCATGATATCTATTCTGTGTAATCTTATATATGTACATTTTATCTTCCCCAATAGAATATAATCTCCTTGACAGTCAGGATTGTTCGATTTTTTTTTTTTGCTTTTATATCCTCTTATCTCAAATGAGATAATTATAAATCATTTAGCACAGTTCCTGGCACTTCCCTCCCCCCACCAATGCCTAACAGTGTTTGTCCTTAATATATGCTTATAGATTAATTAACTGCTATATCTTTCAAGGAATCTTGAATAATTTTGATGGGTAAATGAGAGACACTTGGAAGAGAGTCTTTAAGGTGAGATTTTGCTTTACTGCATCCGTTTTTAAAAAATCAAGAAACTATAAGCACGGTGGGACCTCATATTTTCTAAATTTTTCAGTCAATTGTGTGAGGTTAAAGATTAGTTTGTTGTGGAATGTGTATATATATGTATAGATATTTTAAATAAAACAATTTTTTATGTATGGGACAACTTTGGGCAAGTCACTTAACCTCTGTTTACCTCAGTTTCTTCAACTGTAAAATGGAAATAATAGTAGTACCTACCTCCCAAGGCTGTGAAGATCAAAAGGGAGAACATTTGTAAGGAACTGAGCATAATACCTGACAGAGAGTAGGTGCTATATAAATACTAGCTATTATTTATTGTTGTTTTTAGTTATATAGGTCACTATTTGTTGATATTCTTTGGATCAGTTGTTTTTTGGGGGGGTAATACTGCAACATTTTCCCCTCACCTTTGGTATCTTCACCTTTTTTCAGATACATGTAAATTGATTCCCCGACACTCACAGTAGTGCCACTTCTACCAGAGATCTGTGTGCACTTGATCTAGTCTATTTCATTTTTTCCTAATTAATGTCATTTCTGCCTCCTAGATAAGCATATCCAGGACAGTGATGTTAAAGTTCAAGTACAATAGCTGCCCTTTTCTCCATGGTGAAAGTAATCATTGAAAAAAACATCCTTGAAGGTATTTTCCGTTTTTTAAAATTTGCTGCCCTCTTTTCATTTTCATAATTAAATGTCCTCAGGTTGACTTTGCTGAAGTGGGTCTCTCATCAAGTTCCTTTAAACTGATTCTACCCTCCACTGCTTGTCTCAGTTTTATGAAGTTACCTCATGCATGATCTTCTATCACTTTTGTCTATGAAATTTAAATTTCATGTAAATTCATGTAAACATGAAGTTTACATTTCAAACTGGTACTGCCTCTGGTTGCCATCTCTTTCCATTTTGCCAAATAAGTTAAAATATTTGATTTTGTTTCATTTTTTCTCATTTTTATTATTTCTTCCAGCTATATATAAAATTTGATCTTCATTAGAGTAATTTAGTGGCCTGACTATATAGATAAGTTGATTCAGAACTGAGTCCTACATTACTAATGAATCATTTCTTCTCTGTTAAGATACAGTAAATTTCATTATTTGTAATGCTATTAAGGACTTAACATGTCAAGCTTTTATCAATTTATTTTCTTTTTCTTAAATTTTTTTTAGCTTTTATTTAGTATTTTATTTTCCACTCAGTTACATGTAATAACAATTTTTAACACTCATCTTTAAAACTCTGAGTTCCAAATTCTCTCTCCTCTCCCCGCCACCCGCATCATTGAGAGGTAAGCAATTCGATAGGTTGTCCATGTGTAGTCTTGCAAAAACATATCCACAATAATTAGGTTGCAAAGAAAAACATACACAAAAAAACCTCAAGAAAAATAAAGTTAAAAAAATATACCTCAATCTGTTTTCAGATACAATCAGTTCTTTTTCTGGGAATGGAGAACATTTTTCATCACAAGTCCTTCAGAACTGTCTTAGATCATTGTATTGCAAACAACAGCTAAGTCATTCACAACTGATCATCTTACAATGTTACTATTACTTTATGCACAGTATATTTCACTTTGCCTCAGCTGATGCAAGTATTTTCAGGTTTTTCTGCTCATTTCTTATAGTACAATAGTATTCCAACATAATCACACACCACAACTTGTTCAGCAATTCCCCAATTCATAGGCTTCCCCTCAACTTCTAATTCTTTACCTCCAGAAAAGAACTGATATAAATATTTTTGTACATATAGATCCTTTTCTTTTTCAAAAAATCTTTTTAGGGATACAAAACTAGTAGTAGTCTTGCTAGGTCAAAAAGTATGCATGGTTTTATAACTCTTTGGGCTTAGTTACAAATTGCTTTACAGAATGATTGAATCAGTTCACAAACTTACCAACTATGCATCCATTTATTTTCTTGAAAAAAGTATATTTAATTTAGAAGCATGAGGCTTCTATGTAATCTGAAAATCGTTGGCCACTCATGCCTTATTCCTGTCCTATGTTTCTTAATAGATTTCTCACTTTTCTCTCCTATTCCTGCTTTTACATTGAAGTCTTCCACTACAAACCTCAAATATTCCAAGTGATTGTTGATTTAATTTTGAGTATCTAATTAAATTTTTCAATTCAATTCACATCTCTTCATCCTCTTGCCACTGATATTGGTACATAAGTTGTATTATTTTTCTTGTTGACTTTTTTTGCTCACGTTTAGCATGAGCTATACTATAACATCAGCTAATCAAATTACTTACACAATCATGTTTCTTTTTGGCTTTGGACACATGATAAAGGCAATGCCTACAGTTCCTTTATTTACCTCTCCAAGGACAACTTGTGAGACCTTCTTTCATTTGACTGTAACATTCTTCTTTCTTCTGATTTCCCTTATAGCAAGAATGCCATCATTGTCATGACTAATTTCCTTCAGTAATATGTTCACTTGTGAATCAGCTGAGCTCATATTTTGAGTACTAACAGTTAAGTTCAAGTTTATAAACACTTGAAAACTCATGAGATTCTTATACCCCTCTGCTGCTATCACAGCAAATATATAAAGAGGATGACAACAAATTTTATATTTTTCTTTGTGTCATGGTTTGCCATGAAACAGATAGTCATACATGTAAATGAACTGACAAGGGAAATGCAGTCTGCTCTCAATTATCTGTGTCAATGGAGGACTGGCATGACCCAGGTAATCCAAAATAGCAGGTTGTCTTTTTTTGGGGGGGGGAAGACAACCAGAGTTAAGTGACTTAGCCAAGATCACCCAGCTAATGTCAAGTGTCTGGTACCAGATTTGAACTCAGGTCCTCCTGACTCTAGGGTCGGTGTTCTATCCACTGCACCACCTAGTTGTACCCCATAGCACGTAGTCTTCAAAGTCAATACCACCTGGGTTTGAACTGCATGACATCTTTTTGAGGGCACCAAATAACTTTTATTGGGTATGTACCATCAGGGTTCCCGTACATCCCAAATTCTCAGAATTACTGAATTTTTGAATGGGAAGAAGCAACCTCCATTCCTTTAGAGTTGGAAGGGAAGTGACCATCCATGCCAACTATGCCTGCTATAACTTATTCAACAAATAGTTCCAGAGGCAATCTATGTGGTGGATGAAAGTCAACCTAGGATGCAAAATGACTGTCTTATACTTCTTCTGTATACTCCACAAAGGCACACAAATGGCACTCGCTGATTACTCAGTATATGATTGATTCGTTGGCCATAGACAATCTATACTGTGCATAATCTGTATCTGGTTGAGAAAAGACTTGCTGTACTTTAGAAGTGTGATATATTGCATCACCACCAGCCATCCAGGGTTTTCTTGGAAAAGATACTGGAGTGGTTTGCCTTTTCCTTCTCCAGCTCATTTTACAGACGAGGAAACCAAAGCAACACGGTAAAGTGACTTGCCCAGGGTCACACAGCTAGTAAATGTCCGAGTCTGGATTTGAACTCAGGTCTTCTTGCCACTGTACCACCTACCCATCCTATCATAAGAATTATAACCAATCACTCCTCCCCTTGTACAGTTGAAGTTTTTAAACCAAGTGTAGAGCTTCTCCTTATCAAATTTCTGATGATTAGATTTCCTCTCCCTTTCCACTCCCATTGTTCTAGCCTTTTTGGAATCTTTTGGAATTCTGATACTATCATCCTTAGTGCTAGCTTCTTTCTCAGCTTTGTGTTATCCACAAGTGTTAAGCATGTCATCTATACTTTCAGTATTGAAAAGAAAAATGTTTGACAGTCCTTGGCTAATGATAGATTCCTGGGACACTTTACTGGATACCTCCCTCTAGCTCAGTATTATTTTCTGGCAAAGAGCAAACACTTAATAAATGCTTGTGGATTGATTTGGATCTCTTAATCTCTTCTTGTTGGGTCTAATAATTCACTTAGTTCTGAATCCACCCAGTTATGCTCCCTAAGCCCTATCTGCCTATCCTGTGAGGACAACATAAGAAGCTTTGTCAATAGCCTTGCTGAAATCCAGAAATATTCTATCTATGACATTATCCTGATTTAGCATAATGCTTGGCGCACAATAATGGGCTGGAAATGTTTTTTTCATCATCCATTCACCCATTCATTGATAGACTAGGTCTTTTCACCTAGTGACAGAAAAGGAAATGAGGTTAGTTTGGCATAACTTTGTCTTGATGTACCTATAGCAGATCTCTTAGAGATCAATCACCATTAGGAAATGTTGCTTCCATGGCTAAGGGCTCACAAATCATTCCTATTTAGAAATTTTTCAGGAATAGATATTAAGCTCAGCAATCTGTAGCTTGAAGAATTTAGTTTTTACCTTTTTTGAAAATTGGGACAACATTGGCCCATGTCCAACAGAGCAGCATCTCTGGGATTTTTCAGAAATCATGCGGTACTCACACAGATATTTTTCCTTGTTAAGTAAGGTCCAATAGACTACTAAGCACATTCCGAGAATTCCAGTGGTAGATCTTCCCAAGTCAAGCTTTCTGGGGATTGTTTATTAATCTGTGTAATGTCAACACAGAAGGAGGAGAGTAGAGGAGGAGAGGGGGTGCTGTTTCTTCTTTCTTCCCTTAGGAAAATAAGATGCAGATTGGTTCCTAGGCTGGGAAGATATTGCTATAGCTCCCGAAGTATTCTCACGATAGCCATGTTTCCTCCCTTTCTTCACTTTTTTCCTTCATAAGCTTTAGCCCTAATGATATCTTTCCCTCCCTCTTCTGTCTCAGGTTCTTATAGCCATATATAGTTCTTATAGCTCTGTGGCCACAGCTAAAGACAATCCCACATTCTGGCTGGCCTCATGCCTGAAATGCTCTCCCTTCTATCTTCACCTCCAGGCTTCCTAGGAGACCTTCAAGTACCAGCTAAAATCCTACCTTGTATAGGAAACCTTTCCCCATCTCCTTTAATTCCAGTGCCTTCCCTCTGTTGATTATTTCCAACTTACTGATTATCTAATTTGTTTGTGTATTATCTCCTCCATTAGACTGAGAGCTCCTTGAGAGCAGGGACCATCTTTTACCTTTCTTTGTATCCCCAGAGCTTAGCAAAGAGTCTGACACACAGTAGGCTCTTAATAAATGTTTATTTTGAAAAATTTAAAGAACATGAAAGCTGGAAGGAATCCTAGAAATCACAAGACTATAGAAGAAGACCTTAGAGGATACATTGTACAACTCCTTTATTTTATAGATGAGGAAACCAAACCCAGAGACTTCTTCAGGGTCACATAGATAACAAGTTGCAGAGCCACAATTTCAATCTGGATACCCTAAATTCAGGATTATCATACAGTCTATCCCTACTCTCTTTCTTTTTTACAAATGAAGAACTGAAGAGGTTTAGTGAGATGAATTCCACATTCACACAGCTAGTTAGGGACAGAAGCTGGATTAAGTGAGAATGGGGTATTCTTTCTATCACATCTTACAGCCTCACTCTTATCCTGACCTTGTTCTTACTTCTTGGCAAAAACCAAGCCAGGGTTAACTCAGGATTATAGTCATTATTGTAAGATTAAATTGTATTGTAATTAATACCACTAACATCAATAGATCACAGTTCTCTAGCATTCTCTTTTTAGGAGTTCAAAGTATATGACATAACTTTTCCTCATCCATCTCCCTATATAATGGAGAGGTGGCCAGAACAATTTTCCTTGTCAAAAGCACAAGGGGAACTGAGGCCCAGAGAGCTTGAGTGACTTGAAATGGTCATACAGTTTGTCATAGGCTGAGTCAGGAGGAAAGTTCCACATTTCCATACAGTCCAGCACTTTAACCCCTGGTTGACTTTTGGTTACGAGCATGCGATCCCAGATGTTAGTTGAAATAGCTCAAGTTTTTTAAACCAATGTGAAACAACAACCCTAAAGGACTAGTGGAAGAGGCTAATTGTTACAGGCCATGACTAGGAGTACAGTTTTTCGATTTCAGATATTTATGCCAAGAAAGCCTACTCTTCCCACCACAGTGCCCTTTCCCGAACCTTTACTACCACACCCTATGCACCTAGCTTCTCACAGCCTGGGTGGTCCCCCCAGACTCTAGCCAGCTTGGCTCATTTCCTCAGCTTCTCCTTCAGTCCCTGCCCCCTCCTTTTTGAACCTTACCAGGACTTAAACATATTACTTATTTTAAATACTCTTTTCTTTTTACATTTTGAGTTCCAATTTCTTTTCTTCTCTTCAACCCTCTCCCTCATTCACTGAGAAATCAATCTATATGATATTAATTATACATGTGAAATCATGCAAGACATATTTCCATGTTGATCATATTTCCTGGAAAAAAGGAAGAAAAAAAAAGTGAGAAAACCGTACTTCAATTTGTATTTAGAGTTTTTCAGTTTTCTCTCTGGAGGTAGATAGCATATATTCATCACGAGTCTTGGAATTGCCTCAGATTACTGTAACTGACCAATGTGGCCAAGTCTTTCACAGTTGATCATCTTTACAATGATTGCTGCTACCGTGCACAATGGTCTTTCCATTTTTCTCACTTCACGTTGCATAGGACTTTGTTTTGCTAACTCTCTACTAATAAATTTTTCCATGTAATGGTATCTCACAGAATCTGTTATCACATAAGCATTATCTCATATGTCATAGACTCTCCTAGTCAGGGAGACCCTGACTCAGGGGGTCAACTAGTTTAATCCATACTTAAACAAGAATTTCCTCCTAATATATCCAAGGGCCTATCCAATCTTTGCTCAAAGCCCTTTTGGATAGCTTGAATAGCTTGACTTATTAGGAAGTTTTCCTATTTGTCCACATCTGTACAATTTCTACTCATTGTTCTTAATTCTTCCCTCTAAGGTCAATCAGAAAAAAATCTCATCCCTCTTTCTCATGATATCTCTTCAAATATGGGAAGCAGCTGCCATGTCAATGACTCTTTCCCCATCCCTCCAAGTTTTCCCTTCCTCAGGTCAAATCTATTCATTTCCTTTAGTGGATCTTACTATGGAAGAGACTATTTGCCTGTATTTTATAGAAATTAAGGCCTGAAGGGGTAAGGTCTGACTTCTCCCAGACAAGTGGCTGAACTGACATTAGAACTCACTCCACAACTGAAGCAAAAAATGCCTGAAATCCTTCCGGCTAACCTTTCTCTAATTACACATCTGCAAACCACTGAGTCACCTCAGAATCGAAGATCCAGAGGACTCGGTTCCCCAGTCATCTTCTCCCAATTTATCTAAAGGAATGTAAGCTCCTTTCAGAAAGCCAAGGTGCCAGGTTAAGTGTCAGCTCTGGTCCCAGGAAGAGGAAGAGGTATTATTTTTAAATTATGATGCATAGATGTGTGCACTGGAGCCAGGGAGGAAAGATGTGGGAGGACCCTGTCTCTCTCTTCTCGGTCTCCCAATCATCTGATGAAATGTCTAGAGCCAGGAGATCTCTCTTTTCCTTGACAAGCTGCTAGATGAGTGTGCCATCCCCACCCTTCTCCACCCCTGATTGGCATCTGTTCCAGAGTGGCAGTTAGTCACAAGATTCAGTGTTCAGTTTCTTCTCTCAGTCCTTGCAATTGGGAGCTAGAGAGCTCAAAATAGGGCATGGAGAAGGGGAGATGGGGAGGAATAGGACAGAGTGGGTACCCAGTTGTGTACTAACCCATTCAGACACTTAGACCAACCATAACTGAGTTTAAGTCATTGGTTATATACAAGAGCACAGTTAATTAGTTCACATGACAGTCTTATTATGAAGATAGCTTAACCAATCCAAGATGAGTTAAGCCATGACTTTAGTTTCATTAATAAGATGGGTTAACCAACTGCAGAAATATCTATCCTGCCAGATAGGTGCATTTCTGATTGGAGAATTTTTAACATTACTCATTATTTTTGTATTTACAAGAATGGTAAAAGGCTTCTTTGTAAAAAATGAGATTTTATTTTTTAAAAATTTATTTATTTTTTCACTTAAGAGTATTTTATTTTTTCCAATTACATGTAAAGATAGTTTTCAACATTCACTTTCATAAGATTTTGAGTTCCAAATTTTTCTCTCTCCCTCCCTTTGCCCCTCCCCAAGATGGCAAACAATCTGATATAGACTACATACGTATAATCATATTAAACATATTTCCACATTAATCAGGTTGTGAAAGAAAAATCAGAGCAAAAGGGAAAAACCACAAGGGAAAAAAATAGAAGAGAGAGAAAATAGTATGCTTTGATCTGTATTGACTCTATAATTTTTTCTCTAGATGTGGGTAGCATTTTCCATCTTGAGTCTTTTAGAGTTGTCTTAGATCACTGTATTGCTGAGGAGAGATAAGTTTACCAAAATTGGTCATTGCACGCATTGCTGTTATTGTGTACAATGTTCTCTTGGCTCTGCTCACTTCACTCAGCCTCAGTCCATGTAAGTCTTCCAGGTTTTTCTGAAATCCACCAACTCTTTATTTCTTAGAGCACAATAGTATTCCATTGCATGAAGAATTATTTTTCAGTAGCAATTATCACTGCCCAAGCGGAACAGCTGAACACTAATGGTATCTTCTGGCACTATATTTATCTAGCATCTCTTATTTCCCTTGGCAGCTAGATAGCTCAGTGGGTAAAGCATTGGACCTGGAGTCAGGAAGACTCATCTCCCTGACTTCAAATCTGGCCTCGAACATTTACTGGCTATGTGACCCTGGGCAAGTCACTTCACCCTGTTTGTCTCAGTTTTTTAATCTATAGAATGAATTGGAGGAGGAAATGGTAACCTACTCCAGTATCTTTGCCAAGAAAACCCCAAATGGGGTCACGAAGAGTCTGAAACAACTAAACAAATATTATTTCCATCCCACTTGACCTTAACTAGATTGCATTCTTTTTGAGGTCAGAGACTGTCAGTTTTCCTTCCTTACCGTCACATCCTAGCCCAGTGACTCATGGTGTAATAGAAAGGACCTGGATTTGAAATAATAGGTCCTGCACATGATGGGAACTTAATAAATGTTTGATAAATAAATAAATGAATGAATGATACTGTGGGAGAGTGGAAGGGCATTGATTCACAGTTAGGAGACCAGAGCTCAAAGCCAAGCTCTGACATTTATTAGTGGGGTGTGTGATCAAACCCCTTAAGCACCTCTTCAGTCTCATTTCCCTCATCTGTGAAATGGGGGTAATAACCATTGCACTCATACGTCTAGAGCAAAAAAGGAGCCTTGTAGGTCATTTAGTTCTGCCTCTTTATTTATAGATAAGAACACTGAGGCCTGAAGCAGTTAAGTGGCCTGCCCAAGGTCACACAGCCAGGGAGCATCACACATGGGATTTGAACTCAAGACCTTTCATCATACCTCCAATCAACATTCTTTCTAAGGCACCATGTTACCTCTTTCTCCAAGGATTATTTTGGGGAAGTTCTTTGTAAACTTTAAAACCCTTGTCAATCTACAATTGTTACCATCTACCAATTCTATACTGAAGAGTTCTAGTGAATTTGTATGTATGGATATTAATCACAGTGCTGGGAGCTAGCAAAGGGAGAAGAAGAAGGGAATAAGCATTTATTAAGCACTTACTGTAAACCAGCCATTCTACAAAGTGCTTTGTAAATATTATGTCATATGATCCTTGTAACCATCCTGGGAAGCAGGTACTACTATGATCCCCATTTACAGCTGAAGAAACTGAAGCAGAGAGAGGTTAAATGACTTGCCCAGTAAACGTCAGGCTGGATTTGAGATCAAGTCTTCTTAACTCCAGACTCCAGGCTCCCTAGTACTCATTCCCCCT
This sequence comes from Potorous gilbertii, assembly GCA_028658325.1. Lineage (NCBI taxonomy): Eukaryota > Metazoa > Chordata > Mammalia > Diprotodontia > Potoroidae > Potorous > Potorous gilbertii. Next base: position 605,337,647 of record CM053770.1, read on the forward strand.
GGGCCACCTATCTGAAATAACTGCTACCTCTTTTCACTCTAAGTCCCAAAGTATGCAAGTTGGTACCAAGAATTATAGGAATCACATCTTCTTCTTTGTGATCTTTCCTACTAACAAGTTAGGTGATTTGTCCTCTAAGAAACAGGGGAGTCATTGAATACAATTAGTCCTTCAAATACAGCTCTGACATCCCATAATCCCCACAGCTCCTCATTCTGCCTTTAGACTCTGCCTTGGGAGGAGGGGGAGGGGACATAACTTTGATGGTTAGTTGGCATGAGATCTAGGATCTAGTCAAGAATCAGTCATTTGACCCGCTTGTGTGACCTCGACAAGTCGCTCAACTTTTCTGGGCACCTGTAAAATGGAAGAGTTGGATTAGATCATCTCTAAGGTACTTTCCAGCTCTGAAGTTTTATGATTCTGTGATGTGCTTCCTGCAAGTCAACATGCTCTGAACTATGGGAAGAGAGGAGGGAGAGTGGTCAAGGGTGGTCAAGGGCTGGACAAGGGGTGATTGAGCATTCTAATAAAAAAATATTTATTAAATGTTTGCTATGCATCAACCACTGTCCCAAGAACTGGGGATACAAATACAAAGATAATTCCTTGCCCTCAAAAAGCTTAAACTGTAATGGGGCAGACAACATGGATAGCAATAGGATATTATAAACTACACAGAGTAGCATTCCAAGTAAAGTTTGAGAAGGCTTATATGAACTAATACAGAGTGAAGTAAGCAGACCCTGGAATGATGAGTACAATGATTTCCACAATGAAAAGGAAAAATTAACCCAATACAATGAACCTGACTGCTCTGTAATTATGCCTGAGCCTCTTCCAGAAAGGAGCTAAGAAAATCTACCTCTAGCTTATTATTGCAGAGTTGGGGGACCATGGGTATAGAATATTGCATGTACTGTCAGACACAGTTGATGCATTGGATGTTTTTTGCTGGGATGTTTCTCCATCCCCAAGGGAACAAAGGAAGGTTCATTGGGTTGAAAGGAAGGAGGGATACATTCAGATAAGAATATGATACAAAAACAAAATCGCTGATGAAAAATATAGTAAAATATAGTGCCTAGAACTGAATACAATATACAACAGGTGCCATTTGAGCATTACACAGTATATAACAGGGATAATTCTTCCCTAGTTATAGATGCTTCCACACTTTCAAAGATCCAGGATGTCATCTATGTGGGCATCCCTCACAACAGGGCAGACTGTGAGAGTGGTGAGTTTGGGAAGTCAAGGTCCCCAAGAATGTCAGACTTCACAAAAGACTTCATTGTATGATGTCTATATAAGCCAGTTTCCAAGTCAGATGCTAGCACTAAAGAGGTTCAAAGGAAGTCTGGCTGTTGAGCTCTCAGCTCAACTCTATTGGGTGTATTGAGGTGGAAAGAGAGAGGGCTGTGGAGTCAAATGACTTAGACTCAACTCTCCCCTCTGATATTTCCTAGCTGTAACAATAGGATTTGCACTGCCTATCTTAGAGAACTGTACTTTGTAAGCTTTAAAATGTTATACAAACACCAGTCATTGTTATTACATTAACTTTGGGCAAGTCATGTAGCCTGGCTGGGCATTGGTTAAGTCAGCATAATGCTAGGTGACCTCTAGGATCCCTTTCTGCTCAAGATTTACGATCCTAGGACTCTGAACACTCCTGACCTTGCCCTACTTTGGGGGATATTCTGAAGGTAAAATGACATCAAAAACAAAGTGCTTTTAAACAATTCAAATTGTTGTGCAGGTGGGAGAAGGGGAGGGAGGAGAGGGCACTCCCTAACAGGATACCAGTGGCCTGAAAGAATCCAAAGATAGTCCCATATTCCTCAGAATCAAACTCCTTAATTCTATTTCTTCAGAAGGAAAAACCGAGGCATGGAGGAGAACACCAACATGATGGCCAGGAATGGAACCCAGGCATTTGTACCAGACAAGCCTTTCTGCTTACTCTGAGGCTGAGAGGGAGGCAGGGGCATCCAACCAGGTTGAGCTCCTCTCCCACCTAGGTTTCCTGGATCCTGCTCAGCCCCCTGCCTGGCTCCTAATTTTCAGCTCCCCCACCCCACCCTAGGCGCCTGTGTGGGAGGCCCTGGCTGAAGGACAGGGGAATCTGGCTTTGGCAAGAAGGATAAACTTCCCCCGACCCCGGTAGGAGCCTCTCTCTCCCACACAGGGCTCAGAAGCCCCATTGGGCTGGAGGATAACTGTAAATCCACCGCCCACGGAGACAGCTGGGTCCAGGGTGCCTCTTGCAGACTTAACCCTTTCCAGGGCTGCTGACCTGCCGCTGGACTTGGTCTTCTGGTCCTTGGCCTGTTATCTTCAGCACACATAGAGCAAGTACGAGTGAGAAAGGGGTGGGAGCCATTCAGTGGGCCAGCAGGGTGCTTCTGCCCCAATGCACAATGTTTCCCAAACAGTCTAGAGTCCTTGGAAGGAAGCTTGGGTATTGTTTATTGTGGGGCTGCTGGGAAGATGGCCAGACTCTAGTTAACCCTTTGTGAGGTTTGTGGGGAGGATTCTTCTGCAGCAAAGAGGTTATTAAGGTCATGAGCCTCCTCCATCATAACAAGAATCCAAAAGCCCTTTACTCAACACTAAATAGGGATGAATGCCAGTATGAGAATATGCCCATAGACCTGGTGGATAACTAGCTGCTTGAGGAGTACTGAAAGACTTAGCTACCTTAAGACATCTTCTCTTCTGGCCTTCCTTGAAGTCATGACCATGAAGATCACTAAGGGATTAGGTAAAGGAAGTAGAGGCAGAGATATTGTCTCCAGAGGGCCACCTTTAAAAATATAGGCTGGATCTCTCATTCATTTAGTGTATTAGTGATTGGAATTCTTTCATGCTCTAGTGAAGTATGATTCCATCTGGTGTTGTGGAAAGGACAACAGGCCTGGAGTCAAGAGGCCTGGTGTTGATCTCTTGCTGTGACAGATGTTAGCTGTGTAACCTACATCTTGAGACTTCAGTTCCTCATCTGTAAAATGGACATAGAACTTGTTGTTCTTGGTCAAACTAGTTGTTGCGGGGGAATTTTAAAATGCTATAGAAGTTTATATTGTTGTTACTTAGTAGATGATTAAGTCCTTGGGAGCAGGAACTCTGGGTTTTCTTTTTTTCAACTCCATGTTCCCAGTTCTAGTTGGGCTGAGTGTAGTGGGTGATAAATCACTGTTCATTGAAGTCAATTGAATTGTGAGGGCTCCCCTTTCACTGGTGAAGTCTACAACCTCTCCATGTCTTAGTAGACAGTCTTCTAAGGTTGCTTCTGTTGAAAAAATCATCCTCAGGTGTCCACTTCTCTGGAAGAGAGCCTTTCCAGAATTAACTATGTTAAAACCGTGGACCATCCATTGCAGGCTGAGAATGAAAAGTTTTCCAACTAGATTGGGCTGACCAAAACTTATGCATCTTTGTCAAAGTCAAGAGAACCCAGAATCAGTACTGTAGCATGACAAGGTTTCAGGAGAAGATGGTGTAGGAAGGAGTCGTTGGAATCACAGTGTGTTCACGTACAGTGCTTCTATACTGGAAGCTCAGTACAGAAAGTGCCCGGATGGACGTGCTCTGACGTGACCCTCCCAGCAACCCTATGAAGTAGGCTGAGCAGGGACTAATCTTCATATTTTATGTATGAAGGAGCTGAGGCTCAGAAAGGTTAATCATTTGGTCAGTCTTGCAGCTAGTCTTTGGTCAAATTCATTCATTAAGATAGAGAACAGATGAATTGGGTGGGAATGAGATCCAGTGCAAGGACATTCCAGTGAGAAGATGATGACCTAGGCAAATCTTAGTGGGTGGGGGAGTGGGAAACAGCATAGGAGTCCAGGCAAGGGGGCAGAATCAAGGCATAGCACTGGGGATAATATGTGTGTGGGGGGCTGGGGGGGACCTCTAAGATAAAATTTTCCTACTTCATAGCTTTGCCTAGAATTATACCATGTCCTGTGCTCTAGGCAATTATCATTCAAAATAGTTCATTAATCAATCAGTAAGTGTTTAAAAATTGCTTTATTTTTATTTTGAGCTTCATAAATGGCAAGTAAAAGACATTTGCATATACTTAATAGAATACAAAGAAGAGGTTTGTACATGAAGCTGTAGATTTCTTTTACGTAAAGCTTCCTTTTCTTTTTCACTATATAATAAATTCAACCTGTAGCTTTCAAAACTGCCTTGTTTGTCTCTCTTTCTTTTTGGCCTTCCTTTGGTTCCCTTCATTTAAAAATTGTCTCTCTGGCCTTTTTTTTCCTTCTCTTTCTCTTTCTTTCTCTTTGTCTCTTCCTTTCCTTCCTTCCTTCCTTCCTTCCTTTCTCTTTCTTTTTCCCCTATCTCTAGGGCCCTTCCACCTCTAACCCTTCCTACCACTGAAAAACCAAAACAAACCCTTGTGACAAACATCAGTAAGCATTTATTATGTGACTGCCATGCACCCAATACTGTACTAGGTTCTGGGGACAAAGACAAAAGTGAAACAGTCCCTGGTTTCAAGCTTACCTTGAATCAGGAAAGATATATAAACATATATAGGTATATACAAAGTATAACTGAAGTAAATATTATATGTACAAGCAAAAGAAATATTTTTGGGAAAGAAAGGAGGTCAGGAGAAACTTTATGGAGAAGGTGATGTTTGAACTGAGTCTTGAAGGAAACTAGGATTTTTTAAGAAGTGGAGGTGAGGTAGCAAGGTATTCCAGGCTTGGATTCTGTTCCTGGCAATAGAATGAGTCTGTTTTCCAAGGACCAACATTGTTAACTATGCAAAGGATCAGCATGTGCCAGCAATTACATCCCTCCTAGTAGAGCCTTCAAGAACCCAGGGGTTCCCCACTGGTATAGGCATTGACACATCTACCAGCATCCAAGGCCTGATATTCACCATTCAAGTTTTAGTACTTTTAGTTAAATGCTGCTCCTGTTCCTTAACCCCCATGTACTAGCAAGAGTATTAGACTGTGAGTCATTAACCTTGGGTTTAAATCCCAACTCTTCTATTGTCTACTTGTAGGTTCTTGAGGAAGTCACTTCATTTCCCAGAGCCTCAGTTTGCTTAGTTGCAAAATGGGTAGGATAATATCTTCCCTCCCCACCACAATGATTAGTCATCAGAGTTTAATGAAATAATATCTATGAAAACTTTTTGAAAATGGTAAAGGACTACAAAAATGTAGGAATCACAATTGTCTTCTTTTAAAATATAAATATCTCATGGCAGAAGTGACTCATTCATTCACTAACTTGTTCTTCATGAGGTTTCTCAAATGCCTTTTCTTTACAGGACCAGGTGTTTTGGCTGCCAATTCAGTATTCTTTCCATCTTTTCATGCTCTGGGAATCGCATTGTAGGAAGGATACTGACAAGCTTGAGTATGGACAGGGGAGGGTGATCAGGACAGTAAGTATGGACAGGAGAGGGTGACCAGAACTGTGAGGGGCCAGGAGACCAGAACATAAGCAGAGCTATTAAAGGAAATTGAATCCGTTACTAAGCTCTTAAGATATACAAGACACCATTCTAGGAAATGGAGATCCAAGGCAGAGATAATAGTATTTGCTAGCACTTATGTAGCACTTTACAAATATAATGTCTCATTTGATACTTACAACATCCCTGAGAGGTAGGTTCTATTATTATGTCTATTTTATAAATGAGGAAAAGGAGGAACAGAGAGGTTAAGTGACTTGTCCAGCTTCATACATGTAATCTCTAAGTTATATTTGAATTCAGGTCTTTTGGACTCAAGGTCTAGCACTTTTTCTTGCACCTACTTTCCTGGGAAGAAAAATAAATAATACAAAAATAAAAAAGAGTAATCCCTGTCCAAAAAGTGTTTGGTTCTACTAGGGGATGTAACCTGCACATAAGTCAGCAAGTACACGGTAGCTTGAGGACTCTTACAATTGGGGAGGGGCACAGGAAATCTTCAGAGAGGAGGCAAAACCAGGGAGAGAAGCAACTTGGGAAGTTTAAGAGTGATTTGGAATAAGGATTTGATGGATTTCCTCAAATATTTGAAAGACTGTCCCCATGGAGGAGGAATTAGATTTGTCTGCTTGGCCTCAGAGGGGAAAACGATTGGAAATTGAAGAGAATCAGACTTAGGTTTGATGTAAGAAAAAGATATTCCAATAATTACAGATGTCCTCCCCCCATCCTCCCCCAAATAAAAGGAATTAATTGCCCCAGCAAGTAATGAGGTCTCCATCGCTCTAACAAGGCTAGGTGACCACTTGTTAGGGATGTAGATAAAATTCATGAGTAGGTTGAACTAGTTGAGTTCTCTCCCAACTCAGACTCATTTGTTCCCAGATGGGGCCATTCTGCCACCGCCGGTGATTACTTATGCCAGTTCCCCTCTCCTCAGATCAGGAAGTTCTCCTTAGGGTCCAATATCTGCGCTGCTGCAACAGAAAGTCAATTTCCTTTTCCCAAATTTTTATAAATCTGAGGCAAGAAGGAAGGGATTGGGATGAGGGTTTTACCAATTGATGTCTAGAGTAGAGAATCCAAGGTCTGCCTGGTATGAGACTGAACAGGCAAGGCAAAATTCTTGATTTCCTGGAACTGATGGAGGAGATGAGAAATTCAAGGGGCCTTAGTGGTTTGCAGAGAATGAAAAAAAAAGTTCCTGGCAAAGAGATAGTCTAAGAATATCTGAGAAGAAAGAACAATGCCCAGAAGTACAACCACCTGGTTGCTCAATTGCGGTACCTGCTGTGGACACGAGAAATAGCTTACAGGACTCACAACAAGGCATGAGATAATAGCACATGCATCCAATTAGAGTCTTGGTTTCATCACGTAGCACAAGTTCTCTTTGCCTGGGCTCCAGATGTTTTTGGCTGGAGTATCAGAAAAGATACTGTGCGTTCCTTCCCCCATTTTTCCTTTCTGGGCCTTGGTTTCTTTCTCTGTAAAATAGGAGAGTTAAATTAGATGATATCTAGCTCTAACATTCTATGATTCTGTCAAAAAAGAGTCTCCTCAGAATTTCAATTTGCCACAGATTAGATTGTCACTCTCTATAGTGGCATGAAGTAAACACTGGTTTCTTCCATTCTGGATACCTAAAGTCTCCTCAGGAGGACTCAGGCAGGGGTTGGTCGTCCCTGCGCACTGAGTACATAATAACACAGGCACCCTTCTCTCCCAATCAATCCCCAGAGGGAAAACAGCCCCATAGAGACAGACTTCTCTGGACCACGTCATCTCCCTCAGCTAGACAATGGGCCCTTGTGAACAGATCTGAGTTCAGATCCTGCCCCACCCTAGCTGCTGGAGGTGGTCGGAAGTTCAGATTCTGGGAATTGGGGGCTCAGGGGTGTTGTAGCCAGGAGCTGCCGGCAGTATACCAGGCTCCAAATCTTTTGGGGGTTTCTATGGAACTGAGACAGAGTCTTATGGCTTCCGGAGGCCAGAGGTGGTTAGGATGTGGGGGCGAAGGAAATTCAGGGAGACAGTAACGGGCCAGTAATGTAGAATAGTCTGGCACAGAAGGGATTATTAACAGGATCATAGGATTTAAAGCCGGAAAACATCTTAGGGAAAATTGAGTCTAACCCTCATTTCATGGTGGTAGAAATGGAGAGAGTGTGAAAGACAATGGACAAAAATGCTCTATCTGAATCAGAGGACTCAGTATGAAATCCTGGCTGACTTTGGACACGTCATTTAGCCACTCTGAGGCCAAATGACCTTATCAGTAAAATGAAGAGATCGACAATATAAAAAAGGAAGCAGCATCCAAATTCTGACCCATATGTGTGTCTAATTCTGATTTCATGCCTCGCTGATGCCCTTGGCAGAGAAATGGTTGACCAAAACTATGGAATAAAACAGACATCGGACTATTGTGTTGATTTGTTTTTCTTAATAACATTTCTCTGTTACAGGAGAGAGTCCCTTGGGGATGAGGGAGGAGGGGAAATGCCAGTGATTTTTGAAAAAAATATATCAACAAAACATGAAAATAAAATGAAAAGGTTAAATTAGATGAATAGGTTACTTCCAACTTTAAATCTGTGATCCAATCAGATTTTAGAGGGATGAAGCACTTTACCTACTTCACAAAACTATTGATAACAGTGCCAGAAGAAGCCAGGTCTCCTGATTTCCTAGAACAGAACTCCTTCCCCTACCACCACCTCTAGCCCAGTGTGAGAGCTGGGGTTATGGAAAGGTGTGCTAAAGACTGGTAGGGTCATTGAAGATTGGATGCCCACAGAGGATGTGATTTCTGCTTTCTGTATGGTGGGAGACTCCCCTGGGATCCTGGTTTCATAGCTATGGAACTAAGTTAACCCTCAGCGCTTGGTCAAGCGGCTGTGTAGAGCCCAATGCTAGGAGAACGCCCAGGGAGTCGGGTCAGGGAGGCAGGAGGTCCCATCTGGACAGACCAAACCCAGCCGTCTTTTCCCTGAAATTCCACACACCCTGGGCGTTTGGCAGGAGCCAGGGAATGTGCATCATCTGAACAATTTGTCTTTCATGGGATGTTTGCATCAATTGACTTATTGTTCCTTTGCTTTGAGACTGATGTGGCTGCTGCTCTGTGGGCTTGCTGAGGCATTGGTGTGTGTGTGTGTGTGTGTGTGTGTGTGTGTGTGTGTGTGTGTGTGTGTGTGCGTGTGTGTGCGTGTGTGTGCGTGTGTGCTTGTGTGTGAGCAAGAGAGAGAGAGACAGAGAGACATAGAAAGAAACAGCGAGACAGAGACAGAGAAAAACAGAAAGATGGGTAGGCACAGAGAGAGAGAGAGAGAGAGAGAGAGAGAGAGAGAGAGAGAGAGAGAGAGAGAGAGAGAATGTATATGTGTATATGTGTATATGAAAGAGCAAGAGGGAAAAAAAGGGAGGGGTTGCGTCGCCCTCTAGTGGACACATTTCCCCTCTCCATTACCTTTCATAGATTTTTATCTAGAAGTGACCCAGAAAGGTCTAGTCTAACCCTCCTCATTTTTCAGGCAAGGAAACTAAGGTTTCCAGAAATTAACTTACCTAAGTCCTCACAGATAGTAAGGAGGAAAGCCAGAATCTGAACCCATATCTTCTGACTCCAAAGTGATTACCATTTTTGTCCCAATCTTGCTAAGTAAACAAGTACAGTAGAGCAAAGAATGCATAAAGACAGATCCTTTTCTACCATGGTGAGATATCTGGCCATAACTGCCCATACTGTTTCCAAGGCCCTAAGGAGTAGAGAGAGGGACCTTGAGAGTTTCAAGTAATACTGCTAGGAAGCCGTGACCAGCAATGTTGACCCTCAAAGTCTATAGAAGGTTACTTCAGTTCTCACCCTTATCTTACCAAACCTGGCATTTAGGACACTTGGGTTTCTATTCTCTTAGACACCCCACTTTAAATTAAAAAAAATTTCCAGGGAGAATTCAGTACTAATATAATATAAAGAAGGCATAAGATTTTTTTTCTCTGTCTCTGTGCCTCTGTCTGTTTACCTGTCTCTCCGTTTTTTCTATCTCTCTCTCTTTCTGTCTCTTTCTCTTCCTTCCTCCTCTGTCTCTCTTTTTCTCTCTAACCCCCCCCCCCCTGACCTCCCTCTCTCTCTGTCTCTCTTTCTTCCAGTCCCATGCTACTTTACAAATGAGGAAACTCAGCCCCTGAGAGTTAGATCACTTGCCCAACCTCACACAGGTTGAAAAGATCTGAGGCAGAACTTCAGAGCCAAGATTCTTCTACTGTACCACAGTCCCTTCTATTGACCATTATGGGGACCTGGAGACATTTAATATTGTGTGGAAACTGTTGCAATACTTATGTGGTCTCTCTATTGTCCCTCATGCTCATTACATTTCTGTGGTGTCTGGCAGTGTGATCATGGGCAATTCAGTTACCCATTCCATAGCTCATGAGGTTCACATCCCATAGTCCACCTATAAAATGAAAATAATACTAAGTGTGCTATCTATTTCATGGACAGTTAGGTGGTACAGTGGATAGAATGCCAGTCCTGGAGTCAGAGAGGCTTGGGTTCAAATATAGCCTAGGCCACTTAGCCGTGTGACCCTGAGCAAATCTCTTAACCCCATTTGCCTCAGTTTCCTCATCTGTAAAATGAACTAGAGAAGAAAATGTCAAATTACTCTAATCTCTTTGCCAAGAAAACCCAAAAAGGGTCACAAAAACTCGATTAAAACTGGAAAAAATGACTAAACGTCAGCTTCCTAAGATTGTCATAAAGCTTTGTATACTTTGCATTATAAAATGTGAGTATTCCGTCCAATTTTATGAACAATTATTAGGTATCTACTATGTGCCACACATTATGTTCAACCCTAGGTATACAATGACAAGAATAAAAAAATCCCCTACCCTCAAGGAGGCTTTCATTCCACTAAATTCCTAAAAGATTAGCTATCTGGCACAGTGGGTAGAACAGGGGTCCTGGAGTCAGGAAGATCTCAGCTCAAATCTAACCTCAGACACCTGTTAGCTGTGTGACCCTGGTCACGTCATTTTGATTCTCTTAGTATTTTTTTTACAGAAATGGAGATGATGAAAACACCTTTCCTCCAGGACTGTTGCAAGGATAAAATGAGATAAAATTTCTAAGTTGTTTTTCAAGCCTTAAAACACCATATAAATGCTAGTAACCATTATTCTATCACATATTATGGTATGTATTATTGCTATTGCTACATATACGACACACCAAAAATCCCATCAGTGTCCAGTATGTTACAGGCACCCTGAGCACAGGAGCTGTATGGTATGTATCTTTGCATCTCCCTGGTTCCTAGCACAGCACTAGACCTCCACACACTTGCATACTCCAATGCCCTCCATACTCTGCTGATCATGGGCATGCTTTCCAAGGATTCATATTCCAGCCCATCCTTGCTTATCCCCTGGATGCAACTCTTCTTCAGACCTCTACTATAAGTCTAACACAGAGTTCACCCATTGTGCGGGGAGCTTATGTCAAGCTCTCCTGACATCAAGATGGTATCAGCAGGGCAAATGGGCATGTCTATCTATTTTCCCTAGCTTTTGCCACTTAACCAGTCCATCTTCTTTTTTGATTACCTGACTCTTTGATGATATCATTTACCCTGCTCAATAGCTGTCAAAATAATTTTCCTAAAGTAAAAATCTGACCATGTTACCTCCTTTCTCCACCCACACCAATAAATTCTGATGCCACTCTATTCCCTCAAGGATCAAACAGAAAAGTCTCTTGGGAGTTCAAAGTTTTTCACAACCTGGCACCTTTCTGCCTTTCTAGTCTTCTTCCACCTTCCTCTCCTCCATTTTTGCTGTGATCTAGTGATGTGGTCCTCCTTTCTATTCCATGCACAAGACACTCCATCATCTGACTCTGGGCATTTTCACTGGCTATCCCCCATTCCTGGAACTCTTTCCCTCCTCATTTACAGTCTTAGCTAAAATTCTACTTTCTGCAGGAAACTTTCCCTAGTCTTTGATCTTATTTAATATTATTATCTAAAACAAACTTTTACTGATATCTTTTACTATAATTTAAAAGCGCTTTGAGGGACCAAGCTGTGTTAGGATGCATAGGATGAAAATTTTTCTTTCAAAGTAAAATTACAATATTTACTTATAATTATTTATATTTAATGCTAATTCTCAGAGATAGGAGAAAGAAAATATTTATTATCAAGTATATTTCCTTGTCAATTGATGTACCTAGTTCTCTTAAAATGACTTCAAAGTTTCCCAAAGGCAGTAGAGCCTCACCTTCCTCCTTCTGCTTAACTCTGAGCTCTGATTACTAGGGCTCTTCATAATCAGTCATTTAATTAAATTTGGTGGTAAATGCTAGATTTGCTGGTCATACTTGTTTGCCTGGTTCAGGTTCAAGTTCTAGTCTATGAACTTTGCTGATGTGGCAGTAATGGAACCCAACTATGTATCTTCAAGTCACCAGGGGCCATGCCAGACTCTTGGGAATAAACAATCAGGCTAATCATGGGTGGAGCCACAACCCCTTCACAGAATGTGCTATAAATAATCAGAAAACAAAAATGTTCATCCGGGTCATTATCTCCAATGTCCCACATCATCCTTCCCTTTCTTACCTCCTAACCCCGTAACATGTTATGTCTTTCAAGTGTGAGAACTCTATGCTCAAGGCACATTTGGGTTATGTCTGACACCTACTTTCTTAGAGAATTGTCTGATATCTTATCCTGTGGCTCCTGGAGGTCTGAGTGTTATATGTTTCCCTGGGGCTTGAGGTTTGCACCAACTCAGTCAGAAATGTCTAATAATACCTTGAAGGGGGTGCAACACTCCTCATTGGACCTTACAAGGAAGGGGAACTGTAGGCATGGGTGGAAGCTTATACCATCAATTACGATCTGTTGTCAAATCTTAGCATCTCTGCCTTCACATTTCTCATCTGTGCCTTCTTTCCACTCACTACCACACCTCTAGTTCAGGCCCTTACCACCTCTCATTATGATAATCACATTAGCTTTTATTCAGTCTCCTCCTCTTCTTTCTCCAATTCATCCTTCACTCAGCTGCCAAAGTGATTTTTTTCTAAAATGCAGGTCTACTCATGTCTCCTCTCCCCTACCCCCACATACTCAATAAACTCTCTAATATCTCTAGGATCAAATATAAAATGCTCTGTTTGGTATTTAAAACTCTTCATAAACCAGCCTCTTGTCTTCTTACCCTTTGCTCCCCTACCCACGCTCTATGGTCCAGCTATGTAACACTCCATGACTTTATGCGTGGTACAGTGAGTGTCTATTCCATGGTACTGACTGTCTGTCATATTTAGAATGTTCTCCCTCCTCAGCCCCACATTTTAGAATCCATGACTTTTTTTAAGACTGAGTTCATATATCACCTTTTTTAGGAGGCCTTTCTTAGGCCTCTGAGCCACTTATTAATGCCTTCCCTTCTGAGTTTATCTTATCTTTCCATTTACTCTGTATATATCTTATACATGCCTCATTAATTACAATGTTCTCTCCCATTTAAAATGGGATCTCTTTGAGGGTAGGGACCGGGTCTTGCCCTCTTTGTATTCTCAGAACTTAGTACAGTGCCTGACACATTGTAAAATGCTTATTAATAAATACTTGTTAAATCACTGACTGATTGATATAGTAACTATGGAAGTACTACCTCCCCGCTAGTGGCAAGAAAAAAGTGAAAGGTACCTGGAAACCACTGCCCTGGTCAGTTTGGACAGAGTCTGTATAATTGATTTTGATGAACTGGCAAGTGGAGAGACTATAGGACTTGGAGACCTGTATTTTTAGTGCTCAGATTACATTCATGATATCCTACACCAGAAGAGGCACCACAGTAGTCATTGCAAAGGTTTGGAGTCACAGGACACAGGTTCAGTTCCTTCCCCTGTTATTTTATGACGTTGGGCAAATCATTGAACCTCTTTGGGTCTCAGCTTTCTCATCTGTAAAATGGGGAGACTGGTTTACATGACATCTAAGGTCTTTTCCAGCACTAAATCTATGTCCCTAAGATCTTCCATGACAATCCTGAACGCTGGCATTCAAAAACTTTCGCAATCTGCCTCCCCACCTCTCTAGTCTTCTTTCACTTTCCAATCAGCCTTCTCTTACCCCATATACTCTACAGTGATGCTGAGATGCAATGACTGGCCTCCTGGCTGTTCCTTGAATAAGACATACCATTTCCTGACTCCAGATATTTTTCCTGATTGTCCCCCATGCTTGAGATACTTCCCCTTCTCATCTCTGCCTCCTGGCTTCCTTCAAGTCCCAAGTTAAACTCTACCTTCTACAGGAAGGCTTTTCTAGTTCCTCTTAATTTTATTACCCCACTCTCCTCTTTGGTTATTTCCAGTTTATCTTATAGGTGCCTTATTTCTACATAGTTGTTTGCCTATTGTCTTCCGCATTAAACTGGGAGCTCCTTTGGTTAGGTTCTGTCTTATATCATTCTTTGTACCCCCAGTGCTTTAGCATAGTGCCTGGCATGCAGTAGGTGCTTAATAGATGTTTGTTGACCCACAGGTATCTATTGAGAAAGCAAGTGTAACTACTATTGGCCTCATTTTATAGATAAAGGGATTGGTGATCAAAGAAATGATGTGCTCAGAGCCACACAACTGATCAGTGGCAGTAAACTCTGTGGTGTATTCAAAAGAACCTCACTAGATATGGAATCTGAAACTCTTGGTCCAAGTCTTGCCTCTGTCATTTCTGGGCAAGTTATCCCACCTCACAAGGGTTAGTTTCCTCCTTTGTAACATGGCTTAACCTGCATGCCCTCTCAAGTTCATGTTGATTCTAAATCTCTGGTTCTATGGAGACTCATCATCTCTGGGCTTTTAAGCAAGTCACTTAACATCTCAGAATTTAAACTAATGTATTAATTAGGGGGCTGGACTTGATGGTCTCTGATCTTTCTTCTAGCTCTAAACATATAATCCCATGCACACAGATAGTGGCCCAAACATTGGAAGTTCTCAGAATTATAACTGATTTCAGTATATGGTAATAAATTGCTAATTCCTCAGATATTTTGACTCCAAGTCCGGTATTCTTTCAACTCTACGTGACTGGTCATTTCATCAAAAGATCGAAACATCATTGGATTTTAAAGTTAGAAGAGTCCTTGGAGAATACCTAGTCTGACCTCGTTTAACAGATGAAGAAACTGAGATCAGAAAGCTGAGTAACTTGCCTCCCAGGACACAGTACAGCTCAGAATACTCTAAGTAGAAGGGAGTGTACTACCCTTGGGATGGAATGGTATAGATTTGTTATTAATTAACAAGAAGAATCCCCCAAATTCCCTAAAACTTTGTTCTAAGAATCTGAAAATATTCCCTTTAAATTTGACTTATTCCTTGCTCTGCATTGCCCTCTAGTGGCAGCAACGTTTGTTCAAACTGCCCCCTTTTAAAATCTGAGATCGCTCGTCTGTTTATCCTCTTCATGTAGCCTTTCAATACATGTACAAGATGTGGTTGGACAATCGTTCTTTAGACTTGGAGATTTTTGCTCAGTATGAGTCAGCAGTGTGTCATACAAGCCCCTAGAGTTAAATTATCTTAGGCTGCATTAATCAAGGTATTAGTGTCCATGACAAAGAGATAGTCCTGCTTCCCTCCGCCTTGGTTAGGTCACTTCTGGAGAACTGTTCAGTTCTGAGGTTGGTATCAGAGGTGTCCAACTCCTGAGTGCATCAGAATTAGATTAAAATTTAATTGGGAAATATTTAGCAAAATAAATGAAAACACAATTGTTGGTTAAGTTGTTTCTGACTCTTTGTGACCCCCATTTGGGATTTTCTTGGCAAAGATACTACAGCGGTTTGCTATTTCCTTCTCCAGCTCATTTTACAACTGAGGCAAACACTCTTAAGTGACTTTCCCAGGGTCACAATAGCTAGGAAGTGTCTAAGGATGGGTTAGAACTTAGAAAGAGGAATCTTTTGACTTGAAGCCTGGCACTCTATTTACTGTACCACCTAGTTGCCAATATAGATAATGTTAATTTGTTGTTTTCTAAGTCAATGTGACCCATAGGAATCCATTTCTACTTGAGTTTGACACACTTAATTAGACCATGTCCAGAGGAGGCCTACCAGGATGGTGAGAGCCTTTGAAACTATTGCCATGTGAAAACTGGTGAAAGGAGAGGAGAATTTTTAACCTGGAGAAGAGAAGATGTAAGAGGTACTACTCGTTCTGCATGGCCTCAGAACTAGGGATCAAGAGGTAGAAATTAGAAGGAGGTAGGCTAGCTTAGTGACAGGGAAAACTCTCTTGAAATTAGAACTGTTCAAAAGTGGAACGGATGGCTCTGAAAATCAGTATGTGCCCTGTGACAGACTAGGTAATAACTTAGCGGGAATGTTTTTATATTTGATTGAACTCTGAGGTCTCTCACGACTGAGTTTCTGTGAGTCTATGTGCAAACGAGGGGGCCCTAATGAGATTTCTTCAAAAGCTGAAAGTCTGGAGGGGCAGAAATGATTCAGTGAAAGTCTAGATTCAAAAGAGATGTTCCCAGAGACTTGAAACTAGGTCAATTCCCAAAGGAGTATGGGAGGTGAAACTGACTGAATTGAAACTACATTGAGGCCATGCAGTTCTGGAACTGTCAATTTCCTTGGCCATGTGTGTTCCTTATATATGGTCCCCCTATTACTGTACTTTAAGATCATGCCCACCCTTTCTTTTTTTAATTTTATTTTTAAATTATTGGATGAAACAAGCATTTCCATAACATAGTATAATAAAAAGATGACTGTACATGAAACTGCGTATTTATGATGTACAACTTGCTATTCTTTTCAAATATACAATAAAATTATCATGCAGATTTATTTTTTTCTTCCCTCTGCCCTAGAGATGAATACCATTAGGTGCAAATACACACACACACACACATATATACATGCATAATGTGCATGTATATTTATATATATGCTATATATATAAATTATCCTATATATCTATTTATCAGTTCTTTCTCTGTAGACAGAAAGAAAGGTAGGAAAGGAGGGAGGGACAGAGGAAGCAAAAGGAAGGAAAGAGAAGGGAAAGAAAAGGAAAACAAGGAAGGAATCATACCCACCCTTTCCACAAAACTCTGGGTGTATTTGTGAGAAAGTACACCCATGTCTTTGGAGAAAATGCTTTGTAACTATTACTCTTGCTAGGTCATCTGAGTAAATACATTTACTAAAAGGTATTGGGGCAGCTAGGTGATGCAGTGGATAGAGCACCAGATCTGGAATCAGGAAGATCTGAACTGAAATTCGGCCTCAGACACTTACTGGCTGTGTGACACTGGGCAAGTCAGTTAACCCTGCTTGCCTCCGTTTCCTCATTTGGAAAATGAACTGGAGAAGGAAGTGGAAACCACTTCCGGGATCTTTGCAAAGAAAATTCCCAATGGGCTCACAAAGAATTGGACATGATTGAAATGACCAAACAAAAACAAAATTAAATGAGTCTACTGGCTGATATTTAAGCAGAATCATACCAGTAGAAGCTCATGAGCCACTGTTGGGAGAATAACCACCCACAAGGTTATCCCAAGAACCTTGAAAACAGTAGCCACTACTTCTCTGGAAGCCTAACTTGCCAGCACCAGTGTGACTTAGATGAATGAGAGATCCAAAGGAGTATTACATTTTGATCTCCTGCTTTCTGCCTTGAAATTGTCTATAAACCCTTCCTAAGCCATTCACACCGTACTTGGAGTCACCAGTGATAGGATAAACAAAAAAAGAGGAAATGGAGAGGAAGAAAGAGATGGAGAGAAACACATAGAGAGATAAGGAAAGAGACTCAGAGGAAAAAAAAATACACAGATACAGAAAGGGAGCTAAGGAGAGAGATGAGAGACAGGACCATTCCACATTACACTGAAGGGAGTGAAGAGGATACTATTATGAATCTTCACCTAGATAGCCAAATAAGACCATTTTGGCCCAATGCCCTATATCTATAGAGTATGAATTTATCTCTACCTTCTCCTTCAAACTCCTTTCCAAACTCTTCTAGGTTTATCCACCTGGAGAATAGAAAGTTTTGAGGGGAAAAGTAGGGGAGTCAAATAGTGAAGTCTGACTCTTGTTATTTAGACTGTGCATTGAGGGATGCCTTTAAGAGAACCCCAAATACAAAATAATCTACATTTGAAAAACAGATCAAAGGATCATGAATTTAGAGTTGGAAAAAGACCTTGGAGGTCCTCTGGTCATAGGATCATCTTGCTTTAGAGCTAGAAAAGAACTTAAAAACCATCCAGTTCAATTGATGGAACTGAAGCCCAGAGAAGTGAAATTAGGTGGCTTGTTCAGTATCAAACAAGTAGTAAGCACCTTAGATAGGATTTGGAATCTGATCTTCCTGACTTCTCAGTCCAATACTCAACACTGCCTCTTATGGACAGTTCATTCCCTTCATTTACATCTGAGTAAACTGAGACCCCGAAAGATGAAGTGACTTGCCCAAGGTCTTGAAGTTAGTAAGTGGAAGAGCTAGAATTTAAAATTTAAAACTTAAACTACTGAATTCAAAGTCTGAATTTTTTGCACAAAATTGTTCCTAACCACAGTAAGAGCACCAGACTGAGGAATGAGAATTGAGTTCTGTTCTTGGCTTTTCTCCTACTAGCAAGTCTTTCAGATCCTGATTTCCCCCTTTCCCCCACTTCTCTAGTTTTCTTACTGCTTGGTTCCCCAAAGTTCTCTGTGATTCAGTGACACTGGTCTCTTTCTCTTCCTCCAACATAACAATCCCTCTACTGACTTCCTGAAGGCATTGTCACTGGCTGTTCCCCAACCCAAGCTCTTTCTCCTCATCACTCCTCCTGACTTGCCTGGTTTTCTTAAGTCTCATCCTCTGCAAGTAGTCTTTCCTCATCCTCTTTAATGTGAGATCCTTCCCTCATTCTCCTTAGAGCTTGGCATATAGCAGGTGCTTAATAAATGCCCATTGATTGATTATGGCATTGGAATTTACCAAATAGTCATAATAATTGAAAAATATGGGATGGTGGCTAAGCGTGAGTTGACCATGTGAATGACTGATCCTTCATGACTGATGTGAGATGGACCGTATGACTGTGAGTAAACTTCCTTTCCTCTCATTCTAGAGTTCTCTCCTGGTTTTACCCACCCAGTTGATAAGGTATCAAAAGGGCCTTCCTGTCTCCCAACCTTCCTTATCATTGCTGTAATCTTCCCCTGCACTGAATTTCTTTTTCATAGTTGGATAAGCAAGGCCAGTTTCTGGCTCAAAGCAAAGACCAGGACGAGTATGATGTGACCTAAAGAATCACGAACTATTGAAGCTGAAAACCAGTCTAGGACTATGACTAGCCAGTCATTTAACAGATGAGGAAAACACAGACCAGGAAAATATAGCAGTGACTTGTCCAAGGTCGTGAAACCTGTCAAGTCAACAAATATTTAGTAAGTGTCTACTGCGGGTGAGGTGCTGTGCTAAGATCTGGGGATACTTATAAAGGCAAAAAATATTTCCTGATCTCAAGAAACTTGTAATCTTATCGGGGAGACAACAAGCAAAATAAAAACAATGAACAAACAATAGATACAGGATAAATTGGAGATAATCTTAGGAAAAAGCCTTTTGAAGTTTTTCTTTAATATTGTCCTTATTGTTTGCGTTGTTTTGATCTACTCATCCCACTCTCTGTCACCTTATTTTATTGTTGTTGAGTTGTGTCTGATGCTTCATGACCACATTTGGAGTTTTCTTGACAGATACTTAAGTGGTTTGCCATTTCCTTCTTCAGCTCATTTTACAAGTAAGGAAACTGAAGAAAACAAGGTTAAGTGACTTGCCCAGGGTCACACATCTGAGTCTGGATTTGATCTCAGATCTTCCTGACTCTAGGCCCCGTGCTCTATCCACTATACCACCAAGCTTTCCTAGTTATCATTTTAGACAAAGTATGTCTGAAAGAACACTCTTCACCATTTTGACACATTAAATTTGCATATAATTTCTTCAGCCATTCCCCAAATGATGGACATCTCTTTTGTTTCCAGTTCTTTGCCACTACAAAAAGAACTGGACTATTATCTTTAGGGCCCTTGCTTCTTTCTTTGATCTCTTGAGGGTATAGGCCTAGTAGAGATCATATTTGTTGACCCTGGTGTCCCACAGGGATCTCTCCTAGGCCCTTATTTCTTTCCTCTTTATGCTATTTCACTTGGTGATTTCATGAACTTGGATTCATGGGTTCATGATGATCTTTTTGTGGATGATTTTTAAATCTACTTTATCCAGCCCTAACTACTCTCCTCACCTCCAATCGTATGTCTCTGTTTATTAGATATCTCAAGTTAATGTCCTATAGATATAACTCAACATGTCCTAAAGAAAACTTACTATCTTTCCCCCCAAATCTTCCAATCTTCCTAACTTCCTGATATTTTTTAGAGCCTCACCGTCCTTCAAGGCATTCAGGCTTGCAACCTAGGTGTCATTCTCGATGACTTCTCGATCTCCCTTTCCCAATCTGTTGTCAAAGCCTGTTGACTTTACCTTCATAATATTTCTTCTTCATAGTTGTTTGAATATTGTCTCCTTCATTAGACTATGAACTTCTTGAGAGAGTCTTTTGCCTTTTTTTGTATCTCCATCACATAGCACAGTGCGTGGCACTTGGCAGAGGCTTTAAGCATGTTAATTAATACAAAAATATTTATTGCAGCTGTATTTGTGGCGGCCAAGAACTGGAAATTAAAGGAATGCTCATCAATGGGGGAGCAACTGAACAAGCTGTGGTATATGAATGTAATGGAATCCTATTGTGCTATAGGAAATGATGAATAGGAGGACTTCAGAGAGGCCTGGAAGGACTTATATGAAATGATGAATGAAATGAGCAGAACCAGGAGAATATTATACATAGCAGCAGCCACAATGTGTGAGGACTGATTTGATAGACTTAGCCCTTCTCAGCAACGCAAGGACCTAAAACATTTCCATAGGACTCATGATACAAAATGCCATCCATATTCAGAGAAAGAGCTATGAAGTCGGAATGCAGAATGAAGCAGACTATTTTCTCTTTTATTATGTTTTGTTTTTTCTCATGATTTCTCTCATTAGTTGTAATTCATCTATGCAACATGACTAATGGGAAAATGTGTTTAATAGGAATGTATGTGTAGAGCCCATACAAGATTGCATACCATCTTGAGGAGGGAAGAACAGAAAATTTAAAACTTATGGAAGTGAATGTTGAAAACTAAAAACAAATAAATTTGAAAGAAAAAAACAAAAAAATAAAAATGTTAATTGACTCACTTTGTATTTTTCCTTCAGCCCAGCATGCTGGTTACACACAATGGGTACTCAGTAAAGACCTGTTGAATTAAATGCTATTAATGATGGCTGTCATTCATATACCATTTTGTAGTAGCCAGATGATTTCCCCATACTTTAACTTATTAAATCCTTATAATCACAGTATGAGGTAGGCAAGTGATAATCCTGTCCAGTGTGTTGGCAGAACTTAAGAAATGTGCATTGACTTTTTAGCAAATAGATCTCCATTTTCTGATGCTCATAGCAGTCCAAAGGAGACGGCTAGGTGGCACAGAGGATAGAGTGCCAGGCCTGGCATCTCAAGACCTAAATTCAAATCTGATTCACATACTTGATAGCTATGTTACCCTGTGCTAGTCACTTACCCCTGTTTGCCTCAGTTTCCTCATCTGTAAAATGAACTGGAGAAGGAAATGGCCAACCACTCCAGTATCTTTGCCAAGAAAAGGGATCATGAAGAATTGGACACAACTGAAAACAGCTGAATACAGCTGAGGATACTAAGGTAGAAGAGGCTGAGTGACTTGCCCAGGATCACATAGCCAGTAAGTATCTGGATATGAAATCATCTTCCTGATTTTACAGTTAGCACTCTCCGCACCCTTATCCACTAAGCCATCTAGTTGCCTCTCAAATGAAGGTTTGGAATAAATGGACTTTGAGATGCCTTTCAACTCTAAATCTATAATCTTCTTATTTTCCAGTTTAAAATCCTTAATCCTTTGACCCTTCCAGGACAGACCTTATTCCCACAGTACTAGGCTCTGGGATAGAGCATCAGAAAATCTATTCAACCTTCAAAGTGACTTTGGAGTGGGCTGTGGATGAAGCCTAACACGAGGTTGGATGAGAGGAGGGAAATCTTTCCCAAGGTTCCCATGAAGCATTTTGCTTCCTGCGTCTGGGCTAAGTTAGAGGGAGAAAAGAATAAATATGAGACCAAGAAAGGGAAAGGAGCTGGCAGTGGGGGAGATGAATGGTTGGGAAGGTAGAGGAACCAGATAAGGAGGGAGAAGGAGCAGGGGAATCCTATGACCCCACTAATAGGGTCATAGAGAAAGGGCCAGGCAGAGCACTGCAGGGGAAGGAAGGTTGGCTTGGCACTCAACCTCCCCAGCCAGGCCAAGGGCCCCAGCAGCCTTTGTCTGAGTTGGCATTGTGCTCTCTCCTAACTTTTCATGGCCCCCAGATTGGGTAGGGGTTAGGGGTGGAGTGCAAGGCAGGCATATTTCAGGGGTGACCTCTGAGGGGCTATGTTTAAAACCAACAAAAGCTCAGCTGTTGTTTCTATCTCTGTCTCCACTAGCTTTTGTTGGTAGGGAGGAAGTGGGGGAGGGATAAACATTACCTATTTCAAGGTCAATGAGGGGACGAGGGAAACAATGACAACTTGCTCCTAGGATGGAAAGATGGCTCATAGTGCCGACTGGCCTGTGTTGACCCCAGGAGCCACATCAAACAGATGGCTTCTCCCCTAGCCTCTAGCAGGGTTGGCAAAGAATCCGGGTCCATTTCCCGAGGGTCTTAGACCTCCCCACAGCCAGAGAGGAAAGTGATCAGTCAATGAATCAACAAGCATTTATTAAATGCCAATATGTGCCAAACATCATGCTAGTCTCTGGGATTTATAAGCACAAATTCTGAAACGATCTCTACTCAAGGAATTTACAAAATAATAATTTTAAAAATAATACTAATGCTTTAAGGTTTACAAAGTGCTTTGCATGTCATGTATCATTTGATTGGATCCTCAGAACAACTCTGTGAAATAGAAATTGTTAAACTCCTTTCACACATGAGAAACTGAGGCTGAGAGATGTTAAATGACTTGCCCAGGGTCACACAGTTAGTGAATGTCAGACAATGGATTTGAACTTAGCTCTTCCTAACCTAGCTGCCCCATGGGAGAGATAAGTATATTTAAAATTAGAATATCTAAATATTAATAAATGCAACTATATTCAAAGAAGTAAACTGTAAAATAGTTTGGGAAATAGGTACAGTTGTAACTTTTAATGCTGTGAATTTTAATACAAACGACGACTTCATGGGATTTATTCTTATTTGCCCTAATCAGGACTAACCTGTGTCTCTAGAGTATTTCTATATTTCTTATCTCCTTATTCTTCCCTCCTTCCCTTGAATTTGGGGCAGCTAGGTGGTACAGTGAATAGAGCACCAGTGCAGGAGTCAAGAGGACCGGAGTTCAAATCTCACCTCAGACCCTTGTGTGACCTTGGGCAAGTCACTTAACTCCAATTGCCTCATCCTGGGTCATCTCCAGTCATCCTGATAAATATCTGGTCACTGGATTCAGATGACTCTGGAGGAGAAGTGAGGCTGGTGACTTGCATAGCCCTCCCTCACTCAAAACAAAGTCAAGTGCAAGTCATGTCATTATTTCTCTGATGACATAGACTTCTTTGGCAACAAAGGATGAACACACACCCCTGAATTTAACCCTAGCTATTACTTAGCAAATTAAAGGGGACTCAGTGTATGATGTCCATGCTAGAAATGCACTTCGCTGCACATAAGAGTACTTCAAAAATATCTGTGATCAATTAGTTAACATGAAGGAAAAAGGAAAATGCTAAATGCTAGAGGGGATATGGAAAAATAAGGACACTAATGCATTGTTGGCGGAGTTGTGAACTGGTCCAATCATTCTGGAGAACAATTAGGACCTATCCCCAAAGGGTTATAAAACTGTGTATACCCTTTGATCCAGCAATAACGCAACTGGGTCTGTATCCCAAAGAGATTAAAGGAAAAGGATCTGTATGTACAAAAATATTTATGGCAGTTCTTTTTGTGATGGCAAAGGACAGGAAACTGAGGAGATGCCCATCAGTTGGGGAATGATTGAACAAGTTGTGGTATATAATTATGATGGATCACTAGAATATAAGAAATGAGGAGCAGAATGGTTTCAGAAAAACCTGAGAAGACTTACATGAGCTAATGCAAAATGAACTGAGCAGAACCAGGAAGACATTGTACATAGTCACAGCAATATTGTAATGATGATCCTCTGTGAAAGATTTAGCTACTCTGATTAACACAAGAATCCAAGACAATTACAAAGGACCTATGATGAAACATGCTATGCACCTCCAGAGAGAGAGCTGATGGACTCTATGTGCAGTGTAAAACATGCTTTTTAAACTTTCTTTATATTTCTTATTCTTCATTGTTTTTTCAACATGGCTAAAATGGAAACATGTTATGAATGATTTTACATCTATAATTGGCTTCCTATTGCTTGCCTTCTCAATGGGTAGGCTAGGGGTGAGATGGAGGGGGAGAATTTAGAACTAAAGTTTTTTAAAATGAATGTTAAAAATAAATAAAAATTTTAAAATCTGTGATCTCATCATATGCACAGCCTGTCCTCATCTCTCCATGTTTGTCCCAGCTCCTTCTTCCTTCCATGCTTTTGAAGCTAAGTCTTCATGAGTCTTCTTAGCCACAACTCCCATTCATCCTCTGATAATGAATGCATCTCTCTGAGTTTAGCCAGCTTGGTGCTTGTGTGACAGACACACAGAGCACCTCAGACAAGGAACAAATACCCTTCCCAACTTGATTAGACCTGCTAGAGCTTGTGCTTCATTATAGAGGTTCCAGGAACCCAAGCTCACCTTTCTGTCATGATGAGACATCAGAAGAGGACTTGAGGATAAGCCAGATAATAAAAGCTCAGATTTATATCAGCTTTATAGTTGATAAACATTTTCTTCCCAACCATTCTAAGAGGTGATGAAAGCATTATTAGCGCTATTTTACAGCTGGAAATACTGAGGGTCCAAGAAGCAATGTGATTTGCCCAAGAATTTTTGAACTGGAAAAGATCTCAGCTGGAATCTACTCCCACCCATACCTGAAAGGAATTCCTAATGCATATATAACAGTTGTGCACTCATCCTCTGCTTGAAGACCCCCACGAAGGAGAAATCTACAACCTCTTGACTCACCTTTCTTTTTTTAATACTTTGGGACATTTCTAATTTAGTAGATTTTCCCTGACTTCTATTTTTAATTTACCCCCTTCCAACTTCCATCCCAGTGCTCTTGGTTTTGTTTTCTGAGACCAGACTAAACAAGGATAATTCCCTTTTCATAAGAACATCCTCCACATACTGGAACAGAGTTATCATTTCCATTCCCATCCCCAAGTCTTTTCCTCTCCAGGCCAGGCATGCCCACTACTCTCCGTTTATCTTCATGGAGTCAAGGTCCTTCATCATCATCCTCTGGATACTCTTTGGCTTATCAATGCTCCTAAAATGTAGCAATAAGAATTGAACATGGTAATCCAGTTGTAGTCTTTCCAGGGCAGAGTACACCATTTTGATCACTTCTTTATTTCTGGAGTTATGCCTCTCAATGCAACCCATGAGCACACGAGCTTTTGGGGCTTCTCCCTCACTCTCTTGACTCATGTCGAGCTTGAAGTCTACTAAACTCCTCTAGATCTTTCTCAGACAAATGTATATCTAATTATGCCTTCCCTATTTGTACATGTGAAGTCGATTTTTTTAACTCAAGTTTAAGACTTTATATTTACTTATTTTGGGTAACCTATTAGATTCATCCCAATGTTCTACCTTCTCAAAATCTTTTCAGATCTTATCATCCTAAGTGTTAACTCTCCCTCCCAAATTGGAGTCCTACTCCTTAAGCTAAGTCAACCAGTTCCAAATCCACCCATGTTACTGTCTTGTCTATATTCCTCCACCTTTTTGACAAGAATAGATACTTTATAAAAATCTAGGCTGGATGTATTTATAGCCTTCTCACAACCTATTAGGCTAGTAGAACTGTCAAAAAGAGAAATAATGTTCTGCTGTCATGGATTGTTCTTGGTGAAGCCAGATTGGTGCTGTAATAACTTCTTTCTTCTTTAGTTGTTTATTAACCATTTTTGGAATGATCTGTTCTATAGTTTCCCCAGGAATTGAAGTCAAACCCACTGGCCTTTAGTAAGCTAATATAGATCTAGGTTGGTTGTTAAATTCACTGTGCATCTAATCTGATCTCTTCAGACACTGCTGTTTTCACTCATTAAGATTGTCCCCATTTGTATCTTCAGAATTTTATGCTTGAGCATCCTTCAAGAGTAGACTCTCCCTAGAACTGTAGTCCATAGGATAATTACAATAGTTACCACATATAGTATGTTAACATGTGTAAAGCTCTCTTTCTATATATACATATATGTATATATGTATACGTGTGTATGTAGGTATAGCGTTCTGGAGCCACTCTCTCAATTCTTGGCTCTCACTGACCAGTTAGGTCCTCAGAAAGCAGCTAGTACATCTCCCATCAGTCCCAGATAGTCCTGAGCTGCTATTGGGAGTGTTTAAACTATTACTTTGCTTCTTCAATTTTTGAATGTGGTAAAGCTATTGACTGACAAATTGAAGTATTGAGTGGGATTGATTGGAAATGTCCTAGAAGGATAGAGAGATAGATTTAAAAGTGGTTTTTTTTTGCCAGAGTGAGATTTCTGGCTGGGGGCTCAAAGCTGAAAAAAAAATATTAATTCATTTTTTTGTAATTTCCCAAGCCAGAGAGAATACATTCATGGGGGTCTTTGGGCAAATGAGTCGGCAATAGTTGCATCAAACTGGCTTGGTTGACATTGAATGGAAAAATACTTCTCCAGAGGGGGGAGGCAGAGGGAAAAACTAGAGAGTCACACCCCAAGGGGAAGAGAAGCTTGGCCCACAAAGGTGGGGAGGGTTGGGTGGAGGGGAACAGTGAGTAAGAGTGATTGACAACCAAGCTCAGCATCCACCATTGTTATACATATTTTAAGTCATGACCCAGAAATCCAAATCCCTTTCTGAGATACCGCCTTCTTAGCCAACTGTTTACTGACCCAATAATTTTCTTTTTGACATCCCTATGTCCAGTGGGTGGCAGTGAGGAAAACAGAACTGGGGCCCTGATGAGCTTCAGTTTTTTGTGCAAAGCTTTGCAGCCATTGGCAATACATTTTAAGTTGCTTCTGGCAGTATCATTTGAGCACACATGATTCATCGGAAGTGCATGAGCCGTCATATTCATCTGTTTTGACTGGTCTTGGGAGGTGCTCTACGGAATCTTGGATAGGTATGTTGGGAAGACATACTGTTGTAAATGGCGTAGTTGAAGGAAGGAACCCATGTCTTCCGACTGTGTCTCTTGCTTTCCCCACACCATACGTTAGTGCTTCTACTAAGCACCATGAAAAATCAAAAGCTCATAGTGATCGTTACTCAGAAGCAGAAAAGACCTTGGGGGTCTTCTCGAGGGACCTCTTCCTTTTACCCAGCTTTAGAGCCAGGACCTCCAATTATTGAACTTTTCTGAGCTTCCTCATCTGGCAAACGGAGATAATAAAATCTATGGCACTAACTTTCCTGGGTTGCTATTAGATAATGTACCTTAGCTACTTGTGAATCTGAAAATGCCATAAAAATGTAATCTGGACCCCTCATTTTACAGATAAGAGAATTGAGGCCCTAAAATGTTGTAACTTGTCAATGCTCACAGGATCACGACCTGAACCCAGATACTCAGACCCCAAAGGCAGTACTATTCTCTAGTATGATGTCTCTCCAAGGGATTCAGGGGAGGGAGAGATCTCTGTGGCCTAGACCATGTTCAAGGAAGGCTCCATGGAGGAGGAGGGTCATAAACTGGGCCTAGAACGATGAAAATAATATAGGTAAAGAGAGAAGAGTGGGGGGGGAAGACATCTGAGTAGGAGAAACAGAATGAGAAATGACCCAAAGATGGGCAATCAGAAGAATTCACAGGATTATAGATTTCGAGTTGCAAGGGACCTTAGATTAGAGGTTAGATTAGATCATTTACAAATAGGGAAACTGAGGCCCAGGGAGGTGAAGTGACATTCTGAGGTCTAGTAAAGAGGTCATATAGAGTAGTCATGGGAAATAAGTCTGGAAAGGTCAAATGATGGTGGTAAATGGTATTTGGGGTAGAGGGTGGACCCAGCATAACTGAGGTGGCCAGCCAGTGACCCTCCTTATTGAAATACATCTCCTGTAACCTGCTATTCTAGTTCCCACCAGTGAAGGGCTGCACGCACAAGGTATATTGGTGAGAACTTTGGTTTCAAGGGTGGGGTCCACTTCCTGACTTATTACTTTCCCAATCCACACCCCAGCCCACACACTCCCAAGTCCCACAGGGTCTGCCCCAAACATCACCTACTTATTACCTGGGTTTGTTGAAAGGCCCATGCAGCAGGGAACATGCCAAGACATGGTCCCTAGACCCTTGGCTCACCATCTGAGAGGAACAAGCTGCCAACGGGGCAGCAGCAGGAAGCCGCAAGGAGGTCCTAGTCTCCCCAGCTCTCCCCCACAGCCAGAAGGCTTCACCCTAGTAAGTGGGTGGGGGGAGGAGATGCACCTGGGAGATGAAGGGTTTTAAGGAGAGTCAGGCCAGGCTAAGCCTTCTGGCCTAATGTTGTAGGAGGAGCTACCTTGGGACTGGACGGGGGAGAAGGGGAAACTATGGGAGAGGTTAAGTTACAGGTTTGGGCAGGGCAAGCAGAAGGGAGAGGGGAAGGGAGGAAATCTGAAGCTTCAAATGGGAAGGAATGGAGGATAGAGGCAAGAGCAAGGAAAGTTCAGATTTGATGCTGTCGGCAAAGGGGTCAGCCAGCTGCTCAGGAAAGGCAAAGCAGGAGGAGACAATTGGCAATATTGCCTGTCAGGCATCACCTAGCCCGCCCTGCCTTGGGTACTCTCATCCACTATGAATCATATAACCCACCCTGAGCTGCTTCCACTGGACCTTGAAAGATGGCTCCTCTCCACGCCCACCCCCAAGGGAGGTGTGGGACTTGGTTGGCTGTTTGCTTACCTGGAGTCTGATTTCCATATGGGTCCTGCAAGGCAACGGTCTAAGACTAGCCCAAGATACCTTTAGTCCTAATCCTTAGCCCCACCCTTAGAGCAACTGGGGGAAAATGATTTCCAGAAGAGTGTTTCAGAAGATATCCTACTGTACCCCCACCCCCAGTGCTCTCCAGAACTACCACGAGGGAGCTGAAGTCAGGGTATCTTGCAGAAGCACTTTGGGGTGGAGCTGGGAGGTGTTCTACTTGGCAGTGACTCAGCCCTGCCATTCACTTCTAGAAAAGACCCAAGGCTCTTGGGATCCAGTTAGGCCATGAATTCCTTGCTCCCTCTGCCCTCCCCAAGGTAAAGCAGATTGGGATCCTTCATCCACTTTCCATCTCTGACTTCCTCTGTTTTATGATCCCCTTGGGACAGTGTGGTATAGTCAGGTCACTGAAGTTGAGTTCCTAAGACCAGGGTTCAGATCTAGGCTATGCTACTGAATACCCATGTAACTGAGCTTTAATTTCCTCATCTGAAAAATGAAGCATTTGAACTAGAACAATTCTAATCACTAGATGTTTTCCAAGGGCCCTTTTAGCCCCATATCCTAAGGTCCTGTGATTTATTTTCTCCCTCTCAAGACTGCCTTATATGTTGGGAGCCAGCTGACATGGGTGAAAAGTCATTAGGCTTAGTGTCAAAAAAGCCCTAGGTTGAAGCCCAACTTTGCCACTCACCAGCTCTGTGACCACAGGCAAGTCACAGCCCTTTTCTGTTCCTCAGTTTCTTGGTGGTGAAATGGGCTTCATAAGGCTTGTGCTACCCAATTCATAGTGTTGTAGGAAAAACGTTTTGTGAACTAGCTCAGAATCTAGGGCCATTCCTACCACATGGGAGGTGCTAATTAAATATCTGTGTAGTTGAAATGGATTAAAGGTACTGTAGGAGTGTGGGCTGGGAAGGGAAAGGTTAATGTATAATGCATTCTCTTCTTCTACACCTCTAAAATTAGTTGGATGCTTTGCCTACTGGAATGATGGACATGTCTCCATCCCCCCCCACCCCCACCCAGAATAATCAAGTTAAAGGTCTTACCTACGGCAGTGAAGAAGACAGGGACGAGCATGGCTTGAGGAGGGTTAAACCCTGTGATGCCAGCACTTTCCTCCTCCCTCCCCTAATTTTTAAACATTTTTATTTAAAGTTTTAAGTTCCAAATTCTATTCCCCTCTCCCTTACCTCCTTCCTTCCTGAGATGGCAAGCAATCAAACATAGGTTAGACATGTGCAATTATGTAAAACATTTCCTTAGTAGTCATTTTGTACAAGAAGATTAGAACATAGGAAAAAAATGAATGGATGAAAGTGCAAAACAGCGAACCTTAGTCTATATTCGATGAACATCAGTTCTTTTTCTGGAGGCAGATAGCATGTTTCATCAAGAGTCCTTTGGAATTGTCTTGGATAGTGATGACAGTGGCTAAGTCATTCATAGTCCTTCATCATACAATATTGCTGTTACTGTGTACACCATTCTCCTGGGTCTGTTCTCTTCAATATCAACAGTTATGTTACCATCATCCATGAATCATCAGTTCGTGTGAGCCTTTCCAGGTTTTTCTAAAATCATCCTACTTGTCATTTCTTATAATATGATAATATTTCATTACAAGCATATACCACAGCTTGTTTAGACATTCCCTAATTGATGGGCATAACTTTGATTTCCAGTTCTTAGCCACCACGAAAAGAGATGCTATAACTCCTTATGTACAAATAGGTCCTTTCCCCTTTTTTTAGATGTCTTTGGGATATAGACCTAGTAGTGGTATTGCTGGATCAAAACCCTTTGATCACAGTTTTATAGCCCTTTGGGGATTGTTCCAAATTGTTGTCCAGAATGACTGGACCAGTTCAATAGTGTCCCAGTTTTTCCTTATCCCCTCCAAAATCCAACATTTTCCCTTTTTTGTCATATTGGCTCATTGGATCAGTGTTAGGTGGGTACCTCCGAGTAGTTGTAATCTGAATTTCTCTAATCAATAATCATTTAGAGCATTTTTATATGATGATACATAACTTTGATTTCTTCACCTGAAAACTGTCAAAAAATTGACCATTTATCAACCGGGGAATGACTTGTAGTTTTATAAATTTGACTCAGTTGTCTATATATTTGAGAAATGAGGTCTTTATCAGAAATCTTGTTATAAAAAAAATTTCACCCAGTTTTCTGCTTACCTTATAATTTTGGTTGAATTAGTTTTATTCATGCAAAAGCTTTTTAATTTTATATAATCAAAAGATCTATTTTACACTTTGTAATGCTCTCTATATCTTCTTTGGTCCTAAATTCTTCCCTTAGCCATAGATCTGACAGATAAACTACTCCAGCTGCTAGCACTTTCTAATTCAGAGCCTTCCCCCCTTTCTTCAAGCTGCTATAGAAGTTCTTGAGGTCCCGACAGAGTGGCTGGAGGAATCAGAGAGAGCCTCTGCAGATTAGAATCCTGGACAGCGTCACATCCTACTTTGGAATGTAGCTTTTGTGCCCTTGTCTTATCTCCTCCACCAGATACTTATGGGTCAAATAAGAAAAGCAGGTTAGATTCCACTTTCCCATCAGCCAATGCATCCAGCAGCTCCTCAAACATTATGGGCCTTCGGTCATCATAAAATGGAAGGTGATGGCCATTGTCATTTTGCTGAGCACCTCAGAAATCTCAATTTAATCAAGCAAGCACTCACTGAGAACCTTCTGTGTGCCAGGGACTGTGCTGAGGAAACAGAAACAACATCGAAATAGTCCCTGCCCTTACAGGGCTTGAATTCTACTGGGTCACTACAATAGACAGCTTAAATGGTGCCTTCATTAAAGTCCTACTTCATTTGCTTCATTGTGTGACAGAAGAAACTGTGGCTTGTTGAGGGCTATGCTAGGAGACTAAAAGCACTGGTTTCTCACCAAGCTGGAAAGGCATCAGATATGGTCCGGTTATGGACTGTATGTTAATTGTCCAAGGATGGGTCTGGCTTAGTTCAGAAAGGTTGTCATCAGATTTCGGGGGGGGAGAATTGGCAAGTAGCACAGAAAAGTGACCTGTTATCAGTAGACCAGTTAACACTGGTGAAGTAACCTTTTGATGTCTTTAAATAGTTATTTATAGGGTTTAGTTTAGAGATCACATCCATATCATCTTTTCTTTAATTGAGACTTGTAAATTTAGCTTAACATAATCTGGACAGTCAACTTGCCTGTTGGTACATACAATGTTTAGGTACTAGGGACACTGAATAGCATATATGTCCTGATGCATTTAAGAAAATTAAAATAAATATGAAATTTTAAAATAAAAAGGATAGTGTAGGGTTTTTCAACCTCAATTTGTTTTTCAATTATTGTGAGTTCTACATGTAACAGAATTTTGGAGCATACATATGTACACACATACATATATTTAGATATACATATGCATACATAAAATCATATGCATGTACATACATATTTTACATACATACATATAGATATACATACACATACATAAAACCATAGGTATGTATGCTCCCAAGTTCTGTTCACAATAACTGAAAATTGTGTGCGTGTGTGTGTGTGTGTGTGTGTGTGTGTGTGTGTGTATGATGAATAAATGGGCATTCATTCATTTTGGGCAGGGGGGAATCAGGAGAATCTAATGGAGAATCCAGAAATGTCATCAGACATTTCAAAGAGTTAACCATGGTATAGAAGTTACTGGACAAATGTTCTTTTTTTTCTTTACTCCTTTTCTGTTCACTGGGCCTTCCCCTCTCCCTTCCCTCCCCCCAAGCCCCTACCCCTGTTCCAACCCCCTACCTCCAGCTCAGAAAGTCAACAAGGGAGGAAACCTGACCCTAGAACAGCTGATGGAGCTTGGAGAAACAGAGACTTTTGTCTGCTTGCTGTTACATCCCCTGGGTGGGGGGTTGGGTAGCAATGGGGGCTGAGGAATGTTGGGGAAGTTGACTACAGCCTAGAGTTGTCACCTGCTAATTTTGGATCCTCTGTGCTCTGAAAACAATCCCTGAGGAGGCACGGGCTGACAGCTGTCAGCAAGCCAGATGCTTGGGGCCCTGTCTCCCATGGGCCCTGGCCTTATAAAGGTTTAACTGCATCTGTTTAAAGACTTCCCTCCTCCCATCCCTCTGGCCTCATGAAAGCTATGGGGAGGGGAGAAGGTGTTGGCTGAAACCAGGGAAATTGTGGGCTGGAAATCCTTCAAGTCCCCAAGTTCTCTTTTCTTCTGCTCTCCTCCTTTTGCCCACTGCCTATGACCATTCCCCTTTTCCTGTTTTCACTGTTTTCTTCCCTTGATTCTTCCAGATCCACTATCAACTTGTGCCAGCTCCGGAAAATGGCAAAAAGGAAGAATCCCATATTGGACCTGGAGGCAGGAGGCTTGGTTTGAACCTCGGATCTGTCAATTCTTACGGGCATGACCTTGGGCAAAAATTTCTTCTTTCTGTACCTCAGTTTCCTCATCTGTAAAATGAAGGGGCTAAACCAGATAGGCTTTAATGTTCCTTCCAGATGTAATGATCTAATTCTAGGATCTCTTTGTGTGTATGTGAGCATATATACGTTTACATGCAAAACTCTTATATGTGTACACATGCATACATACAAATACACACAATACATATGTGTATCATGCATGCACACACATATGCCTACATCTATCAATGTATTTAGTATGTTCATTTCTCTCTCTCTCTCTCTCTCTCATATAGAATACAGGAGCCCAGAGCTAGAAGGGGTCAACATGTCTAGTTTCATGATTCCAGGGAAGGTTAAGTGTTAGTCATACTACTAGGCACTGCAAGTTAACAAACAGTTATCATACAGCATTTTACAACCTGACCCCAATGTACCTTTCTAGCTCTACTTCTCTACTCTATGTCTAGCCAAACTGACCCTTCCCTCCACCACACACACACTTTTCATGCTCAACTCTCCATCTCCCACCTCTGTATCTTTGTACAGGCTGTCCCCACCCCATGCCTAGAATACAGTCAATCAATTACAAAGTCCTCTCTTCTCATCAATGAGTCTTAGAATCCCTTCTTTCCTTCGAATATTGCCTTCCACATGACTCCTTCCTTGATTTTCCGTCATCCACTCATCTCCTAGTACCCTCTCTTCCCAAATGACCTTATTCTTATTTAGTTATATGGGATGTCTATATTTCTATGACCAAACCAACATCAAAGCAGGAAGAGCCCCTTGATCATACTTTGAGGACTAGCCCATTGCCCTTCACATTCATTTACATGTGTCTCCTCCAAGGAATGTACTCCCAGTGAGGGCAGAGCTTGCCTTCTTTTTGAATTTGTGTCCTTAGTGCTTAGCAAAGTGCTTAGCACTTAGAAGGAACATTCTTTTAATTTGATTGATTTATTAAGTGCATACTGTGCTAGAGTTTGGGGAAACTACAAAATATAGATAATATTCAGTCACATACATCAGTAATTCTTAAATAAAGTGATCTCAATACTTGTTTGGTTGTTTCAGTCATGTCTGACTCCTTGTGACTCCATTTGGGATTTTCTTGGCAAAGATACTGGAGTGATTTTCCATTCTTTTTTTCAGCTCATTTTGCAGATGAAGAAACTGAGACGACCAGGTTAAGTGACTTACTCAGGGTCACACAACTAGTAAGTGTCTGAGGCCAGATTTGAACTCAGATATAACTGACTCCAGGTCCAGCACTACGTGCACTGTATCACCTAGCTGCCAAAATAAGCGTATTACAGAGTTACAAAATAAAATGCTATGGAGAAAAGTTGTTAAAGACAAGAGAAGTCAGGGAAGACTTCCTGGAAGAGGTAGCAGTTGATGCATCTTTAAAAGATGAATGAGAATTCAAAGAGCAGAAGGATGCTATTTCTAGGCTAGGAAACAATTTTGTGGACCATTAAGGTAGAAATGCAGAATTAAAGCTCAGATTTTGGAGACATGACTTCTCTGAGCTTCCGTTTTCTTGTCTGTAAAATGGGGATAAAATATTTGAATGACCTGTTGCTGTGGTGTGTCTCAAATTACTTTGCATTTGCTTTGAGTAGATTTAGTCTGTATAGTTGTTTGGCCCAAGTAAGCTCCTTGAAGTAAAAAAAAAAAATTTCTTCTTCTCTCTGTATCCCTAGGACCTAGCACCATGCCTGGTAAACGGTAGATACTTAATACGTTCTTGCTGAATTGAATTACGTTGAGATATGGGTGTGAAAGTCATCTTCATAAATGTCATATTTGAGTCCATGGGAATAAATGAAATTGAAAAGGGGGAAGAGAGAGTGTAGAGAAAAGAGAGGCGAACTTAAGGCAAAATCCTGGAGAAGACTCTTGAAGAAATCGGTAAGCGAATGAGGAGCCAGTGAAACAGAGAAGAGGCAGTTAGAGAAATAGGAAGGGAACCCAAGGAATGTAGGGGAGAGAGAAAGAGAGAGAGAGAGACAAAGAGAGAGAGAGAGAGAGAGAGAGAGAGAGACAGACAGAGAGACAGACAGAGAGACAGATAGAGACAGAGAGACAGAAATCATAACAAGGTCCAAGAGAGGGCCAACATGAAGCTAGGTCCAGGGTTTGGGATGGCCAATAAAGATGTTGACCTAGACCAAGAAGTCGTTCAATTTCCTGTATTCAACTGGGCTCTGGGTGTCTATTTTATGCCTAGTCATGTATGGCCAGTCCTAGGCCCTCTAGTTTCTTTTGATATTCCTTCAATTGCTGCTCTCATTATACTTAGAGCAATGGGCAGTTCCTTACACTTTGAGGCATGTAAGAGGCAGTGTTGGGTAATGGGTAGAGAGTTGGACTTAGAATCAGAAAAACATGGATTTGAGTCCCATCTTCTGGCACATACTAACTATGTGACCCTGGGAAACTCATTTAATCTCTCGTCACCACCCACACCCATCCTAGGAGTGTAATTCCTAATTTAATCCAACAAAAAATTTGAAATTTAGGGGATGCCTATCAGTTAGAGAATGGTTGAACATATGATAAATGATTATATTGGAATAGTATTGTGCATTTGAGAAATGATGGAGGGAATGTGTTCAGAAAAACCTGGAAAGATTTATATGATTTGATGCAAAATATGTTGAACCAGGAGAACATTGTAAAAGGTAACAGCAATATTGTAATAGTGATCAATTGTGAAAGTCTTTGTCATTCTAATCAAAACAATGTTGCATCACAGTCCCAGATGACTCATGATGAAAAATGCCACTCAGCTCTAGAGATAGAGACGATGATCTTTGAGTACATATTAAAACGTATTTTTGATCACTTTATTTTTCTTACTTTTTTTTGCAACATGACTAATATAGAAGTATATTTTGCTTGATTTCACATGCACAATGAGTGTCATGCTTCTTGCCTTCTAGGTGGGTTGGGGTGAGACTAGAGGGAGAGACAGAATCTTGGGATTCAAAATACAAAAAATAATATTTAAAATAAAACTAAGTGGATATATGAATGAATAAATAGAAAAACAAACAAGCAAAATGAAGTGAGACAAACAGAAACTGTCTATTCTGGCTCAGCCTGGAGTTAAGATTAGAATTAGAACTACGAATAGATAGGGAACCAGAACTGATGTTGGGAAGGCCTGGGCCTATATTCTAGCTGTGTAATTCTGGACCCAGTCACTTAACATCTCTGGGCCTCTGTTCTACATCTGTAAAATAAAGGGAGAGCCCACTTAATCTCTGAAACTCGTTCAAACTCTAAATGGATGATCCTATGTTCTTAGGATGCTTTCAAAATCTCACCCATTGGACCCTGCTTCTAACCAGATGGTATTAAAAGGGTCTAAGGAAGGGTCACAGGATCATAGGTTTAGGGCTAAAAGAATCCTTAAAAGTCAGCTAGCCCTTCTCCCTCATTTTACAGATAAGGAAATTGAGTCCCATTGAGATTAAGTGACTATCTACTGAGCCACCAGCTGGCTCATTCCCCTTAGACAGTAAACTCCTTGAGGGAAGGGACTACACCTTTTATTCATCAATTTTTTGTTTTTCTCAGCACTTGGCAAAGTATTTTGTAAACAGTAATTTCCTAATAAAGTGCTTGTTGAATTAAATTCATTTGATTTGAATTGAAGAGAAAAGGGAGAAGCGTGCAGTCTGTCAGCTATAAAGAATCCTGTTGACACAGCAGACATGAATGCCCAGTTCCAGAAAAGTGTGGTCCCTGCCCTGGGCCCAGAAAACAAGGGTGGCTGTAGCACAGAGCAGGATATGTGCAGAAGGGGGATGACAGCTTTATGGGGCTGAGGCAATTGCAAGAAAAGAAGGTTGCAGAAAGATAGCCTCAGGATACACGCCAGATGACTCTGCTGCTGTCCCCAGCAAAACAGCAAAACTAGAGGGACTTGGGGGTTGGGGTGTGAGGCCAGCCAACCCAAACATACTGTTTCTAAGACTGGTGTGCTGCAAAAGACGGGGAGGGGCTATAGCTAGAAAGGAGGTGAACATGGTTCTTCCTTTATAGAACTTTGGAGATGATCTAAATCCCTTTCTTTTACAGAGGAGGAGACTGAGATACAAGGATAGAAAGTAGAGTGCCCAAGATCACACAGCTGGGTTCTGATTAGTTCAAATAATGCATCTCATGAAGAGGTTCCATATATTCAAATTCACCCTATTTTAAGTTATGAGGAGAAAATGAGGCTGGTGACCTTGTCCAGCCCTCCCTCACTCAAATCAAAGTCAATTGCAAGTCATGCCATCATCTTGATGTCATGGTCCTCTTTGAGAATGAAGGACAAACAACCTGTGAGTGAGTAGTCTCTCCTCTCCCCCTATGCCCTCCACTCCTCTCCTCTCCTCTGATCTCCTGCTTTACCCAGGGGAAAGTATACCTCCATGGCCAAAAGCTGCCTTTTCTCCTTTGGGTTTACTGGCTACATGTCTTGCTCAAAGACCAAGCCTTAAGCCCAGTTCACTCTGGAGCTGATACATTGGACAGCAGGTCCCTGCCCACCTGTCACAGAGTGAATGTAAATACTAAATAGTAGCTGTTTCTCTTTTACCCAGGGACCCTGAGGGTCTTCTCTTCCCATTTAGATTTGGTTGTTATTTTTTCTTTTCTTAAAGGGAGCTATCCTTTGACTTAAAGAGGTCTATTCATTGAATGTGTGTGTCTCACTCAAAGTGAGAGTCTGATAAGACCTTAGCCGAAAATGGCCAAAGTTCCACATTGAGTCCTGGGTCATCTTCAGTCATCTTGATGAATATCAGGCCACTGGACCCAGATGGCTCAGGAGGAGAAAGTGAGGTTGGTGACCTTGCACTGCCCTCCCTCACTCAAATCAAAGTCAACTGCAAGTCATGTTATCATCTCCCTGATGTCATACTCTTCTTTGAGAATGAAGGACAAACACAACAACAACAATATGAAGTTATTAAAAGTTATTAATTATAATAGGGTCTTTTGTTCCTACCCAATGGAAATCATGCAGTATGAATTTGAATAATGGAAGCATATCCCAGGATTCATCAGTTGCACTAATTGGGACCCAAATGTATCAGAATTAGGAATCAAAGTCATATCCTTTAATTCCATGCCCAATGCTTACTCCACAATAGATTCCTGGGTGATAGGGAGGGCTGGTCATTTCTGGATGCACATGGCTCCCTTCAGCCACAGGCCTTGTAAGTCACTCAATATATACTGAACTACCCAAATTACCCTGTATTGATATATACATACACACACATATATTTATATACACATATATGTCTCCTGTATATACTTATCTGTGAACATTTATCTCCTGCAAACTCCTTGAGGGCAGGATTATCTCATTTTTGTATTTGTATTCTCATTGTCTAACATATATTAGGCACTTAATAAATGCTTGTTGACTGTCATCTTTGAAGAGAAGGTAAGAAAGCTAGGGAGAGAACTGTCTTCCATTCCTTCACAAAACAACCAATTAATTTTTCTATCACAGAGAAAAATGATTTAAGTAAATAACGAACCTAGGGATTAGGAACATCAGAATTCTGAGTAAGCTCCAGTGGATTTTGTAGGCCTCCTTCCTGTCTATGGGGAGTATATATCCACTGGAGGGGCTTGAGCTGTCCTTAAAATCCCTTCTCTACCTGATTTCTTTCTGTAAAATGGAAGCTCTTTGAGGGTCAGGATTATTTATTTTTTATCTTTGTATCTTCATGATCCCTTACTCACAGTGGTGCTTAATAAATATTTGCTGATAAATTGATGGTCTCTCCTTTGATGTCGATCAGGTCTCCTTTTCTCAGTCATGCCTGTCGATCCCCATGTTTGCCTTTCTTCTTGGACATCCCTTCTATCTTTACACTGCCCAACTCTCTCCCACTACACTTACAGCAAGTCTCCCTGGACTGAGTTAAGGAAATTTGTACTACCAGCCAACCTGAGGGCTCCTTAAGAATGGAGAAGAAATTCACAGACAGGGAGAGCAATTCGTTTTGTCTGCAAAGAATTTAAGCTCTTGAAAATAGGGGGCAGGCTTCTGAACATCATAAACCTTGGCATACTATAAGGGCTTATGTGATTGATGATTGATTCTTATCTCTGTTTCCCAGCCCAGGGTTGCCAAACACAAATTAGTGGGCCACTAATCCATTTCTAAGGATCCCTATTGATTTCAGATTGACTTTGTTTTAAAGTGTAATATCTATGTCTTATTGAATTTTTATGTATTTTGTTAAATATTTCCCAATTACATTTTATTCTCATTCATTGCGTTGTAAATCTTCTGCCATGTATTTGACACCTGTCTTAGAATATATACTTGCCCTCCCTCAAGCACCCCGTGAGGAGGTGGAAAGAGACATGAAAACCAAAAAAAATTCCTAAGAGGATATTGAGTGATAAAGTTTCTCTCCATTAGCTCTTCTATGAAGTCCCCTTGCCCATCACCAATGGTCCCTCTGCCCTGCCCTGGGGATTCCAGCCCCATGCCCAGCCTGAGCCTAGCATCTTAACTATAATAACCTTGGGGATTAACATAGCAGGCATTGTCTTTCCCTGACTATTGGGTTGGTATTATGTGTTCAAAAACTCTCTCCTAAAAATACCCGAAGAACAGGTGCAGTCCACGAGGTTCAGGCCATGTCAGAATCCCATCTGTGGTCTAGCTAGAAACAAAGAGGCGAAGGCGACCCTCATATGTGCCTTGTTCTGAATTCAGAGAACTAGGTTCCTGGAAACCCATCTTTCTAAGATTTCACAGAATCTCTAGACCTTCAGACCCACTAGCCAAGAAAAGCAAGATTTACCCATTTTATACCCACCTCCTATTGCACATAATAAGCACTTAAATGCTTATCGATTGACAGTGTGGTTCCCCATCTCCACCTCCATTCCTTTTTGATGCTTCAGTCATTAGCCATAAAACTCAACCATCTCTCCCATCCCAGACACACCCAGGGCTTTCTTGCAGGGAAACTTACTAAGAAGGAGAGACAGAGTTGACATATGTCTTAGAGTATTTCGGTCCGATTCCTTTTAGGCGCTCTGCCTGATTTCATTTAGTCTCTGATCTCATGGGCTTTGGGTGCTTATTTTCATGTCTGCCCTTAAGGACAAAGAGCTGAGGAATAAATCCACAGCTTAGCAGCAACACACGGCTTCCCCCTGAAAACCTGTCACCTGCCTTACACATACACTCATAAGCACCCCCCTACACACACACACACATATCTCCTGATCTTCTAATGTCTTTCATTCTCATCACATTGTCTACTTGTCCTACCCAGCTCCTCATTTCTCCCTGTCCTCTGTGGCCTTTAACCTTCTTCTGTCTAAAGATGGTCTTGCATGAGTCAATGGACTGTGCCACAGAGTGTGTGTATGTGTGTGTGTGTGTATGAGATTGTAACTGTGTGTCTTACAGATGTGTGTGTATGGGCAGCATAAGGAGTGTTTGCCTAGACTCTGTGTGTATCTATAGTGTGTGCCTATAGTGTAGGGGGTGGAGAGAGGGTGGGGGTGCTCCGAAGGATAGCAGAGCTTGTTCTATTTTTACTGACCAGTTGCTGCAGACCGTAGATTTCATAGCTTCCACCAGCCTTCAGCCCCCTTACAGTCTGCAGTTCTCCAGCAGCCCCAGACCATCTCAACTCTGCTAGGACTATAGTAGGTAAGTGTCTAAAGCCTGACTCCTGATCTTGGAAAGCGAATCCTAAACCAGGTGAGGTTTAAGTCTAGGTAAGACAAGAACAAGGGATGAAGGGTATGAGTAAACCTCAGAAAGACTATTAGGGAAGAAGGAAATGTTTTGTGCCCATCCATTGAAGGTTTAGTAGTCTAACATACTATCTGAAAAAATTCCCAGAAAGTTTCTCCTGGACAAAGGAATGTCATTTTCTCCAAAGCTATTGTCAGAGGAGAAAGTTGCCTTTCTAAGCAGAAGGAATGGCTGAGTCTTTTCTTTTTTCAGGATGGGTTACCTCCACCTGGACTGGGAGGATATGTGTTTCATTGCTTACAAACGTCCAAAGCATGTGATAATTATAAAGGAAACAAAAATGGAGAAGGCAGATAGGGAAATTTGTGGAGAATGGAATTTGAGAGCCTTGGGAATAGGGATGGGAGGAGGAACTGAGAAATTCTAAAGACATCACTAGGAAATTTTTCTTGTTCCTTTTTTCTGTGTCCTGGAGGGAAGACAAAGACACATCTTTATCATCTGCATATCTGGGGAAAGGAACTGATAGGATAAGCTAGGGACTGAGAACCACCCCAAAATGGCATGGAATCTGCACTCCTCTGCTCCCTACCAAATTCATCACTGTTGGTACTAAGGGCTGGATAGCAGTGGCTAACGGGGCAGGGATAGGGGAGGGCAGGGTTGGATGGAGGCACCAAGAGCATCACTCAATGCTGCTCAGAGTTGGGGTGCATGCATCAATGCATCCAATGCAATATGAATGTGAACTTCTCTGCAGGTGGATGGCAGTGTCTGGGATCTTTAGGAACAATGGAGACTGGTTTTGCTAACTGGAATGATAAATGGAGCTGGAATGTGACATCCAGGTAGTTCAACTCTAGAGAAAGGAAAAGATAAGCGTTTCTTATTGACAGCTATAGAAGAGGAGAGGGGACCCAGAACCCAGGGTGATAAGCACAGGAAGGAGGGGATGCTTTGAGCTGGAGACACAGTGTCCAGGGGCAGCATGGGTTAGGGCTGGGAAGGTAGAGTGATAGGAGAGAAGACTGAAGTAAAAATAAAGAAAGGATTTAATGTCCCTATTTGTTAAAACTCATGAGAAGTATAGCTTCTTGGACATCCACACATCCACACTCACACACACACACGTCTCTCCACCTAATTTTTAATCCAATGCTCCATTTGGAAAAATCCTCTGGGATTTTGTAAAGTGGAGACCCTGACTTGAAAGTGTTCCTGCAGCTCTTTCTCTCCAATCAATTCTGCATTTCTTAAAGGACTTTTTACTCATCTGAGGTTGGGAACATAGGATCCTGGATGCAGTAAAACCTCCCCTCCCCAATCTTCCTTATCAAGTACCAAACTACTTACATTCAAAAGACAGTAGTCACAGAGTCATATCAAGCCCAAACCTGTGGGCAAATGAAAGGCCCTTTCTGTGGGGTAGGGGCACTTGGGCCCAGGTTGCCTTTGTAGGGAGTTATCAGTGGCTTCTTTGAGGGAAGAGAGCCCTAGGGGCTCACTAGTAGAGCATCGAGACATGCCCAGGATGGGTGAGGGGGAGTTCAAATCTGGTTCGTATTGGTAACAGGACATGTGGCACCAGCCAGGAAGGTCCACAGAGATGGTAGCATTGGTGATGATTTGATGAAGTCTTTATTTACACATGGGCATTAATGTGTGCTTACTGAAGTGTTGGCCTATCTTAGAAAAGTAATATAAAAACTGTACATCTGTGAGCTGACTTCTGGAGACAGAGATTATGGGAGCATGACAAATATTGATAAACTCATCCAGGGAGTGGATCTTGTGGGACCCTACCAGCTCCTATTTCTCTCTGGACTTGCCCATAATCTTGGGATCGGTGGGAATAGCAGAGTAAGTAGCTGGCCATAAAAGGTCTAATTTCAGTCAAGCATTTCAGGAATTTATAAGCTGTCTCCCAGGTCCTTGGGCTTATTCTGCCTCTCTCCTTCTAATGAGAAGACAGCTGCGACTGGGGGTCAGTCTTAGCCTTCCACCAGGGACAGTAGCAGGGGCAAAGGTGGGGGGTTAAAAGTCTTCCTGAGAGATAGTAAGGTTAGGCAGAATGAAGACTAACTAAAACCTCCTCCTCTTGGGGGAATCAGAGGTAAATACATCATGAAGGATAGAAGGAGGGCAAGAAAGAGACATGGGGGAGAGGAGGGAGGGAGCAAGGGAACAAATATAGACTAAATCAAAAAACCATCACACTCCTCTCTTAAAAAATAGTTCCTGGAGCAAGTCCCAATTTTTAATCTTGAATTTCAAGGACTCTCCTTTGGATTCCTTAGTACCTCATGCAGGTCCATATGATTATAGGATGCTAGCTAGAGCTAAAGGAGATCTCAGAGATCAACCAATTCAAACTCCTCACTTTGCAGATGGGGAAACAGGATCTTACCCAAGGTCATGCTGTTCTTTAGTGTCAGAGTTATGACTCAATCCAAGATCCTCTGATTCCAAGTCCAGGGTTCTTTCCCTTACTTGAGACCTCATTTTATTAAGGCATTACTCAGATTTCCCATTCTAACTAGGCATCCCCATCTCCCCACAGTCCTACATCCCATACATACATTGTGTTCTCCTACTTATGAGCCTTCACAGAATCCTAGCATTGTTAGAAGTGGAAGGGACTTGAGGGATTTTTTAGACCATACATACCCCCTTACTTTTTAGATGAGAAAGCCTAGGAGCTGAAAGGTGAAGTCCAAGGTCAAAGAGATGGCCTTCGGGCCACTCTTCTGAATTGCAGTTCAATGCTCTATTTTATACACTTCCTCCCTCGTACAGGTCATTTCCCATGTCCCAATAAATGCACTCTCTTCAGGTCTCAGGAAACATGGTCAAGGCATCACTGCCCGCCATGCTCACATATGGCCTCTATGACTCATACAACTTACTTTTACCATGATCTCCCCTGTGTCCTCCTCTCCATCTCACCCCCAGGTCCATGGTGTCATTGAGATGTTCTGAGAAGCCTGGGCTAATGTATCAGTAACAGAAGACAGGGGATCCCCCTTTCCTCTGTTCCCAGGGAACATGTGCTCGAAAATTACACTCTTCTGGAAACTGTTATTGGACTTATTAGTAAGTCCTGCAGTGAGAAGAGGTCGGAGAGGACCAGTAATTTCCTGGAATTCCTCCTGTTTTGCTGTTTGGCCAGTTGTTCACCCTACCCAGAAATATAGTTGTCCTTCCCTCTTGCCAATATCCCAGCTAAAACTTTCTTCCTCCAGGACGTCTTCCCAGAGTCATGCTATTTGTTTCAGATCACTGATTTCAGGTGAAGACCTGCTTGGACACTTTCACTCAGTTCCT
Organism: Potorous gilbertii; assembly: GCA_028658325.1. NCBI lineage: Eukaryota > Metazoa > Chordata > Mammalia > Diprotodontia > Potoroidae > Potorous > Potorous gilbertii. Next base: position 605,381,894 of record CM053770.1, read on the forward strand.
CTCAGCTGTGTCCTAATTCCTCTGTCCCTGCTGTATCCCTCTTGATCTCGAGCTAAAGAGGCTACCTCTGCTAAAGTGTCCAACCAAGTCACTGGGTTGGAGTGAGTTGGGGGTGAACAGTGGCAACATCACTGATGCCAAAGCTAGAGGATCTGGGTTCAAATCCTATCTCTGACATTTACCCATGTAACCTTGGTCAAGTCATTTCTTTTCTGGATCTCGGTTTTCTCTTCTGTAAAATGAGAAGGTTGGACTAAACGACTTCTGAGGTCCTCACAACCCCCAAAGGTTCAGATCTAGGATTCTGTCTTGCTTATGAGCTTGTCTGTATTGGTTATAGGTGCTGCTCTCCTTGCCACCATGCCTGAACCGTAAGTAATTCTGATCTCCCCAGAGAAAGTGTGTGTGTGGGGGTGGGGTGGATGGGTGTGGGTGTGTGGGTGAGAGGTTGGAATCTAGGACTCAAGGTACAGCCAGACTATCTGTCATTTAATACAAGTTGCTTTCTTGGGAGGGCCTCCAAGTCCTTTATGAAAACCAAACCCTTTCATCTATGACTGCTCCAAATTCTTCAATGCAGCTGTTATTAGAAACCATCTTCCTCAGTAATGAGCCCTTCAATTTGCACAGCATTTTTGTCATTTTCAGGACATAAGTCAAGTCATAAAAAATTCTTATAATGCACCTACTATGTGCCAGGCACTATGCCAAGCTCTGAGGATGCAAAGAAAGCAAAAACAACAGTAGTCCCTGATCTCATTTTCCACAGTGGTCTTCAGGTGACCATGGCTCAGCCTTATAACTCCAGTGGTAGGAAGATTAGTTATTACTATATCCATTTTACAGATGAAGAATTGATTGAGGAAGTCAAGGAATATATCTAAGTTCATACAAATGGCAAGAAGAAAAGAAGGTGGTAAATTGATAAACTTATTAAGTTCTTGCTATGTGCCAGGTACTGTGCTAAGTTCTGGAGATACCAAGGAGACAACACAAAAACTACTATGTACCAATAAACTATGTACAAGATGAATAGGGAATAATCAAGAGAGAGAAGACTCTAGATTAAGAGCAACTGGGAAAGACTTCCTGTAGAAGACAGGGTTTTCTCTGGGACTTAAAGGAAGTCTTGAAGCAGTTGGAGGCAGAGATGAGGAAGGAGAGCATTCCATGTTAGGAGACAGAGCCAGGAAATGGAGTGTCTTGTTTGAGGTATAGCAAGGAGGCTGGCATCACTGAATCAAAGAGTAGGATGGGGGTGCCAGGTGAAAGACTGGTGGGGGCCAGTGAAAGACTTTGAACACCAAATGGTAGATTTTATATTTGATCATGGAGGGTAATAGAGAGCCACTGGAATTTAAGTGGAGGAGTTCAGAGAGGGTAGACTTGCAACATTAGGAAGAGCCTACAACTCTTTATTTACTGTAAGAATTTTAAAGCAAGTCTTTCTTTCTTTCTTTTTTTTGAAGACAATGGGGGTTAAGTGACTTGTCCAGAGTCACATAGCTAATATATATGTCTGAGGGCAGACTTGAACTCAAGTCCTTCTGACTTCAGGACTGCTGCTCTATCTACTATAGATATAGATATACCTAACTATTCCTTTTCACATTCTTTAGTTGGAATGACCTGCTCCATCTTTTTGCATTAATTAGATAAACTGAGTGGATTTCAGTCCCCATACTTTACTTTTCACTGAGAGGACATGGCATTAGTGACTAACTTATGGGGCTATTTTTTTATGTAGCATTTTAAGGCTTATAAGGTGCTTTTCCCCCCCCAATGACTCTATGATGCAGGAAGTATGTCATCTATTTCATCTATAAGAAGAAAGGTCTCAGAAAAGTTAAGTGACTTGCCCAAGATCACACAACTGCTAAGTATCAGAACCAAAATTTGAACCTGGGTCTTCATGACTCAGTGCTCCTCCCCCTGCAGCATAAGCACAGTGCCTTGTACATAATAGACATTCAGTAAATGTTTGTTGACTTCCCAGGAGTGAAGAATGCAAGAGTGGGCAAGGACATTATAGACATATCTTCAGCTCATATCTGAACTGAAAACCCTTCTAAAATATGCTCAATAAGTGGTCATCCAATCTTTGCTTGGAGATCTCCAATGGAGAGGGGACCCCAAGGTGCCCTGCTTCACTTGTAGAGACCTATGACTCAAATGGCATCATGTCCAAGTTTGCCTATTTATAATTGCTAGGGATTACTCCTAGTTCTGGCCTCTGAGGCCAAGGAGACAAAGCAATTCTCTCTTTCACTTTACAATCCTTCAAAATACCTGAAGACAGCTATCAGGTTTCCCCCAAGTTTTCTCCTTAATTCAGGAGAAATAAACTCAGTTCCTTCAAACAATTCTCATCTGGCATAAGCTGAAGACCCTTCTTTAACCTGGTTGCCCTTTTCTGGATTCTCTTGAGTTTCTCAACATCGTTCCTAAAATGTGACTCTCAGAAGGGAAAACAGTAGCCTGAAATGGCTTGAGCAGGGTGTTACATCAAGGCTGAGAAAAGTCTCCTACAAGGAATGAGACCTCTTACGCTGAGAAGCCCAAGAACTCAGAATGGTCATTTATCCCATTTTAACCTGTTTCCTTTCCTGCCCCTACCTTCCTTCCTGCCCTCCCCCCACCCCTATTGTCAGATTTCTTTCAGACTAATCATTAATTGTCTCAGGTAGTTTTCCCCAGAGGGTGTGCATGCCGTTGTTATGCTATATATTGATGCTTTGTATTCAATCTGTGTTCTAATCTTTTCTCTCCTTGCCTTTCCTTGGATGGATGCTTGAAGGGAGGTAAGATATTTGGGGTGTCCAAGTTGAATCTCCAGCCTGGTGAAGGTGGGGTGGGCATTTGAGGAAAAGAGTAGAAGTAAGGGAAAGGCAGCCCCAATTCCTTCCTGTCCCTCTACTTGCAACTACACAGTTTTTCTGCCTCCCTGAGACTTGTTGTCTCCAAGTCTGATGACCCAATTAGTCAATGAGAGAGGTGCCAACACCATCTAAACTGCTTTTGTTTCTAGCTCCTTGTAATAGACACTGTCATAGAATCCAGAAGAAGGAGACTGGTGTAGTCTTTGCCCTCTAAGGGTTCCCCATGTGATGTGGGAGAAGTAGTTCTTTTTTTAAAAAATTAAATTATTTTATTTGTTTTCAGTGTTCGACAATCACTTCCATATATCTTAGATTTTTTCCCCCCTTTCTCCCTCTATTCCCCCCTCCCTCCCCACTCCTTCCTTGAGATAGCATACAATCTTATATAGGTTCTACACATACTTTCCTATTGCACATACATTTCCTATGTTGCATAGAAGAATTAAAATGAATGGGAGAAACCATAAAACAAAACAAAACTTAATACAAAAGAAAATAGTCTGTTTCTATCTGTGATCCAATTCCATAGTTCTTTCTCTGTATGTGAAAGGCATTTTGCCTCAAGAATTCATTGGAAATTTTTTTTAAGTCCATGCATTTCAATGAAGTACTAAGTCTACCAGAAAAATTCCTCGCACACCATGGTTGTCGCTGTGTACAAAGTTCTCCTGCTCCTTCCACTCAGCATCATTTCGTATAAGTCTTTCCAGGCTTCTTTGAAGTCTTCCTGTTCGTTATTTCTCATAGCACAATAGTATTCCATTATGTTCATATACCGCAACTTGTTCAGTCGTTCCCTAACTGATGGGCATCCCCTTGATTTCCAGTTTTTGACCACCACAAAGAGAGCTGCTATAAATATTTTTGTACATGTGGGACCCTTTCCCATTTCTGTGATCTCTTTGGGATAGAGTCCCAGAAGAGATATTGCTGGGTCAAAGGGTATGCACATTTTTATAGCCCTTTGGGTGTAGTTCCAAATTGTTCTCCAGAATGGTTGAGTTGATCCAACCAACTCACAGCTCCACCAACAATGAATTAGTGTTCCAACTCCCCCACATCTTGGGAGAAGTGGTTCTTAACCCTGGGGAGCTCCCAGTCTGATGGAGGGGAAGGGTTGCCTTCAAGGAGATCTCCATCTGATAAGGGAGACTCCACCCTTGCCTTCAAAGCGTTCTCAGTTTGCAGAGGTGGTCCAGGACTAGGAGAGCGATGAGTGTGACTGGCAGTGTAGTCCCCAGATTTGATACCTCTGAGGGGGAAGATTCCAAAGACAGAGCCCATGGGGATTGGTGACATTATATGTGATGTCACTGAGAAGAAGAGGCTAAGGACAGGGAAGAAATGGAGCTTATGGGCCAAGCCTTATTGCTCTCTCCAAGTGAATGAATACCCTTTGGAACTAGTCAGGCCCTGGAGTGAGCTCCATTTTCTTGCAGAGGTGAACCAGTGCAAATTCCCCTATGAAAGAACATTGGAGAAGCATCCTGAGTCCTTCCACCCCAGTCCAGGGCAGATCAATGATGACTGAGGCTTAGACCAACAGGGAATCTTGGGACAGGATCTTAAGTAGCCTGGGGAACTTTGATGCTGCTGGTTCAGTTTGACTTGGATGGCATTAGTCCTGTGAAGCTGTTGAGCTCTTGGCCACTGTGGTTTTGTTAAGGCTTATGATTTGGGGGGACATCTGGAGTCCCTCACAGCCCTGGGGCTCAGGGTTATTACATCAGGGAGGCCTAAGAGCTTAGCAGGGTTGGAAGAGTTACAGTATTTGCACTAATGGAAGAAAGCATTGACATATAATCCAAAACAATTTGAGAATACCTTGAGGGATATTTGAGGGTCTATAGATTTACATCCTGTTTTGCTGGGTCTCATTTTTTTAAAAGGCCTGCTCTCCCTGAGACCACACTGATAGATAATGGAGGGAAGTGGTTCACAGATGCCATGGGTGTCAGGCAAGTATGTGTAAGAAAATACCTGGGGACAGCAAGGAATTAGCATTGGCAGATAGAACCCAGGCTCATTCTTTGGAGTACTTTGGAGAATTACCTGTTAGCCATCACCAGACCTCTCTCTTGGGTTCTTTTGGGATTTTGGCCATTCTCCAGTTCCTCAGGCCCAGGTAACATCATCTCTTCTTCCCTAACTTACCTTAACAGAAAACAAATGAGTTGAAATAAAACTTGGCCCAATAATTCAGGGAAGAAATAAACAGAGAAGATGAGGGGTATACAGCTTAGTCAAATCTATTTGAAGTAATAAAATAAAATCAAAGAAATGGCTCTCAATCTAGTTCCCCCTTTTCTTTCCAAGTCTTCACATGTGTATCACAATTTGATATTAAATAATCTTTGAGAATTCACAAGGGATACTTCAGCCATGGATATTTTTTTTTTATAGTAACAAGTCACTTATCTGGCAAACTCACCTGTCTGGAGTATAAGTGAGAACCAGGAAGTGAACAAAACGAACCTCTCCATTGCCAAAATACATAATAAGATTGAAAACTGGAAGAGACCATCTAGAGCCCATCCCCTTTTATTTGAGGAAACTGAGTCCCAGAGTGAGAAAGTGACTTACCCAAACTCAAACTATAAGTAACAAAGCCAGGTTTCAAATTCATTTTCTCTGACATCAAATCCAGGGCTCTTTTCACAACATCCCCATTTCTCTTTATGTCACCAAGTCCATACATTAAAGTTTATTTATTTTACTCAAAGGAGAGCCCCTCACTCAGAGTGTATTTACTTTTATTTTAGATATAATGCTAACATATTTCTTTATCTGATTTCCTGCTCTACAGCAGATTAGATGTTTCAATAAGCGTATTAGGGCAGGATGATGCTGATAACAGCAAGACGTGACAGCAGACAGACTCACATAGAGGGAGGAGACAGGAAAATTATAAAAAGCAGGAAACAAAACTCAAAAAACACAGAAGCCTGGGACTGTTCAATGTAGGCTCAAATAGTCCCGCCCACCTCAGTGATCCCCAAGGGTATCTCGTCTTAGCATAGCCGCTGACATTTACAAAGATAGGAAAATGAAAATTGTGTTTAAAAGTTTTAAGAAACCAAGAGAGTAGGCTTTATGTTTTAGAAAGATTTTAACCCAAAATGGTAAAATTAAATTAAATTAATGTCATTTAAAAGGACAATTTTCAGTTATATGGAAAAATAATTTGTGAGCCTCACTTCATTGCTAAATTGCACCAGACAAGTGATGTGTGACTGCTAATATCATCATCCATCATTATAATATCTTGTATCACTCTAATTCTGGATACATTTCAAGGCCATTTCATAATCAATATTTGATTTTGTCTTTACAACAACCCTGTGAGATAGGTGAGAAAGAGATTATAATATTCATTTTATAAATGAGGAACCCGAGGCATCAGAAGATGAGCAGCAGTGGTTTGCTGAGGGTCACATAGCTAGCTGACAGTACTAGGTCTTCTAAGTGAAGTCCATTGAACATAGTCTCTTTTCTTAAATTCAGGGTTCTCACATCAGTCCAACAATGGAGCTTTTTAAGGGAAGATTGTGGATATCAATAGGCAAGTTCCCCTCCAACTCTCATCCTGCTTAAAATTCCAATATTTTTCTCATCTGCTTCTCTCATTTTTTCTTTTCCCTCTCAGAGAAAATCCAAGATCACAGCTTCCCGCAAACTCCTGCTCAAGGTGAGTCTGAACATGGAGCTTCCATGGGTACTCACAACTGGGAAGAGGGGAGGGTGGCGTTCAGGCCCTGAGGATGGAATAGAAGGCACATGTGGCTTACTTAGCAGCACTACTCTAGACTATGAGAGCCCCTATTCCTTCCTGCCCCCACATCCTGCAATTGTGCAGTTTCTCTGCTAGTCTGAGATATTCATTTCCAAGCCCGGTGGCCTAGCCAGACAATCAGTCAATTAATCCATCAGCTAACAGCACTGACTGATATCCTCACGTGTACAGAACCTCCCACTAAGTATGGCGAGAGAATCCAGAGAAAGGAGGGATATGGTCTTTACCCTTAAGGAATTCCCAATCTGATGGGGAAGAAACAGTACCTACCTTTGAAGAGCTCCCAGCCTGATGGAGAATCATGGTCCCTCTACCTAAGAATCTTCCATGATGAGGATTGGAGGGTGTGGGGAGTAGTTCCTGCCATCAAGGAAGGAGACATAAGGAGAAGTAGTCCTTGCTCCTAAAGGTCTTTCAGTTTGATGGGGGTGGGGAAGTAGTCCTTCCTCCTAAAGACCCCCTAGTTTAAAAGGAACAGAATAGTCTCCTTCCCTTAAGAAGGTCCCCATCTGATAGTAGAGATTCAATTTTTTTTCTGAGGGGACACTCTAGAAACCCAGGAGAGACAGAACCAATAGAGAAAGTGAATGTGTTTGGAGAAAGCCCCCATGCCCTACCATGGGATGCAAAAGATGGATAGTAGGTGGGCTCCCTCAGAACCTACCCTCTCTCTCTCCCATAATGTACTAGTGCACAAAGGGTAGGCAAACAATTCATCCTGGGTGCCTGAGAAGTGTTTTGATCAGTCCCTGGGATGGAGGAGGCATTGATGGTGGTGAGAAGCAGGATGTGCATTACTCCCGACCTCTGTGAGTCTAGAGGAGGGAGAGTTAAAAGCAGGGAAGGAGGAGGTTTGATGGAAAGTAATCCTTGCTTGTGGCCTGCTCAGTCTAATCATGTGAGCACAAATACTGTGGAAGAGTTTCGCACAATAAACCCCCTGCAATTAATTAGACCCATTCTGTCCTGAATATGGAAATGCAGAAAGCCCTCATGCCATGCTCAGACAAACACACACAGTGCCAGCTCTGTCTAAGTGGCCTGGTGCAGCATGTCAGGCTCTGGGGGAGGAGACCAAGGGGTGAATGAGAAAGGCAAGAAGGCTCCAGGACCTGTGCTTCCCTCAACATCCCTATCCCCCTCTAGAGCTTGATGCTGGCCAAAGCCAAGGAATGCTGGGAGCAAGAGCATGAGGAGAAGGAAGCTGAGAAGGCCAGATACCTGGCTGAAAGGATCCCCACGCTTGAAACCCGAGGGCTGTCACTCAGCGCCCTGCAGGTGAGCTTTGGGGAGACGTTTGCTAATAGTGTACTGAGATCTGGGCTGGACACCCAGAAAGAGGTAAAGTCTAGATAATACCTTACCTCAACGGAGCTTACAGTCGAGGGCAGAGAAACTCCAGTCTGTATAGTTAGAATATATAGCACGACACGGTGAGAATATTGGTGGAGACACAGCAAAACATGATAAGAGGTCTGAGGAGGAAAGCATTTCCAACACGGGGCATGGAGGAGGCGAGATGGGTGAACATCAGAGGACGGATAGGAATTCAATAGTGAAAAGCTAGAGTGAGACAGGAGAGGGTAGTGTCATGTGATGTGTGGTCAGTGGGTAGAGAATTGCTTGGAAGGTGAATGGGTGAGGGGAAACAACTTATTGTTCAAAAGATGGTCCATTTGGAACCCACCTGGCAGCTCTGGGATTTCATACCAGATGCTAGGAAAGGCCCTTCTGCCCCCTGAAAACCTTCCGGACCTAGCCTGCCTGAAATCCCACTGACAAAAATGTATCCCTTTGACCCAAGGCTCAGGGCCTTGTTAAGATCCAAATGCCCCTGGGAAGAGGCAGACTGTAAGCCTCATTAGCCACGTGTACCTTAGTGTGAATAAGTCTATTAACTTTTTTCTGGAACACATAATTTGATGGAGGAGAAGCCTGGGGGTGAGGAGGGAAGGCAAAAGAAGGTAAGACAAAAGGCTTAGGTGTGAATTTCGCCTCGTTGGGCCTGCTGGCCAATTTCCTTGTTTCTCTCGATGTGTGTTTCTCTCAGGACCTGTGCAGGGAGCTACATGCTAAGGTAGAGGTTGTGGATGAAGAGAGGTATGACATCGAGGCCAAATGCAACCACAACACCCGGGAGGTGAGGATTGCCCTAGCCTGGGGGAGCTCTGGGCTCAGAGCCTGGAGGAAAGCTGCAACCCTGGGAATGCATAAGAATGACTCATGGAACTTCACAGTTTAAAAGCTGCTTTCCTTGCACACATCCTGGGAAGCAGGCAGCACATACATTGAAAAACAATGTTTAGATTCTTTTTATGCATGAGGACACTGAAGTTCAGAGAGGTGATTCATGACTTTCACAGTCAACACCTGGTACGGCTAGGACTTAGGCATGGTTCTCCTAACTCCAAATCTAGCGTCCTTCTCACTACAACAAATGATAGGGAGGCTGATGACTTTGTCTAGAGCAGAGTGAGGAACCTGCGATCTCGAGGCCACATGGGGCCCTCTAGGTCCTCAAGCGTGGCCCTTTGACCGAATCCCATCATCACAGAACAAATGCCCTTAATAAAAGGATTTAACCCTTCAATAAAAGGATTTGTTCTGTAAGGTTTGGATTCAGTCGAAGGACCACACACTTGAGAACCTAGAGGGTCATAAACAGTTTCAAGGCCACAGATTCCACATCCCTGGTATAGAGCATTACTATCCACAAGCAAATGTCTCAGTTGCCTACTATCTTATTCAGAAATGAGGGATTTCTGGGTTTGCCTTTTGAATACTAGGGAACCTTTGTAGCACTGGTCTTGGGGTAAGAAGACTCAGTTTTGAAATGTAGTCCTAACACTTAGTTTTGCAGCCAAGGACAAATCTTCTCTGGTTAGATGTCCATGGACAGATCTTGCTCTGAGTATTTTTTTTAGTTATACATTCTGAAGCAGGAAACAAGGGCTGCATCTAAAAGGAACTAGGGGGAAACCAAGTCTACAACTCTCTTCCTTAGAGAGACTGCGAAATTGTGAGTCTGAGTCTAACTCATGTGATAGTTAATCTAATGTAGCCTTTGACAGCCCTTGTAATTCTGAGTCTAGGACTCTTTGGACTCCAGCAACCCTTGGGCCAGATCTCCCAGGACAGCAGAGATCAAATACTTTGAAGAATCCACCTGTGTGTCCTTACTAGTTCTCACTCTTTATATCAGCTTGCTGAAAGGACTTTCCCTGATGGACCACGGTTTCCTCATTTACAGATAATAGTATATGACGCGTTTTATAAATAATGAGGTAGGTGTTCCAGGTATTATTGTCTCCATTTTATTAGTAAGAGAGTTGTCATTTGCTTGTGGTCACTTAACAAAACAAGGGTTGGAGGCAGAATTTGAACTCAGGTCTTCTTGACATGGGTCCAGGGCTTTATCCATTGTGCCATGGTATCCATCAAATATAAAAAATAAAGAGGTTAGGCTGGATGATCACTGAGGTCATTTCCAGCTCTGATTCCAAGGTTCACCTGACCATGCCCTCTTCGGGTCTTCATAATGGTACTCGCCTCCCTGTGGATGTTGCAGCATCACTACACAGGAGGGAAGAGATAAGGCATCCCTCCTCAGGTTTACAGGCTAGGCAATTGAGCTCTCTTGTTGGGCTTGCAAAGTATTTTATCTCTGCTGTCCTGGGAGATCTGGTCCAAGAGTTAGTGGAGTCCATAGAGTCCTAGAATCAGAATTAGAAGCGATGTCACAGGTCACATAAGTTTAGCCACCACATGAGGTAGAACTCCCTTCATCACACTAACAAGTCATCATCTGCTTGGGGAATGGGGTAGAGATTCCTTTTGACCCTACTCCTAAAGCTCTGGAGTCCCCTCTATGGGTAGAAGAGTCCTCCTGAGTGTTTCTCCCTTCTAATGGGTTACTCTCTCCATCCTTCCTGCCAGATCAAGGACTTGAAGCTGAAAGTGCTTGATCTTCGGGGAAAGTTCAAGCGCCCACCCCTGCGACGGGTTCGTGTCTCTGCAGATGCCATGCTTCGGGCACTGCTGGGCTCAAAGCACAAAGTGTCCATGGATCTGCGGGCCAACCTCAAGTCTGTGAAGAAGGAGGACACAGAGAAGGTGGGGCCTCTTCTCTCCTCACACCACCTCTTCATCCACCAGCTGTTACTTCCCCTCACAACTATAGGAGTAATTTCAGATCTCCTACTGGACAGATAGATTGTCCAATTGACTCAGATGAATCTGATCATTTATTTAGGTCTTGGGGTATAGGTGATCACTGAACCCTACCATCCTGTGGGGTCCCTGTGTTACTAGGTTGGTTAGTGCTGGGATTGAAGGGCAGTTGTTTTTGCTTTGGAGGAATACTCAGAGGTGAAGACATAGTCCCCTCCCAGGAGAAATTAGAAAAGGATGTTAACTAGGAAACATTGAAGTCAGCTTGGATGAATGATCAGATTAGAATGGAGGCCGTGAGAGGGCTAAGGAAGATAAGAAAGAGACCCCACCGTACCTTTGGAACACTTACATCTGAAATAAAGTATCCTTGGGACTGAAATAAGGACAGATGGCATAGTGAACTATCTCACAGCAACCACTGAGAGTCCCCCTCCCCCAACACCTGCTGCTTCTGTCTTCCCATAGGGCCTCAACAGTGCCTCTGCATTCAAACCTCAGAATTTCTTCTATTTCTCATTGTAACCTCAGAATTTCTTCTATTTCTCGTTGTAACGGTAGCCTTCCCAGGCTTAGAGATAAAGAGAAGGGAAACAAGAAGGGGGACTCCTTACTTGTTGAAGATGCTGATTTTTTTTCCCCTAATCTGCTTCCCTTCACGATTGATAGGCCTAGGCTGACTTTCCGGTCTCTCATTTCTTTTACAACTCCGGCCTATGTCTCTGCCTTACAGGAGCGGCCTGTGGAGGTGGGTGACTGGCGTAAGAACGTGGAGGCCATGTCTGGCATGGAGGGCCGGAAGAAGATGTTTGATGCAGCCAAGTCTCCAACCACCCAGTGAAAGGTACCAGGTACCCTGGCTACCCCAACCTCCCCTTCATTCCAGTTCTTCCGCCCTTGGCTCTTCATCCTTTGTCTTTCTTAGTCTTCAGCAGAACTAGGTCTGTGACTTAGATGAGAATCATGAGAAATGTTAGGTTTGGGGTAGACTGGTCATGCTTAGAGCGACGTGGAAGATGTTTGGTCTGGCAGAAAGAATATTGGATTTGGAAGCAGAAGGCATGAGATTAGATGTTGGCTTCTAAGCTGTGTGACCTTGGGTGAGTCACATCATTTCCCTAGGTTTTTGTTGCCTCATCTGTAAAATAAGGGTGTTGGGCTATATATAGAGTCTCTTAAGTTCCTTCCAGTTCTAACAATGTCAACTCTACATTGTAGTCAAGGAGAAGGGGATTGAGTCTTAGAGAGAAATCTGGCTATCTAAAGTGGCCTAGGGCCACTTTTGTCCCTAGTTTAGAGTCAAGGAAACTGAGACAGGGATTAAGTGACTTGTCCAGGGTCACACAGCTAGCAAGGCTGGATTTGAACTCAGGTCTTTCTAATATGGGGCCCAGAGTGCTATCCACTGCCCCACTTGAACTACTTGTAGGACTCGAGGTAGGTCACTGCAGCTCATTGGATGGACCTTGATTTTTTCACCTACAAAATCAGGGAATGAGCCAACTGATTTGCAAGCCCCCTTCCAGAAATGATGCAGTGAAGTTAAAGTGATTTTCCTGGTAACTTCTGCTCTTTCTAGTTCTACCTTCTGGGCCAAGGGGGAAAGATTTTTATCTACCTATGTTATAGTCTATACACATCCAATACATGAGGGAATGCTGAAGGAACATGGAGTGAGAGAGGGGCCATTTGGGTGGGGTGCCTAGGAACAGCTTCTTAGAGGAGAAGGAGGAGAATTTAAAGCCCACTTGAAGGAATGAAAATTAGCCAAGAAGAGAGAAGGGTTTTTCAGGAGATAACCAAAAAAAGTAGTAAATTCTGTTTGATACAACAATTTAAACCTTTATTTAGTGCCAACTGCATGCATTGTAATTTGCACATTGGATATTGAAATGAATAAGGCCTAGTTTCTGTTCTCAAAGAGCTTAGAATCCACAAGAGCAAGCATGGTGGCCTGGCTGGAGCCCCAGGGCCATACTGAGGGGCAACGAATGATGGGATCAGAAGGGTGAGTGAGGCCAGGTGGTTCGAGCTGTGAATGAGATAAATGCTAGATAATGAATGGATACGAAGTGATCTGCAAACTTTAAAGTACTCTATGAATATCTTCTACTATTATGACTACCATCAACATTTTTAAGTATGTTACATAAGTGTAGGAACTTCCTTTGTTGGAACTTGCAGCACAGCAGAGATACTGGAGCAGTCTGCCATGTCCTTCTCCTGCTCCTTTTACAGATGAGGAAACTGAGGCAAACAAGATTAAGTGACTTGCCCAGGGTCACACAGCTATTAAGCCTCGGATGCTGGTTTTGAACTCAAGAACTCTGATTCCAAGTCCAGCATTCTATACGCTGTGCCACCTAGCTCAGGGCCATCTCCACTTGTCCTGATCTATATCTGGCCAGTGCACCCAGATGACTGCAGAGGAGAAAGTGAGACTGGTGATTTTGCATAGTGCTGCCTCACTTCAATCCAATTTATTTGCAAGTCATGGCATCGCTTTGCTTTTTCAGAATGAAGGACAAACAGTGACAGGCTGACAGATACAAGAAATTAATTTCTAAGATTTAGAGTGGTAAGAGTCCTTATCTAGTCCTTATCTCATTTTTTCAGATGAGGAAACTGAGGCCTAAAAGCAGATAAATGATTTGCCCGAGGTCACATAGATAAGAATAAAATGAAATAATCATGAATAGCCGGGTTTTGAACCCTAGACCCCTGACTCCAAACCTAGCATTCTTTTTATTTTCTTTCTCCCCGGCCAACCCCCCACCCCATGGGTCACCTTGGGAGATAATGAGTTCTTTGTTATGGGAGGTCTTCATGTACACGCTGAATGAAGACTTGTTACAGGATGAGATGACCTCTGTGTTCCCTTTCAATGCAGAGCAGATTTTGATTCTATGAAAATTGGTTTGCCCCCCAAGTATGCACCAACTGCCTGAAAAAGCCAATCTAGGATTAAAAGTGTGCTATGGCCAATTTCCAAACCATGGGGAACTGACCATATCCTATTTCTCTGTCTTTGCAGGTTGCTTTCACAAGCTTTGTAGGATCTCCATCTGACCCTTTGCTCCTTTCACCTTCCACTCTCCTCTCCAACCCTGTCCAAGTCCTCACAGCCTGTCTTCAGAGATGTCACCTGAATCTGTGGCAGGGGACCTCCACAGCCTTGTCATATCCCTGTACCTCCCAACTCTGCAACACAGCTGGGACTGGTCTTAACCCTGCTCCAGAACTGCTCCTGAACAACCACCAAAGGGAGGAGAAAAATAGAAATATCCCAAGAGCCCAGACCACACCCAGCTAAATGGATCTCCTGGGCTCATTTTTAGGCACTGAGGCATCCTGAGTCATTTGGCCCTCACTCTTACCTACCCTAGAGCTCTCACTTAGCCACAAGGGCTGATAGGGATCCTGTAATCCTCCCCACTGTCTCCTCCTTTCCCTTCTTTTATGTATATGAGGTGTGGCTGGAATGAGGTATGTGCTGTCCATTAAATGTTAGTCTCCTGGACCTTTCGGGGATTCTAATGGTTTATGTGTGTTTGTGTGTAAGGGAAGTAGTCTTTGAACGGAGGTTGGGGAGATATTGGATGAGACTGTGGCTGTAGGTCTACTTCTCTCCACCTCCCTCTGATATATGGCCTGGAGGAGAATCTTCACTTTTCTGGGAAGGAGTTGAGGTCATCCCTCACCATCATTAATATCATCACTTTAAATTCTCTAGGAATGAAGACTGGAGAGTTCTTTGATTCTGTGGAGGGCTTTTCAGTTAAGGTATTTAGGATACAGTGGCTTGGGAATCTGGGATCGGGGGAGACTTTTGGACATTTCTAACTCCCCAGCACTGTGACAGTTATCCCATGAGCTTCCAGCTGGGTTCGATAAGAAGTAGGACCTTTCCTATAGAAAGAAGTGGAGTTAGGAGTTACGGGTTCTAGTCTCACCTCTGCTTCTAGGGAGATAGATATGTGACCTTTGGAAGCTTCAATTTCCTCGTCTGTGAAATGGGAATGATAACACTACAAATACCCCAACATCTGGAGTACAGGGTTCAGATCTGGATGCCATATTTTAGGAAGAACATTGATAAGCAGGGGATAGCAATCATGGTGGTGAGGGGCTTTGAATATGTGGATTGGTTGAAGGAGCTGGGAAAGTTTGACCTGAAGTTGGCACATGACAGCCGTCTTCAGTTATTTGAAGGGCTGGCTATCTTGTGGTTCTACAAAATTAGACTTGTTCCACTTGGCCTAAGTTCAGAGGACTAGAAACAATGGGTGTCAATTGCAGGGTCAATTTTGGCTAAATGTTAGAGAAAATCATTTATATTTAGAACTGTGGCAGAATGGGAGGAATGGCTTCCCCTTTGCTAGAGGCCTTCACAAAAAGTCTGAAGGACCCTTCACCGGAGATGTTGTTGAGGGCATGATAATTCAAGTGTGACTGGATTGGGTGGCCTCCCAGCTCTCTTGAACCCTGTGTTTCTGTGATCATCTACTCCCTATCCATCCCCTCACTTTATAGATGAGAAAACTGAGAGCCATAGAGATTGACTGACTTGTGTGTTTACAAATCAATTGTCCCACTATAATATTGTATGGTAGGATGACTATCATCAACCTCATTCTGTGGATAAGGAACTAAAAGTGGTGTGGGGAACTTCCCAAGATTACAAAGCAATTAAATATCCAAGGGGGCACTGGAACCCAGGTCTTTAGATGCCTGACTTGGCTATCAGTATTCTGTATATTATGTGCCATCCTTAGCTCCCTAGTGACATCACACAGAATATCTCCCTATATTATCAAACGGTTAATTGTATTCCTGATTCCAGAAGCTCTGCCCAGTGATTAAAGATACTGGGAGTATGATGAGAGGTGATATTTCAGAACTGGTGGTATGCAGGGCTCCCTCTCCTTCCCCATGATTTTATACCTGTCCCATTGGTTGGTCAACAACAGGTCCCTACCCAAGCACTACTTAATGGCTATTGTTTGGGCTCTGATGGATCAGAGTGAATGCAAATAGAAATTATTTCTCTTGTGGCCAGAAACCCTGAGGTTTTTCCCCTTCAAGTTTGATTTTTTTTTGGATTAAAGGGCCCATCCTATGGCTCATGCCTTTGATAACCCTAATCACTGAATGGGCAATGTCTCAGTCAAAGGGAGAGCTCAGAAAGACTTCAGCTTAAAAGGGCCAAGATCTCCCACCCGCATTCTGGGCCATATCCAGATGTCCTGACTCAGACAACTCCAGAGGAAAAATTGAAGTTGGTGATTTTGCACTGCCCTCCTCACTTAAAACTAGTTCACTTGCAAGTCATGATCTCATCTTCCTGATGTCATTCATGGTCCTCTTTGAGAATGAAGGACAAACCACAATAAACTGACCTATAACCCTTTTCCCCTAAGGCCTGGTCATTCTGACAATCTACCAAAGTCCTTCTATCCCCATTTGCCCCTTCTTTGTCTTCTCTTTCAAGGATGGGAAAATCCAACCCAGATTCTGAGCTCTCTCTGGTGGCTCTGGGTTGTTCAGTTATAACTTCGATTTCTCTGTGGGCAGTCCTACTTTGAAGTCATATTTGGAGATGAAAATTAGATGAGAAATTGCTGAACAAGACCCAGGAAATGTCTCTGCCCTTGCTGTCCTTCATTCTGACTCGTTGCTTCTGTCTTATGAGAGAAGGATTAGACATGCTCCTCTTGGCCCAAGACCACAGAAACAGAAACAATGGGTGGCAATTGCACGGAGGTGGATATTGGCTAAGTGTTAGGAAAAAGTGTTTAGAACTCTCCATGAGTGGAAAGGGGGTAATGGTTTCCTCTTTATACCCCAGCCAGGCTCCATTTCTGTCCTTCCCCTGCCTGGTGCCAACCTTCTGCCACCTCCCCTGTCCTTGTGGGGAGGGTAACTGACCCTCACTGTTTCCCACCTAATCTGAATCAAAGCACAGGTTGACTTGGGCTTGACTGTTTATATAGGTATACTTCTCTCTATGGAATCTGGGTGTTACAGAAGTACTAGAAAAACAGATTTTAAAAAATTGAATCTTTCCCTCATTGAATTCCCTTACAAAGTGTGATGAGTAGCAGGTGCAGAGATGCAGATTTAATCTCTACCTGTGGAAAAATCTCTGAACAATATGAACTGTTCCAAAGTTTAAAGATCTCCTCAGTAGGCTGTGGGTCCCTCATCAATGGACATTTTCAAGCAGTGGCTGGATGTCCACTTGTCATTGTATGTTTCGAAGGGGATTCCTATTCAAGTGTAAATTCACTAGATTGCCTATGAAGTCCTTATCAACTTTTCCATTCTGTAAAATTGAATTTCTGGACTGCAGTTCAACCAAGGGAGACATTGTAGTTTTCACTATTGCCACCAGGTGGCTCCTGCCATAATCAAAGAAGAGAAAGGCCCATTTCCCACTCTGAATATTGGGGCTTTTTTTCTTTCTCTTTCTTAAACTAACTTTCCTCCATCTCCTTAGCTGGTGCTCTCATCTGTACCTCCTTCCTGGTCTTTCCTCTTTCCTCTTCATAGTCTACTCCCCGTTCTAACTTCCTAGGCCTCAGGACCTGGCCATTTTTGCCAGCTCACTATTTTCACTAGCCCTGAGAAGTTTGGAGGTTCCACCTTTGGGCAAAGACCCTGCTGCCACCCTCTGCCACCCGAGCACAGACCCTCTCCTCCCTGCACCCAGGCTAGATAGGTAGCTCTGGCCTCTTCCCATGTCAGAAAGAGAATTGGCAAGCAGAGACAAAAGTAGATAAGCAGACAAAAGTGACTGGAGGGAGCAAAGGTTACAGGCCCCAGACGAAGTCTGGGTAGGATGTGACAACCCTTGACAATGACCTTGGCTGCAACTGGTTATTCCCTGATCTGTGACTGCTTTCTGAAGCTTGTTGTCTTCCCCAGCTTCCATAGACAGTTGTAGCTATGAGGGACTCTAGTCCACAGGTAGGGAACCTGCAGCCTCACGTCTATGTGGTCTAGGTCCTCAAGTGCAGCTCCTTGACTGAATCTAAACCTCACAGAACAAACTTCCTTAAAAAAAGGATTTGTTCTATAAAGCTTGGACTCAGTCAAAAGGCCACCCTCAAGGACCTAGAACGCTACATGTGGCCCCAAGGCCACAGGTTCCGCACCTGTGGATTATATCACCTGAATTGGCCTGACTTCTCCTTCCCTCTCCTGAAAATAAAACTTTCATGGCCCCAGTTTTGCCCTCTATTCTCCCTAGAGCTTTATCAGTTATTAGTTCCAGGAGAGAATGAAGGTACAAAGGGCATGGCCCAAACTCCTCAGGGAAAAACCTATGACACCTAACACAGCTAAGTCTGTGAACTGTGGGAAGGTTGTTAGTCGAAAGGACCAGGGGGACAGTGGGGTGTATACCCCCTGGGCCTGGAGGACAATCCTACCTTATTCAGTGACAGATAGAACAGCAGACCAGAGTCCCTGGACACTTTTCACTATGTCCTGGTCCCTGAGGATGGACCTAGACTATTGTAGGAAAGTCATCTCACTCTCTTAAAATTGGTGACATGATGCAAGCAACTTACTGGGTTGGCTATGGGATATGTGTGTGCTTGTATACATATTTACACACATACATATATACATACACAAACACACATATACATACATACATACATGTGTGTGTATGTATATGTCTCTCCTTCCTTCTCTTTCTCTCTCTCTCTTCCTCTCCCACTCCTTCTGTCTTTCCCTCTCCCTCCCTCTCTCCCTCTCTCTTTCTCTCCCACCCCACCCTCTTTGCCTATCTCTCTGCATCATTCTCTGTTTCTGCCTTTCTCTCACACACACACACATAAACATACATACATACACAGAGGAAGAAGCTGGAAAACCTGTTAAGCTTGGTAAACCCTACAGAGGATGGGGTTTGGGCCCTATGACCAACTTGCCACAGAAACCCACCCCTCCCCACTCAGACCCACCCTGCTGGCCCAAGACCAGGGAATAGCCCTCTCCTACTCTACCTTTGCTTTTTCCCTAGGTCCTGCCCCTTTTTATAGGGCCCAGCCCCAAACACAAAAGTTAAATCTCAGCCTTGCCAGTCTAGTTCATTAATCGGGAGACCCTGGCAGATTGCAGCCTCCACCCTGCCATACAAAGGCTGTGAGGCCAACCCGTGGGTTGGAGTTAAGGCAAACACCTGGTAAACACAGGGCCCCAGGCCTTGGGCTGTGGGAGGCAGGGAGGGACTGAAGGAGAAGCCAACTCAAACAGACAGATGGAAACAGTTCTCTCTGCCTAACCCTCTGAGAATCTCAACCAGCAAGGCCCCATCGAAAGGTATTCCTGAGGTCATCTGCTCTCTCTTCCTGTCTCCCAGCAGCATTGTATTGAATCTGTCAGTGGAATATAAGCTCCTTGAGGGCAGAGATTGCTTTCCCTGTCTTGTTTTTGTATCCCTACCATTTAAAACAATGCCTGGCTAGTAATAGGTACTGGACAAATGTTTGTAGAATTAAATATGTTGTTGAATGTTCTCTAAGGAAAGAGATACCTGATCAGGTGGGTTTTAGATGCCTTGAGAGCAATCTGACCTGGAAAACTAATCAATTGACCGATAGTTATGAAGTGCTTACAGTGAACCAGAAACTCTGCTAGGCATTAGATATACAGGTAAAATTAAAATATCCTTTGCTTTTAAAGAACTCATGTTCTATTGGAAAAGAATTTATAAAACTCTAGAAATGATGAGGGGGGGGAAAGGCTAGAATTGCTGTCAAGAGTTCCTTAGGGGTAGCATTGATAACTTCATGGGATGATTTTTATGGGACCCTGAGTAGAGACAGAGGGCTGGACTAGATGACCTCTGAGTGCATGGCTGTTCTCTTTTATATATTTCTCACTAATAAGCGTCACTAAGCACCCACTTAGTTATCAAATCTAGCATGAAAATGAAACAGAAAGCTGGTTTCTTCCTGGCAAGAAATCTTTTGCCATACCAGGACTGAGTAAACCTGGGCAAGAATGGCAGGTCCCAGGCTTCAATCTGTAGCTTCTCTAGGTAAAGCACAGTAGAGCCACAGAGCTAGAGTTGGCAAGAACTTAAGAGAGTCTAGTTTAATCCCTGTGAGAGTTGATTTGACTGAGTACGCCCAGGTGCTAAGTGGCAGAACCAGCATTCAGATCAAGGAATAGTTGATTCCAAATTCACCACCTTTTCCACTGTACCATGAACCTCTTGAGGAGTTAGGAAGAAAGGAAGGGATGGGTATGAAGGCTAGGGAACTCCTCTGTACCTTGAGAGAAAAGCAGAACCTACAAAGGACATACAAGCAATGTGTGAATGAGTCAAGCTCATGCCTTTACTCTTGGGACTATAAGGTGTGGAGCATGGGGTGGAGGCTGCTCAGGGAACCTGCTCTCTTGTTGACAATGGCTCAGGCAGGGCGCCATCTTTGCTGGTGAGTGGAACATATTTATAGTACTTCTCATTGGCAGAGCCAGAGTAAGACAGTCACCCTAAGGCACACAGGGTGTATATAACCCCAGAAGCCAAGTCGTTGGGGACGGAATGTCTAGGGGTTTGGATGACAGTTGCCTCTTCTCCCTACTGTATATAGCCTCCTGTATAAGCCCATGCTCCATTGTCATCTTGGGGAGTCTCACTCCAGGTAGTAGGGCAGGGCTGGGTAGGGCTGTTCTCCGGAAGCTGGGGCTAAAGTGCTGAGCCAGAAGAGGGAGTGGGGAGTTAAACATTAGCTCTGATGGCCCCCCAGGGAGGGAGCTAGATTCCCTACATGTTTTGTTCAGGTCAGCCTGAGGGTCAACCTTGTTCCAGGTGGGTGACCAGAATGCAGAGGCCTGGGGACCAGTTCATGGAGCAGCTTCCCCTCCCACCCCCAGCAGAGCACTTTTCCCATGAAAGATTCCAAGGCACCCTTAATCATTAGACTCCATTTGAGGAGGGGGGATGGCAAGACATATTCTAAGATTCAGAAAATTTTACAGCTGTAAGGGACTTCAGAGAGCATCTGGTTACAGATGAGGAAACTGAGACTCAGAAAAGTAAGTGATTTGATCAGTGACACACAGTGAATTAAATTAATTGCATAGCTGGAGTCTGGAACCTTGTCCTCTTGAGTGCCAGCCCAGTGTTCTTTTTAACTTCATTACAATGACTAACTGAGGACTTCTGAGGGAAAGTAGGATATAGGTTGGGGAGCTCACCTCTATTCCCCCTGCCAAGGCTACCCACCAACCCTGGTGATTGTGTAGCATCTCAGCTTAGTATAAGTGACATGAACTAGTCTCCCTTACCAGCCTGCTCCAGACAACATGGACCTTGTTGACCCTTTCCCCCTGGGCTCATCTATATTGGGTCAAACGTCTAACATAGGGTCACCAAAGAAGGTCTGTACATGCATCTTTGTGTAGATTTATATGTAGCTTATTTTATATATACATATATATATATACATACACATATGTCATATTCATATGTAGGCTGGCCATATCCATAATATTAGGGAGAGGAAACTGATTGAGGCCAACTTGAGCTTGGGAGTCTAGGTAACCATCAGTCCAACAGGTAAGAACTGTTTCTCCTATGAGCCATCTTCTCTATCTGCCAAAGTCTTTCTGTCCCTTGTTAATGTAGTCAAGCCTGGCTACTTGTATGATGTAGAATTTAAATGTGAATGATTGTGCTAGTATATATTCATACCTGTATGTATGACTATACACACATATAAAACACTATACATATGACCATATATACACATGCACATACATATTTATACACATATGCCATATATATGAGTTGTTAAGTTTATGGACAAACTCATAGATGTCTATGTGTCTCTCTGTGTATTAGTGTGATTTGGATATGACATTAGGTGGGATCTCCCTAGCTCTCCACTCGAGCTCATTTCCTGGCAGGTCTATGAGAAAAGAGAACTATGCTCTTGCCAGGGGAGGTGGGGGTAGGGAGACCAAAGCCTAGGATCTCACAGAGCAACAGAATCTCAGCTCAGTAAGATAGATACACAAATAGAAAGAAAGATAAATCAGTCACTATAGGCATCTAGATATGGATAGATTAATATGGACAGAGAGTCAAATATTTAGCTAGGTAGATGACAGATAGACAGATAGATGGATAGGTGGAAGGATGGATAAGTAGATGATAGAAAGATAGATGGGTAGATAGATGGATAGAGAGAGATAGATTGATGGATAGATGGATAGGTAGATAGATGGATGGATAGATGGATAGAACTTTTATTGGACACTTAATATGTACCAGGCACTGTACTAAGCAGTGAAAATTCAAATACAAGCAAGCAAGTCTCTACCCTCAAACAGCTTATATTCTAATGAGGGAAGACAACACAAAAAGTGGTACTGGGAAAGGAGGGGCAGCAGCATGGTGTGACTATGGCTGCCAAGTGTCATGGAGACCACCATCTATCTGAATTTAGTATCCCAGAGACTGTCTAAAGTTCTGGGGGTAGGGCTAGAGGGGAGAAAATGAGAGCAATAGCCTGAGGCAAGGCAGCATGAAGGGGATATGGCCCCTCGAGCCTGACTCAGACCCTCTTTGTGGAAAAATATACTGTCTGTGAACCTTTACAATATGGATCACAAAGGGAGGATGAGCCCAGATTATCTTGAAGATTCAAAAGTCCCTGGATTTGGCTTGGAAATCCCCAGTAATAAATGTCATCCCATTTGACCCTTTGTAGGAATTTCCCATCTGATCTCATACCCAGTAGAGTGATCAGTGAAAGGGATGGGATTTCAGGAGTCTTCTCTTGCAGGAAGGAATTGAGTCTCAGCTGGGATGCCCTTTGGCTTGAGCTCCAGGCCATGTGTGGCCTGGGAGATCCTATTGTGACAAGGTCTGTAGGAAAATCAGGTAACCCAAGGAAGAGCCTGGGCTAAAAAATTATTTAATTCCTTCAAATCCAGGCAGAGGTGGAGGGAGGAAGAGAGTGAATTAGGCCTTCTGATCATGCTTTCTCCATGTTCTCCACTGCTAATCAGTACCTGGCCCCTAGACTGGATTCTTCTCCTTGTAGTAAAACAATTAAGGCAACTTTGGGGAGGATGTGTGCCTCATTGTGTTTTCTCTCCATTCTCAATTCCAATCACTCACAAATATTTACTGAGTACCAAAGATGTCCCTGGCCTTAGAATGAACTGTTGAACAGATACATATATAGAAGGTGTAGTCTCTATCCTCAAGATGCTTAGACATCTCTTAGCCAAAGGTACTAAAGACCTGGAAAATAAAGTTCTTACCTTTATAGTCCTTAGCACAGTCAAATGAATGGAATTAATCAATTAATCAATAGAAATGATGCTAAAGAAGATTCACTGTCATCTACCTGGCTGCTGTCCACTACGATTTTTCTGTCTGATTTGTAACTGAGTTCTCCTATCTCTATCTCTACACCAAGGATGGGGGACCTGTGGCCTCAAGGCCATATATGGCCTTCTAGGTTCTCAAGTGTGGCCCTTTGACTGAATCCAAACTTCATAAGGGCCACACCTGAGGACGTAGAGGGCCACATGTGGCCTCCCCACCTCTGCTAAATCATAATAGAATAAGAGCTCTTTGAGATTAGGGACTGTCTCACTTTTCTATTTGTATACCTAAGTTTTCCATTCCAAGTGGTCATGTGGACTATTTGTGCCTGACCTTTGGTAGGGTCTTCCAAGTTCATTTTGGTCTAATCAGTCACAGTCAGACACACTGCACATAGGATGCAACATAGTGATGTCATTTTGGTTTTCTTTGACTATAAAGGACAACAACAACAACTACCACCATGGGTTTAGCATGTGGCCTTGAACAAAGTAAGCACTTAAAAATACTTTTTCTATTCATTTGTTACAGTCCAGTTGGACTCCCATAATCAGGATGGGATCCTATGCTGAGTAGGGATGAGACACATTCCTAGAATATTTCCCTTGGGTAGGGTAGTAAAAGGGTCCAGCCCCTGGCCTAGCATCCCAGGCCCTCCTTAAAGGGCAAAAGAAAGCTCAGATTCTACTGAAGGTTGTACCCATGAAGGCACCTACATGTCCTTTTGAGGTGTCTCACACTGCCCATTGCTCTCTCTACTTCACACCAGTCCACTAAACAGTCCACTAAATAATACCTTTAGCATGGTAGTTAGCTAATTTTGACTTGATTACCTCCCCCAATGATAGGTGAAAGGAGCCTTGGCTGTGCTTCTCCACTCTCTGTTCTGCTTCTCCATTGTCTACTCCCCTTCAAGACAGCTCCAAGTTCACCCCCTTCAGGGAGACTTTCCTGGTCCTTCTATTTGTCTGTGCTGTTTCTATCCTTCCAAAATTATTATATAGATATTTATATTATTAAATTATTAAAATTATCTATTATAAAGCATATAGTAAATATATTATATATTACATATTCATATGCTATACATATATAAATATGTAATATATATGTAACACACATATAGTAAATATACAGGAATTTTTATCCTTTCCTCATAACAGAATTATAAGCTCCTTGTGGATAGGGACTATTTTGTTTGTCTTTGTATCTCTGGAGTCCAATATAGGGTATGATGTAGTAGCTTGTTGAATTGCTTCTCTATGTGATTTTGGGCAAGTCACTTAATACAGGCTTCAGTTTCCCTTTTAAAATGAAGGGATTGGATAAAATAATCATTAAGTTCTCTTGCTGTTGTAGATCTACAAATTTTCTAGCCCAGGAGGGAGGGAAAAAAAGCTGAGGCCTCAGGATATTACATTCAGGCAAAACGAATCACCTTTTACTAAGGTTACTAAGTATCAACAAGTATTTACTAAACATCTACTCTGTTTCTGGCACTGTCCCAGGTGCTAGAGATACAAAAACAGAAATGAAAGTGTTGTTCCCTTTAAGGAGCTAAACAGGGAAGGCGCTATCAGTGAGGGGAACAGTGGAAAGATTTTAAGGAGAAGTTAGCACTTGAGCTAATCTTAAAATGAATCTAGAGATCCTGAGATAGGGGGTGGGGAAGGAAGAGCATTCCATGCATGGAAAACAGACAGCTTCTGCAAAGGGAGAGACAAAAAGGAACCTCATGTGTAACAGACAGCAAGTAAGACAGTGTCATTGGAACAGTGTGACTGAAGGAGAGTAGTGACATGGAATCAGTCTAGAAAACTGGGCTCCTATCAGCCTGTCCAGCCCTATTATGTTACTCTAAATAAACAAAATTTCTTGTTTATATATCTGTTTTTCAAATGTATGTACTGGCTGATATGATGAATAAAATTCAACAACTAATCTCAGAATAATTTTTTTCTCATCATGTATTATCTCAGTCTATGACTGCATATAGAATAATTGCTCTCATGATGGCAGAGGGTATTGCTATGAAATTTTTTGCCATTAAAAACAGTTCTTATTCTTAAAAAAAATAATAAAAAAATAAAAAAAAATAATAATAACCTTCCCCCTTTGACAGAAAAGACGGGATAAACCCAGAGAAAGAGAGTCACTCCTCATAGCACAGGAAGATTTCTTTTACAAAATTTTTTTGACATTTGGTTTTTTTTTTTGAGTTTCAAATTCTCTCCCTTCCTTCCTTTCTCCTTCTCGAGAAGGCAAGCAATTTGATATGGATTATACATGTGAAATCATGCAATGCATATTTCCATATTAGCCATATTCCAAAATAAAACAGAACACTCCCCCCCAAAATAAGAAAAAAACAAAGTTTTTTTTTTTTAAAGGTATGCTTCAATCTGCATTCAGATTCCATCAGTTCTTTCTCTGGAGGTGGATAGCATTTTTCATTATAAGTCCTTCAGAATTGTCTTGGATCCTTGTATTGCTGAGAATAGTTTAGTCATTCACAGTTGATCATCATACAATATTGCTATTGCTGTGTACAATGTTCTCCTGGTTCTGCTCAATTCACTTTGCATCAGTTCATATGGTCTAAAGGAAGATTTCTTGAAGGATCTGGGATTTTGGATGCTCCTTGGAGAAGAAGGTAGTGGAACAGACTGCATTTGTGCAGTGTTTATTTTGAAGTCAGTCTGTATCCATGTCAGTGTCTCTGTCTTACACAAGACATTTTAGACTAAGTTTATGTAAACTGATGTGCAAAGGACCTAGCCAATAGGTAATGGTGTGAAATCTCCAAAGGACTATAAGCTTTTTGTGGACAGAGATTATTTCACTTTTATCTTTTTGCTTCTAGCTATTAACTGGGCTAGCTCCTAACAGAGTACTTGGCACATAGTAGATACATAATTAATTTCCTGTTGATTGATTGGTTGGTGGTAATTGGCCCTGGTCTATAGCATGGCTACCTCTACCTCTCTATTCACTTCTTATTTTCAAACCCAATTTCATTTTTCACAGAATCACAGAAGACTAAAACTGGAATGAATTAGCTGTTCCAACTCCAACTCCCTCATTTTACAGATGAGGAAATTGAGGCCCCGAAAGGCAAAGTGATGTCTCACTGATCCGGGGCTGCCTCTCTTTTAGCTACTTCCCTACTTAATTAGAGGACAGGAAGTTCCTCAGTTCTTGCTGGATCTGAGTCATTAGGGGAAAATAAGACTTCCCTGCCTCTCAGCTCCCATACCTTCCCTCACCCAACGCTGAGGCTGCTGAGGAGCAGAAAGTAGCTGGCACCTCACTGGAGGATATTGTCGAAGACATGTAGATGCTAACTAGAGGCTGGATAGTGATGGAGATGGCACAGATTGCTCAGAGAGAAAGCTGAATTTGGAGCCAGAAGACCTGGGTGCAAGTGTTTGCTCTGCTACTTGTTTTTGGCCTTGGCAAAGTCAATTCCTGTTCTCTGGGCCTCAGTTTCCTCATTTATAAAATGAAAGGTTGGAATAAGATGTCTTAAGGATTCTTTTACCTCTAACATTTCATTCTATGATCCTATTCTTACTCAGTGACTCCAGGCTCAAGTGCCTGTTTTAAATACCTGTCCCAGTTACCTCTTCCTTTCTGGGAGAAAGGTGTTTGCCCCATCACACACCTTCTCCTGACTGCCATTTCCCACGATTTTAGAGGCCCTTATGCTCTCTATCTGGGGTATAACTTATGTGCATTATAGTTTGCTAAGCGAAAGTTGCACCTAGATGGAGGCGGTGGGAGCAGTTTGCAAGCTCCGCTCAATGAAAGGGTTCGAAAGCCAAGGAGTAGGGTGTGTCGCGGGGGTGGGGATGGGGGGTTGCTGCTGCGTGCTTTAGACATGACATTACGGTACCCACTCTACCTTTTCCGCTTCGCTTCCTGCTCTAGGGTTTCTCCGGGCTAAGTCGGTTTACCGGCAGCCGAGCTGAGCGGGTGAGATCAGCCTGACCCCGATCCTCGGGTTACTTGTCCCCCAGCCCCGCTCCCCAGGCACCCCCCATTAACCCGCGCCACCTGCAGGGGGAGGCAGCTCTGAGCCCCAGCTGGTCTGACTGGTTCTGAGCAGGAAGTCGCCCTCCCTCGCCTGGGGCAGGCAACCAGTCCCAGCTCGGTCCCCAGCCTCTGTCTTCACCGTCCCGGACTGGGAATCTCCCGACATTGGAGCCAAGGCCCCAGGACAGCTCCCCCTGCCCGGAGGAGCCCCGCGCTGCTCTGCGCAGGGAGTCCACTCCCCTGGAGGTGTGACCTGGAGGCTGAAGTCCTTAATGCCAGCGAGGCGGGGTGTCTGAGAGCGCGGGGGGTGAGATAAGGGACCATGTGATTCACCTGGGCACTGGGCTGGTGCAAGGAGGAGGGACTGAGGGGCAGGTGAGGCGACGCACAGACTGGATACCTGTAGGAGGTGGTCGGAGCCAAATAGAAGGAGGAAGAGGAGGAGGAGAGCGCTGGGAACAGGGACAATGTCTATTAAGAGGAAGAACTGGTCAGCGCTGTCAAGGTGAGTGAAACTGGGGAGAGGGAGAGACCTAAGGGGGACTAGGGCAGGGAATCCGACCTCCCTGAAAAGCAAAAGTTTCCAAGTGTAGAAGAGGTCCCCAGCACTTTGTCTCTTCTTATTTATTCCTTTCTCTTGACCAGAGTTCAGGATGGGGAATTAAGAGTGAAACAAAAGATTCCCTTTCACACTTTAGTGGATCCAGCAGACTGGGTCAGGTGCCTCCTCTCCCTGGAGCCCTGTGTTGTCCTGCCTAGGTAGTCAGTAGACAAATCCTAGCGTATCAGCGCTGGAGTGATCTTAAAAGATCTAATCTAAACCCTTCATTTTATAGAAGCGAAATGCAAAGTTATTTGCTTTAAGACACATAGCACTCCAACATAGTCCTATAATTTCCTTCTCCCAGGCTTTACAGACTCACATCTGGAAAGCAGACCTGGATTCCCTTAAACTTTAGGTCTTCCCGACATGAATGTGGGTTTTCTTCAAGTAGCGCATTTCCCCTCCCTTTACTGTTATGGTCCCCGGGGCTGGGAGCATCAGGAGGTTGAACCAGCCTCCCCCTACTTCAGCAAAGTGTTCTGAATGTTTTCTAATAAGGATGCAAGCAAGATCTGTAAAGAAAAGTTGGAGGGTCATGCCCCTGACACTTAGATTTTATGGCTTTAGATTGCTTCAGGGCAGTACTTCATTACAGGAGGTGGAACTCATCCATTTTCACATTTCCTGGGCAGAACACAGTGATGCTATGGAAATTAAAAATCCAGGAACTAGATAAGTGCCACTGTTTAGGACACATGATGACCAAAAGGAAAGACCCACTGTGTGTGTGTGTGTGTGTGTGTGTGTGTGTTGTGTGTGTGTGTGTGTGTGTGTATGTATGTATTAGGAGATACATTATTTTGTTGGTCAACCACTCCTGAAGAAAACATAGCTTTGGTACATAACTGGAAGCTTATCTACACTCCAGGTTAGGCTTCTGTCTAACTGGGGAAAGGGCAAGAGAACTCAGAACCTTGCCCATTTGATAATGAAAGTCATGCCAGGGTCAGAGTAAGCTCAGATGATTTCCAACCAGAAAGAGCATGAGTAGTGGATTCTCTAACCTTCTTTGGCCCTATACCCTACCCCATTGCTGAGGTGTATATAGTACCTTCAGTTCGATCATATCACTAATCTACATGTTCCTTCCCACTTCAAGGCTGGAAAACTTAAGATCTATATATCATAAATGATTTGCCAAAGGTAACACAATGATAGAGGATCAGAAGTGGTCCTGGTGTCCTCCAGATCCTGGGACCATAGCCAGAGAGAGACCGACAGAAGTTGATATGTATGTTGGGGGTGTGAGGGGCAGAGTAGGTCCAGGTCAGTCAATGAGGATGACAGGGACTGGTTCTATCTGGTTTCCCAGCTTTCTTCCCTAGTCAAGTCTGATTATTTCATTTCTCCCAGAAATTTATCATCACATCCTTCTTTTGCTCTCCATCCTTGTACCACAAGGTCTCAGGGAAAGAGTGGTCCAGGCCCAGAAAGGGTCAAGATCTTCCCCGCAAATAACATAGATAAGACTAGATTCAAGGCCCTAATTCAAATGTGATCAGATACCTCAGTGGGGTGGAGATCATTTCCAACCCCCAACCCTCATCAGCCTAACCAGGCAGAAACTCCTAAAGTCTAATGCAGAAGGTGCTGCCTGGTGGGCTTTAGAAAGTGGGAGAGCAGGAGTTCCCAGCCAGTCCTGGCAGTGAGCCCAAAAGGAGGGAAGGTAACTCTCTTGGGAAGGGGCCCTGCCTGCCAGGGCTGGTGGAGATGCCCCAGGAAAGGGCTGTGCTCAGGGTGTGGCCAATGGGACCATGGCCTTGGACTCTGTGTGTATGTCAGTATATGGCTCTCTGTCTCTGTCTTTGTCTCTGTCTCTTTCTGTGTGTGTGTGTGTACTTGCCTCTATATGTTTATGTGTGTGAAAGGAGTGACCCAATGTACATATATATAAAAAAGGAATGCTCCAAGTTTGAAGTCAGAAAGGGTCCTTGGAGATCCTTAAGTACAAACTCTTCATTCTCCAACTGAGGAGACCAAGGCCCAGAGAACTTAAGGGATTTATCCAAGCTCACTCAGTTAATTAATAGCACTTTCAGGACTAGCTCCCAGGTCTCCTGACTTCCAGCTCCATTATTTCATGTTACATACATGGATATATTTATAAAAATACTAATAACTTCGATTTATGTAACACCTTAAGGTTAAAAAAAACATTTTCTACTCAATAAAATCAGAGGTAGGCAGTATATGTATTATTACTCTTGTTTTATAGTTGAGCAGATTGATGCTCTAAGAGGTAAAATGAATTTAATTTTTAGTGTTTGGAGCTGGAAGAGACCTTAAAAGTTATTTAATATTCTTTTATTTTACAGATGAGGGAACTGAGGCCCAGAGAAGTTAAGTCACTTGCCCCAAGGTCATACTTAGTAAGCACAACCATGACAAGAACCCAGGTGCCTGGACTTTGAGGCCAATATTTTCCAACTACCACATAGCCCTTGCATATGTACTTATGGGAACTTTTAAAGGTTGGGGGTGAAACTCAGCTTTGTTCTCAGAATACTATTTGTTTCAATGAAAGTTCCATGGCTCAGAATGTGGCTAATGCTCAGGAATCCCTTTCTTAAAACAGGCTTAGCTGTCCTTATGCTTGATTCTGCCTTGTCCTGCCCCAAGGAATTAGATCCCCTCCTGGAACTAGCCTCCTCTGGGAAGTGACAGTTGCTAGTGGACCATGGTCACCCCAATTAGACACCTAGAGCAGAGAGAGGGTTCTTGCATTAAAAAAAAACAAGTAGTGGGAAGCGTCTGTGAGTCACCCATCACCGTAACCTGAGCCTCTTGTTCTCCAGGGCCCCCAGCTCTTTGCTGGGTGGGGCAGGACTGAGGGTGAGGCAAGTGTAGCCACAGCCCAAGCCTATTTGGGGAGAGGAGGGGGGGAACCACCCTGGAGCTGGACAAAAGCTCTTTACATCTTCAGATATTAATTGCTAATAGGATCATAGATTTAGAGATAGAGGGGACCTTAATAAATGTTTTTTTAAATTGAATTAGAGAGATCAACTCCTTTTTACAGATAAGAAAAATGAGACCCACAAATTTTAATGACTCAAGCTTCCATAGCTAGTAAATAGCAAAGTTGGGATTCAGATCCAGGTTCTCTGACTCCCCATCCATCTTTCTTATTGCCGTTTTATGCCTGCTTCTGGGGAGCCTAAGTAGGACCCTATGTTGATGGTCTCAGAAGATAGAATCCTATGGGGATGGGACTGGATAGAGCAGGAAGGGGTGGAGAGCATTCAGTGTTCTTGGGAGGACAGCCCAGCCTCATGTTCCATCAAGGCTCTGGATGGGGGCAACATCTTCTCCCTGTTCCTACTCGATACCCTCTCACTCTGTTTCTACCCCTCCTTCCCTTCTCACCTTGGCAGGAGAAGCCAAGACTGGGCCGTGGCGGGTAATAAAGGGGATTTAGAGAGTCTGGCACAGAGCAGTCCAGGCCCTGGGTTAATCATTGGCCTGAATAGGGTGATGGGAGCTCAGGTCTTGCCCTGATTTATTCCCCAGACTGGGCCCTACCCAGCCTTTTTCGTTTCCTAGCCAGATGTCTCTGGTATCCTGCTTCTTCACCCTCATTAGAGGTAGACTTAGCATGTTATAACCTTAAGTGACCTTATATGACAACTGCAGCAATAGTATTCATATAGTGCTTTAAGGTTTGCAAGGCACCTGGTAAATATCTCATTTGATCCTTAAAACAAACGTGGGCAGTAGGTGCTGTTATTATTCCAATTTTACAGTTAAGGAAATTGAGGCAGTTGGGGGTTAAGTGATTTGCCCAAAGTCCCAGATCTAGTAAATATCTGAGATGGGACTTGATTTAGGTCTTTTGGACTCCAAGTCCAGGACTCTATCCACTAAGTCAGATGCCCACAACTTGGAGATCCTCTCATCCAACATCCCCACTGAGAGGTTTTAGAATTTTAGTCGTTTTCTTTTATTCAGGTCTAGAGCTATTTCCATCTTTGTCATCACATTTTTCCTTCGGGTTGGCATCTTGCTGGGAAGAATCAGGGAGCCAGTGATTTCAGAGCTAGACATAGGAGGGACGAATGGATACATTAACAACAACTGTAACAATATATTAAGTACTTACTCTGTGCCAAGCTTTGTGCTAAGTGCTAGAAATACAAACAAAAGATCAAAGGCCATTCCCATGCTCAAGGTACTCATATTTTTAAATTAATTAATTTTAATAGGATTTTATTTTTTCCAATTACTTGTAAAGGCAATTTTAGTATTCATTTTTACAAAATTTTGACTTCCAAAATTTTCTCCCTCCTTCCCCTCAATTTCCAATGTTTTTGCCACCACGAAAAGAGCTGCTAGAAATATTTTTGTACATGTGGGTTCTTTTCCTTTTCTTTATCAAGGCGCTCATACTTTTTTTGCAAAATTAATTTATTTATTTTTCGTTTTCAACATTCACTTCCGTAAATTTTAAATTTTCTCCCCCTCCCTTCTCTCCCTGCTCCCCAAGACAGCATGCAATCCAATATAGGTTCTCCATATGCATTCTTATTAAACGTATTTTCACATTAGTCATGTTGTATAGCAGAATTAGAATGAATGGGAGGAACCATGAGAAAGGAATAACAAAGCAAAACAATAAGAAAGAGCATAGTCTGTTTCGCTCTGCATTCAAGGTGTTTATATTCACATAGAGGGGATCAGTATTTATCAGTCTGCAGATGCCCCTGGATAGGCGATGAAAGCAAAGACTAGGGATATGGGGAGGGGAGCTGCAGATGTTCCGATGACT
The DNA here is from genome assembly GCA_028658325.1 of Potorous gilbertii. Taxonomy (NCBI): domain Eukaryota; kingdom Metazoa; phylum Chordata; class Mammalia; order Diprotodontia; family Potoroidae; genus Potorous; species Potorous gilbertii. The sequence goes on from CM053770.1 coordinate 605,414,501, forward strand.
AGGACCAGCCTCGTAGAGTGATTCATTTTTAGGCTCTGATCAATAAGCAGCTAACTCCATATAAGGTTCCAGGGGAGGCTTGATAAATAAGCTACTTCGGTTAGGGAGGAGAGCTTGTGGGAAGTGTGGCTTTTCAGGGTCTAGGAGCTTTGAAGGCTCTACTCCAATTCAATCTTGAGAAAGACAACTTCGTGGACAGTATAGTTTTCCCTTGATGTAGCCAGCTCTGTTCTTGAGGGAAAGTCTCAAAAGGAACCTCAGAGGCCCTCTAGACCTACTGAAACTCAAATAGAATTCCCCTCTGGTAATGGATGATGAGGAACCCATTACTGCCTACTGCTACACTTGGAGGCTTTCAATTTTTAGGAAGATATTCCTTATATGGAGCCAAAATCTGCCTCCTTCCATTCACCGCTTAGCTCCCTGCTCTGGGGTCAAGCAGACTCAATCTAATCAATTTCCCTCTTTGCTATCCCTTCAAGTCCTTGGAAGATAGCTATTCCATCCTCCCAAGTCTCTTCTCCATGATAAATACTGCCGGTTCCTGAAACCCATCCTCAGATGGTATGTTCTCTGGTCCTTTCACCATCCTGGTCTCTTCCTCCTCGGCAGCTTCTTATGGTCCTTTCTAGAATGGGCACTGACCTCTGGCCTGGGAAATACCCGTCTTGGCAAGAGCTGGCCAGAGAAAGAGGCTTGGTGACTGAGAAAGAATCTTTAGGTACAAATCCAGGGAACGAAGAGTTATTTAGTCTGGAGAAAAGAATGCAGGTAATGGAGAAGGTACTCATTTGCAGGTTCCAGTTTGGTTTTGAAAACTGCATGAATAATTTTTCAGGTTTTTGGAGGATAGCTCAAAACATCACTGGAGGAATGTTTCTGTTAAGCATTTGGCACTCAGTTAAGCCTGTGCAGAAAGGGATAGGTAGATCCAGTCCTTGCCTCTGTGGGAACTAATGGTCCAAGGGAGGTGACAGCTCATAAATTCTCACCACCAGGGCCTAGCACTTACTAGCTTTGTGACTCTGGGCAAGTTACTTCCATCATGTTTGCCTTAGTTTTCTCATCTGTAAAGTGAGCTGAAGAAGGAAATGGAAAACGAATGTCTTTGGCAAGAAAACCCCAAATGGGGTCATAAAGAGTTGGATATGACTGAAAAATGACTCAACAACAGGGTCTAATCGAATCTTACCTAATTTCTACCCTCTAGGATATAGAAAGAGATGGCTTGTCCAAAGAAGGACAGTTATGGGGTAATAAAAAGAGCCCTGAACTAGGAAACAGACAACTTGGTTTTTAAGTCCAGACCTTTACTGGCTGGGCATATTGCAATCTCCCTGACCCTCAGTTTTTTCATCTGTAAGGTGGGGATAGGAATATGTCTGTTGCTTAGCTGCACATATGTGTATGTGTATGTGTACATATAGATGTATGTACTGGGTGTATAAAATCTGATCTTTACAACATCTCTCATGATAGATGATAGTATTATCTTCCTGGTTTTACAGGTGAGGCAACTAAGGCCAAAGGAGGAGAAACAGCTTGTCCAAGGTGACATGATGAATAAATGTTGGAGGTAGCATTTGAACTCGGGTCTTCCTGGCTCTAGGTCCAGCATTCTATCCACTGAATCACCTGCCTTTGCAGAGAAGTTGTCACTCTGGTTTGGTAGAGGGAATGTCCTCCCCAGGAACTCCCTCCACCAATGATGTCACAGGTCAGAGCCCAAAGTCAGTAACTGCTTACCTCACGGGGTGAGTGTAAGGAAGCAGGAAAAGATAATGAGGATGAAAGCCCTTGGCAAACCCTGAAGGACTCTTCAAATATGAAGTGTTTTACAGGGATGAGATAATTGTGACCATACCCAGCTGCTGAAATGGACACGAGGAGGTGGATTAGGACTCCGACTAGACTTAGGAAACCTTTCCCTGGCCGTCAGAGGAAGGAAAGAGGGAGAGGGAGAGAGTTATGGCCCAAGGAGAGGGTTGTAGCATCTCTTTCCTAGGACCATGGGAGAATTGTTAAGGCACATTCTATGGCACAGGGTAGAGCCTTTTGATTTCAGGGCAGGAGGAGGGCCACAGTGACCTCTAGATGACTTGGGATACTTTGATTCCCCCATATTGATATGGAATTGGGATGCAGGGAGCTGAAAGAGGCCTGCCTATTTGGTCTGAGTCCCTAGGAGGCTGAGAAGGAGTTACTATTTGGGTGTACCCAGCCTCAGGCAAGCAAGGGGGTGGGGATGTCTATATTTATAAAGAATGTACAGGTAAACTTCTTGAGAGCAAGGACTAATTTTAATATTTATTTAATTCTTGTCTTTGTACTTGCATTGCCTGGGAAACGATATGCATTTGCTGCAGAAGAGCATACATTCCTATCACAGTATGTAAGAGCTTGACGATGTTGACGATGGTGGTGGTGGTACAGCTAGGTGGCACAGTCAGTCAGAGAGCTGGACTTGGAGTCGGGAAGACCTGAGTTTCAAATTCTGCCTCAACTACTTAGCTTGGGACATTGGGAAGGTCACTTAATCTTTCTCAGTCTCAGTTTCCTTATCTGTATTATTAATAGATAGCCCTTACATAGTTGTTTAAGCTATAATTATTAATAGTTATCACCTAATTTAAAGTTTGCAAAGTGATTTAAAACATCTCATTTTACCTAGGTGATGTTATAATCCTTATTTTTATAGAAGAGGAAACTGAGGCTGTGAGAAATTAAGTGACTGAGATTGGATTTGAAGTTTGTTTTTAAATATATAATAAATTCAACATCATTTCAAAGCTGCCTTGCTTGTCTTTCTCTTCTGTGAATAAAGAACCCCCCAAACTTCAATTAATCTTCCTCCTCTCTCCTCCTTTTCCTCCTCTTCTTTCTTCACTATCTCTATCCTCTTTCCCTCACCGATTCCTACCTACAGTTGTATTTTTAGAAAGCCCTTCCTTGTACCAAATAAGCAGAGTCAAACAAAACAAATCCGTATGCCAACCTTGACTAACAACGTTGGCCCTACATTGTCCCTGAAGTCCACCACTTCTTTCACTGGATGGGAGGCAGTCTTCATCCCTGCCCCACTAGGGCAAACCACAAGCTTCTCAAATGCACTTTGTAGGTGACTCAGCTTAAAGAAGTGTTTTATTCTCTGTTTTTTTCAGGAACATGGCTAATGAAAAGTAGGCATCTTAACTAAGGAGGATGAGAGGATGGGATAGAGAACTGGGTTGAGGGAAGGCAGCAGGGGAAGAGTCTTAGAACAGGTGCTAAATACTCACAGGGGTAGGGAACCTGTGGCCTCAAGGCCACTTGTTGCCCTTTAGGTCATCAAATGTGGCCCTTTGAATCCAAATTTCCCAGAACAAATCCCCTTAATAAAAAGATTTGTTCTATAAAACTTGAACTCAGTCAAAGGGCCACAGTTAAGGAACTAGAGGGCCACAAGTGGCCCCAAGGCCGCAGGCTCCTCACTCTTTTCCTCTTGGCAAGGGAGAAAGTCTCCCTCCCCAGTCCAAAGTCGGGGACTTAGGACACATGGGGGTGAGGTTGTTGGGAGAGCTAAGGTCAATGGCTCAGGGGAAAGCCCTCCATAGTCAGCCTTACCTCTGCAAGCTTATCTTTCCAATCTCCTCATCCCATGGAAAGTCATGTCCCACCCATTACCTTTGCCCACAGCCTTGATTGACCTAGAATACCCCCTTCACCCCCACACTTCCATCTCTCCTTCTCAAAGTCCTATCCCTCATTCAGGCCCTCCTTCCATGTGGCCCCTAAACCTCTCATGAGCCTGCTCAGCCCTCAGGGACCTTTTGCTCCTCTGGACTCCAGCAGCCTTTCTTGGCCGTGAGCACAGCACAAGATAATGCTGTCTGTGTGTGGCTTTCTCCTTTTCCTCCACATCAGAGGCAGCATGCGGCAGTGGAAAAGCACTGGCCCTCAGCACTACAATTCATGGCGATTGATCTTAGCTGGGACCTCGAAGGTCCTGGCCAGGCCTTCTGCTACTCCCTTATCATTCCTTAGCTCGTGACCCACAGGGACGCTTCCAAACCTTTTCTTCTCAATTCTTACTCCCAACCGCTGCTCTCCCTCCCTAATGCACATCCGCCTGCAACAAATGACCTAACCTTTTATTTCATTGAGATTGAAGCTGGAAAGCAAAAAAGAAAGGAAGGGAAAAGAAAGAATGAAGTAGGGAGGGAAGGGAGAGGAGAAAGAGAGAAAGAATAAAGGAAAGAAGGGAGAGAAGAAACAAAGAGAAGAAAGAAAAGAAAGGAGGCACAGGAGATAAAAACAAGAAGAGATAAAAAGAAAAGGAAAGAATGAAGGGAGGAAGAAAGAAACATTAATAAAGCATTCTTAAAATACATACAAGAAAAACTTTTAGAGGGTTGTATAAGCACTGTAATTGTGTAACTATGGTGCTAAATTTAATATACATTAAAAACAAACTAACTATATGATTTCATATAACAACTAGTATTTGTATAGTACCTTAGGGTTTGCAAAGCTCTTTACATATATAATCTTATTTTATCCTCACAATAACTCTAGGAAGTAGACACTATTATTTTCATTCCCATTTTACAGGTAAGAAAATTGAGGCAAAAAGAGGTTATTGTGACTTTCTTTTAGTCCTTTGCATACTGAAATGTTCATGTGTAATTGCAGATTAAGTTCATAATAAAAAAGAAAATTCAAAAAAAAAAAATCACCCACCTGTGAGTTTGCTCAGTCTCCGAATCTTCATTCCTTACATTTTCTTGGCATTGCTATGTTCTCTCCTTCAGTCAAATCACAAAGGAACAACTATCACTACTCTTTATTCAAGTTAATTCCTGTTCCTGTTCCCTTGATTCCATTCCCACCTGTTTCCTCTAGGACCCTGTTCCCATCACCTTGCCCTTTCCCTCCTTGTATTTTAAGTCATTCTGGCACCAATTCCTTCCTGTCTGCTTTCAGATATGCTCAGGTCTTCCTAACCCTTAAAAAAAGCCTTCCCTTTAGTCCTTCTAGGTATTGTTCTGTTTCTATCTCCTCCTTCCCTTAACTTGTAGAAAACGTTCTCTTGTATTGTTTTTATCTCACTACTTACAGCCCTTGCAAGCTGGCTCCTGCTCTCTACCAAAACTGCTCTGTTTTGAATCACCAATAACCCCCTAATTGCCAATTTCCCTCCCAGTTCACTTCCTGCTTAATTTCTCTCCAACATTTAACACTGTTGGGTCATCACTTCCCCCAACTTCAAAAACATCGTATTTTCCTACTTCTTCTAGGTATGCTTTTGCCCCTCTCCTCTATCCCTACTCTCTTCCTTGGAGAATTTTATTCATTCCCAGGATTTCAGCTACTAATACCAACATAGACAACTCCCAAATCTAAATGACCAGTTAGTTCTGATCTCTTTTCTGAACTCCGGACCCATATCCTGAACTGGCTACAAGACATCTTTACTGGCATGTCTCATCAGTTCCTCAAACTCAATATATCCCCAAATGAGCTTATCATTTCTCCCTCAAAACTGCCCCTCCTGAAATTCCAGTTCTAGTCTACGGCTTTCATCCACATGAGCACTCTTTATCCACTAACCCATGTTTATAAACTTTGGATTGTCTTAAATCGGGATCTTGGAAGGACCTTCAGATGTGATCTAGGGCAACATGAAGAAGAATCCCTTCCTACCCCATTCTCAATAAGTGGTCATTAAGTCAATGCTAGGAAACTTGAAATGAGGTCTCTTAACTTTTATCCTGGCAAAATTCCAAAGTACCTTATTAAAGGGATGGTTTGTGAGCATTTAAAAGGGGGATCTTTTGGTATTAAAACCCTAAATGGCTTTAACAAGGACAGGTCATATTAGAATACTCTTATTTCCTTTTATGATGACATTAGGTTGATTATTGGGGGAATACTTACAGATGTGGAATTAGGTTGATATTTGGGGGAATATTGATAGACATGGAATACTTAGATTTCCACAAAGCTTTTGGCTTAGCCTCTTATGCTATCATTGTGGACAGCATGAAGAGATACGAGACCCACTGTGTCAAAGCAGCAACTTATTCTGCTTTTGGATAACTGATTCTTAGGAAGGTTTTTCTTATATAGAGACAAAAATCTGACCCTGAAATTCTGCCCGTTCGTCTTAGTACTGCACCTCTGGAGGCAAGAAGAAAAAGTCAGTACTGCTTCTGCCATTTGACAGACAATCATCATGGTAGTTATGGAGTATAGTGGCTAGAATGTGGGACTTGGAGTTAGGGAGCACTGAGTTCAAATCTTGCCTTAAACACTTATTAGCTGTGTGACCCTGGGCTAGCACATTTATATAGGAACTTAAGGTTTGCAAAGGACTTTACAAATATTATCTCATTTTGTCCTTACAACAACTCAGGGAAGTGGGTACATTTGTTATCCCCATTTTATAGATGAAGAAACTGAGGCAGATGGATATTAAGAGACTCGCCTACACACACATCTGGTAAGTATCTGAAGAAAGATTTGAACTCAGGTGTTCCAGACTCTAGGTCAAGTGCTCTATTCACTTCTCTATTAATTGCCAATAAATGGTGGTGAGCATTATCAAGCCCCATTCCCCATCCTACCCCCCAAATCTTGGATTTTGTAGGCTGACACTCTCTATTTCTTTAGCTGATCATTAGATGGACAATCTTCTATCAGGGTTCTCATCATCTTTTTTGTATATACGCAAGGTTTTCAGTGTCTTCCCCACTTCCTTTTCTCTCACACCCAATCTCACATACCAGATGTAGTCAATTATATCTTAGAAATATTTCTTATATCTGTCCTCTCCTCTCTGGCCTCTCTCAGTTCAATCCATTAATATTACCCACCTGGATAAATGCAAAAGCCTTCTTATAGGTACCCCCACCCCATACATCTTGATTTCTCCCCAATCCATGTTTCATACTGATGCCAGAATAATCTTTCTTATGAAAAAATCTGGTTATACTACTTTTCTGTTAAAAAATGTTATAAATGTCTTCCAACTGATTCCCCAGAGTTCAGACTATTTTGCCTGACTTTCAAAGCCCTTCATGACCTACTTGTATCCTCCCTTTCTAATGTTATCTCATGTAATTAAATTCTCATCCTATTCCAGCCAACCTGGACAACTCTATGTGCCCATGAAATTATAGATTGCATTCTTCCACCTCCATGCATTTACTCAGGCTGTTTCCAGTGACCGAGATGATCTTCCTTCTCTTTATGGCAGTTGAACTCCTATATCTTCTTTAAAGTTCAAAGCAATAGCCTTGTTCAGGAAACCTTCTTTTATCCCTCTACTTGGTAATGACATCCTCACCCCTATAGCTTTTTTTTTTTTAAAACTAACTCTCTAATGCAATAACTATGTATTTTTATGTGCAGCTATGGAACCTTGGAAAAGTCACTAAACCTCTCTAAATTCTAGTGCTTTATTTGTAAAAATCATGAGTCACTCATTGAATAAGTGTCCATTAATCATGTACCATTCCTTAGGCTCTGTCTTGAGTATTGGGAATAGAAAGATGAAAAGAAAACAGCCCTGTTCTCAAGGAGTGTAGATTCTGTATAATATTGTAGGACCTCCCTTTCAGGATTGCCATATAAAATGAAATAATATAGGTAAAAGTACTTTGTAAACTTTCAAGGGCTATATAAATCTCACCCAAGCTCCCCAATCCCCCTTCTCCCTTCTTCCTCACCCCTCCCCTCCTCTTCTTTTTCCTCTTCTTCCTCTTTCCCTTCTCCTCTTACTCTGCAAACTCCTAGAAAGTAGGCACCATGTCTCAGTTAAACTTTATATCTTTCCTGGGACCTGTCTAGTGTTTTGCACATGGGAGATGTTTGAAAAATATTTGTTGATTTGACTCAGAATCAGATGACCCCGATTCAAGTCCTGGTTCTTCCATTTACCTTGTCACATAACCTTGGGAAAGTCATTTCTGCAGCTACTGGATCACAGACCTAGAACTAGATGAGACCTCAAAGCCACAAAGTCAACTCTGTCATTTTCCAGATGAGAAACCTGAAGCAGAGAGAATTTTAAAAAAATTTCCAGAGTCATACAGTTATAGCCACAGTGGATTTGAACTCAGGTCTTCCTGACTCCAAGTCCAATCCACAACCCCATGAAGTCTCGAGCTGCAAACAATGGGTTTGTCTTTTATTCCTGGCAAAATTTGAGAACACAAGATTAAGGACATTTGTGAGTATTTAGAATGGGAAAGCAAAAGAGAAAAAGGATCTTTATATGCAAAATTATTTGTTTAGTAGTATATCAAAGAACATGATCATTTGATGAGTGATTTAAAAATATGCAATATAATATTATTGTGCTTTAGAAACTGGTAAAATGAACAATTTTAGAGAAACCTGGGAAAACTTGTGTCAACCGATGCAGAGTGAAGTGAGCTGAATCAGAATTTGTATAATACCAGTACTATAAAAACAAACCACTTCGGAGACTTCAGAACTCGATTTTTGCAATAACCAACTATTCTTCCAGAGATGATGATACTTATCTCTTGACCAAGAGATAATAGACTCAAGACATGAATATGAGAACAAGTTGTGGTGTGTGATTATAATGAAATACTATTGTGCTTTAAGAAATGATGAGCAAGATGTTTTCAGAAAAAGGTGGGAAGACTTACATGAGATGATGCAAAGCGAAGTCGGCAGAACCAGGAAAACACTGTACACAGTAATAGCAATATTGTGTAATGATCAATCAAATAACTTAGCTATTTTCAGCAATATGATGACCCAAGTTCTGAAGGACTTAGGGGGAAGGATGCTGTCCACCCCAGAGGAAAAAAAACTGACGAAGTTTGAACGCAGATCAAAGCACGCGTTTTAAAAACGTTCTTCATTTTCTTTCTTTTTTGTCTGTTTTTTTTTTTGCAACATAGCTAATGTGGAGATGTTTTGTATGACTGTCTTGTACTATCTATAGCAAATTGCTTGCCTTATCAAGGCAGGGAGAGATGAGTGAGGAAGAGAATTTAGAACTTAACATTTTAAAAGACAAATGTTAAGATTTGTTTTTACATGGAATTGAGAAAAAAGAAAATTAAAGAAAGATACAGAATATGATATACATTTTCAGACAGGGCCAATTTGGGGATTTGTTTTGCTTGATTTTCCATATTGTTATGAGGACTTTATTTTTCTTTTTCTAGTTGCGGTGGGAGGTTGAAGAGTGATAAGGATAGTAAAAAAAAAAAAGGTGGAAGGGGTAAAAAACAAGGAATAAAAAGAATTGAGGAGGTAGCTTTAAAAAAAAAAACCTCACAGATTAAAGAACAAAAGAAATGCCAGAGAGAAGCATCAGCAAGAAGGATAGCTTTGAAAATTAGAGGTGGAACTCAGGTATTTAAAAAGAAAAGAAAACTATACATAAGAGATCTATAGTTTTCATGTATAATTTTTTTTTGTGTTCTACTTTGTACTTAGAAATACCCATTTTATTTGACATTTATGTTCAGAATAAAAATAGAATTTAAAAATGAAAGAGGAAACAGGCCACATCAGACTAAGGTAATTTCTCCTTTTTGGGGACTGGGTTATTGGACTGGTAAGTGAGGGGAATTTTCTAAATTGACTGTACTTAGTTTCAGCAGAGCATTTGATAAAACTCTTAGGGTGTCCCGATGGACAAGATGTGATGTTCTGGGGGAGATTGTAGTAAATGTTTAGTGACAGGACTCAATAAGGAATCATCAGTGGGTCAATGTCACCTTGGAGTCTGCAGGGGAGTGTTGCAAGGATCTTTTCTTGGCCCAGTGCCATTTGACATTTTTATCATAACTTGGATGAAGTCATAGGTGGCATACTTGTCCATTTTTTAGATGACAAAAAGATAGTATGCCAAATGACCAAGTCAGGATACAGAAAGATCTTGTCAAACTGTAAAATACGGTTATTCTAATAAGATTAAATTTAATCTGAATGAATATAAAGATCCAGACTTTGATTTTTTTTAAAAAAGTAACCTCACAAATACAGGATTCTTGACAATATTCTAGTGAAAATTCTCTTGGGGGATTAGATAGCTTCCTCCTAGAGGAAACTTTCCTCCTGAGAAAATTCCTCCCAGATACACCATCAAGGCCCACTCATCCCCACTATCATCTCCTATATTAGAGAGAATTTTTGTAAAATCACAGAGTAAAAAGGAAGTTGATTAGAGAGATATCAAGGGGTTAAAAAGAAAAAAAGGAAAAGGACCTGGGGGTCAGAGTCAGAAGAACAAGCTTCCGGTGACTCCCTTCTCAGGTTACCTTCCATTTATTATGTATATGTCTTATATATTGTCTCCCCTGGGGCAGCTAGGTAGCACACTGGACTTGCAAGCAGAAAGACTCATCTTCATGAGTTCAAATCCAGCCTGAGACACTTAGAAGCTGTGTGACCCCAGGGAAATCACTTAACCCTGTTTGCCTCAGTTTCCTCATCTTTAAATTAAGCTGAGGAAGAAATGGCAAACCATTCCAGTATCTTTTCCAAGAAAACTCCAAATGGAGCTACAAAGAGTTAGAAATAACTCAACAGCAAAAATTAGAATATAAAGCTCTTTGAGGGCAGGGATCAAGTTTTGCCCTTCTTTTTATCTTTGGTTCTTAGCACAGGACCTGGCACATGATAAATACTAAATGCTTCTTGACAGGCTGAATCCCAACTGTGCTACTTATCATTTGTGTGATACTGGGCAATATTTAACTTCTCAGAAGCTTACTTCCTTTATCTACAAAGTGGGGATAATACTTACACTACTTCCCTTATAGGGGTATTGCATATTTTTGTAAGGAAAGTGCTCTTTAATCTGAAAAGTACTAGATAAGTACAAACTATATTAAATTATTTCTTACAGCATGCCCCCTACAGAAGCCTAGAGAGCATTTTATCTTTACTCACCATCCTTGAAGTAAAATTACTAAGGTCACTGATTATTCGAAAGGTTGTGGGAGAGTGGACCCGATACTGGACTCGGGGCCAGGAAGATGGTCTGATTTCTCCCTTAGACACTTACCACCTATATGATGACCCTGGGTATATCACCTGACCTCTCTATCCTCAATTTCCTCCTATGTAAAATGGAATAATAACATTTGGCTTTTAGATCACTGGGATGCTCAAGTAGAAAAATCCTTGGCTTTGGAGTCAAAGAATCTGGGGTGAAATTTTGCTTTTGCCACTACATCTTTTACCTTGACACGACTTTTAACTTTTATGGGCCTCACTTTTCTGCTCTGTCAAATTAGGGATTGGGTTGGAAGTTCCCCTCTGGCTCCAGATGAAAAAGGAAAAAACATTTTGCAAGCCTTCAATTGCTATATGTGAACTAGTTATTACTAGGTCTCCCACTGGGCTACCCTGAAAACCTACAACCTCAGCATCTCATGTTGTCTGAGACCTCTTTTATTTCCCTTGATTCTGTCTTCCCAATTGTAGCTTGGCAAGGCAAAGGACATTGGAGGATGAGGAGGAGCAGGAGCGTGAAAGACGTCGGCGGCACCGAAATCTGAGTTCAACCACAGATGATGAAGCCCCGAAGGTCACCCACAATGGAGATCAGCCAGCAGTGGAGAGGTACATGCTTGTTTGTGATCACATGGATGGAGATGGGGGAGGAGAGGAGAAGAGTAGGGAGTCAGGTTCCCTCAGAATCATAGTGGAAAGGTGACTGGTTCTGGAGTTTGGAAGAGGGGTCCAAATCCCCTTATGTAATCTAAGGTAACTGACCTCTCTGTTCCTCTATTTCTTCAAATTAAAAAAAAGGGGGTTGGACTAAATGCCCTCTGAGATCTCTTTCAGCACTAGTGCTATGAGGTTAAGAATCTATGATCCAGTTGAGAGAGGAGAGAGGGAAGCAAGAAGGTGAGACTGATGTGATGAAAATGTGACCCAAGGCTCTTCACAGAACCCCTCCTCATCCTAGCCCAAACTGCTTTCTTTTCTGCAATTGAAAATTAAGAGTAAAGTCAAAAGGTACCTTAGGGTTGGAGCAACTAAGTGGTACAATGGATAGAGTGCCAGAGCTGGAGAAAGGAAGACCCATTTTCTTGAGCTCAAATCCAGCTTCAGACATATAGTAGCCATATGACTCTGGGCAAGTCACTTAACCCTGTTTGCCTCAATTTCCTGGAGAAGGAAATGGCAAACCCTTTCAGTATTTTTGCCAAGAAAACCCCAAATGGGGTCAGAGAGTGGGGTGCAACTGAAAATGACTCAACCACAGAAATCTCAGTGTAATGGAAAGAGTAGAGGGAAAAGGATCAGGAGCCCTGTGTTCTTGGCCTGGCTATGCCACTATTTGACTTTGGACAAGTAACTTTACCAGTCTATCCTTAGTTTTACAATTTCATCTATAAAACAGAAATTGTGTGCTCTTTGAGGCCCTTCCCAGTGGTAAGTCTACAGATGTCAGTTTCCCATGGGATCGTATAACTTCCACCCCACACAAGTCTCATCCCTATTTTATTAAATTCAAGAATTTATTGAGCGCTCACTATGTGCCAAGCACTGTAGAAGGCTCTTGGGATACAAAGGGAGGGGAAAAAAACAGGGAGAAACCAGAGAGAAACATGTGCACAGATAAGAATACACAAAATATCTACTGAGTAAATACAAAGTAGTTCAGGGTGGATGTAGTAAAAAAAGAACTAACACTCAGTGTTGTCAGGGAAGGCACCCTGTAGCACCCAAACTGTACTTTAAATAAAGCGAAGGGTCCAGCTTAGCAGAGAAGTAGAGCGTGAGCTTTCCAGGCATGGGGAACAAGGGCACATAAGGAAGTTCATGTCTAGGAAACAAGAAGTAGAACAACAAGTAGTCGTCTGTAATAATCGCCGCGCCCCCCCTCCCCCCACTCCGCTCTCTTTTAGACTTCCAAGCCTGGAGGAAGCTGAGACCTCCAAGCATCATTCCTCCGTCAAAGATGAAGAGGATGAGAATTTCCAGGCAGTTCTAAGAACAAGGCAGGAACGGAGGTTGCGACGGCAAGCTCTGGAGACTTCCCAGTCCACCATCAAGGAGCAGCCAGAGGTAGAGAAGAAAAAAGAAAGTGAGAGTGCAGGGTCAGTCACCCAGGACCCCCCAGTGCCCCAGAAGGATGTGGTTCCTCTACCCAGACGAAGATTGAGCCAGAAGCAGAGGGGACCTTGGGCCATAGATGAGAAGAGTTCAGAGGGAGGAGAGACAAAGGATGTGAAGACATTGGACCAAAGGACAGCATCAACCCCGGAAAGGACAGCAGCCCAGGACCAGAAAGTTCCAGAGAGAAGAACTTTAGAGAAAACACCAGGTCAGGACCAAACAGACCCAGAGAAAAAATTATCTTCAGACAAGACACCAAGCCAGGATGAGACAGCCCCAGAGAGAAGAAGAACTTTGGAGAAGACATCGGCCCATGATCAGATAGCCCCAGAGAAAAAAATAACTTCAGAGAAGATATTGGTTTCTGAGAAAGCATCATTTCCAGAAAAGACATTGGTTCCCGAGGAAGCACTGGCTCCAAAGAAGGCGTTAGCTGGGGAGAAGATACTGACTTCAGTGGGGACAGCAGGCCCAGTGAAGGGATTAGTTTCAGAAAAGGGGTTGGTGTCTGAGGAATCCTTAATGCCAAGGAAGTTATCGACTCGGGAGAGGGCATTGGCTTTTGAGAAGACAATTCAGGAGAAAACATTGACCCCAGAGAAGGGGACAGTTCGGGAAAAAGTAACGGCCTCACGGAGGCTGGGCCTGGAGCAGTCCCCGGTTCAGGCTCAGGAGCCAAAGGACTGTGAGAGAGATGGACCAGAGAAAAAGGAGCAGAAAAGAAGGGAGGCTTCAGAGAAGGCCCCCTCTCCAGAGGCACCTGGAGAGGAAAGGAAATCGGAACCCCAGGCAGTGGCTTCTCGCTTCCAGCCCTTCACCCTCCAGGTGGGTGATACCTCTGTCCTTGCCTCCCATTCTCCACCCTTCACCCTCCCCATAACTTCCTGTCCTACCCCCACTTCAACCACTATTACTACATTTTGCAAACAGTAAGTGCTAAATAAGTGCTTCTTCATTCATTCATTCAACCTCCCTCAGAGACCTTTGGAATCCTTGAAAGGTTGACTGGGTCTGGTCTTAGAGAATTCTCTCCCCTCCATGTTTCTTAGAGCAGAGGTATCAAGTGCATTGAGTTCAACCCTTGGACTAGATTAAAACATAAATTGGGAAATGCTAAACAAAATAAATAAAAATACAATAAATCATAGATTACATTAAACTAAGGCACTATGAGAATTACAGAAACTCATGGACTGAGAGCTTCCAATGTAGAAGGGATGCAGAACAATTCAGAGGGGACCTGATTGCAGAATGACCCTACCCAGAGTCTGCTACTCCCCTCCCCTAAAACCTTTCTACATTGACTCCGTCTGGGTCATCAACAGTTATCCTGATACCAGAAGCACCTGTAATCTAGGAGAACTTTCGTCTAAAGGTCTTCCTAATGGCCTGGCTCACTGTCCCATGGAGGAGTATTGGGCTGAGAGTGAGAAGGGGAGCACCCTGTATCACAGCCCTTCCAACTCTACTCCATCCTTCTCCCTAAAGAACTCCCCCCTTTTACCACACAACTAGGCAATCAATGGGGAATAATCTCTAAGTTCCCCTTCAGCTTCAGACTTCATGATTCTTATTTTCCTCACCTGACAAGGATTCAGCTAAGTCCCTATAGGGGTCCACTCTTAGCACACACATAAGGCTAAAAGAGCTGGGACAGGAGTCCAGTAGTGCTCCAGGACCAGACAAACTTTCTGTTCCCTCTTCCAGGTGAGGATCCCAAACAAAGAGGCAGGAACAGAACCGTCCTCTCCAAGCCAGGTCACCTACAGCAGTTCCCTCAGACGCTCCAGCCCCAGGACCATCTCCTTTCGGGTAAGAGTCAGAGGAGAGAGGTCTCTATACCAGAGAGTTACAGATGACTTGTCTTCATGTGCATGGCAGACAAAGCTGGATAAAATGGGTACTTTTAATAGAACAAGAGAATTAGGTTAGAGTCAAAGAAGACCTTCCCGATGGGCAAAGCATTAGGACATAGATGGGTGACTGTAAAAAGGGCTAGAATCCTTTTAAAATAAGATAAATAGAAATGGGAAATCAGTTGCTCCCAGAGGTCCTAACTGGTTAAATTGGTGTTTCGATGGTAAGTACAGGATTTTCTAACACAGGCAGCAGTATGCTAACACCTGATGAGGAAGGCCAGAGTTGCTAGGCAGATCACATGTTTGGGGGCTGTTGATGTAGGGCTAGGCTGATTTTATCCCTCATCACACAACTACTCCCACTCACCACCTCTCCCTACTTCCATCTCACAACTCCCCACCTCACAGATCTTCCAGTCTAGAAATCACTTTGTTTCTCTGGCTTTCAGTTTGCTCACCTATAAAATGAGGGGGTTGAGCTAAATGGTCTGTAAACCTGTAGTCATGCGAAGACTTGCCTGGTGGAATGGGCAGATGAGAACCATTTGTTAAAACAGCCATGAAGGTGGCTGAAACAGGATTGTCAGGCATTGAAGACTCCAAGGTCATCATCCACTGCATCCTGGGCCATCTTGACTTTTGTCCTGCCCCTGGACTTTGATAATTCTGGGAGTGAGGCTGACAACTTTGTGCAACTCTGCTTCACTTAAATCCAGTTCACCCACAAGTCAAGACATCAACCTGTGATGTCACTGGTCCTCTTTGAAAGTGAAGGCCAAACAGCAAGTCCTATGTCCCTGCCAAAAATTCCCACCATATGCAATGTAACTGTCACCCACACCAGGCATCTTGGTATAGTTGAGTACCACCTTCAAGTCCATCTCTGATGCTCACTTGCCTATAGGAGCCTGGATAAGTCATTGGACTTTTCAGAGCCTCAGTTTCCTCTTCTATGAAATGAGGGAATTGAATTGGATGTCCTTTAAAAGTCTCTTTCAACTCTAAATCTATAATTCTAGAAACTGTAATCCCCTAAGGCTATGCCTTACCATACAATTCCCAATCTCACTACACAACAGAACTTCTAATCTGGGCTATACAATCATATAATTCCTAAGCCATGATTCCCTTTCTCCCATACTATACAAACTTCATCATATAACCTATGCCTATTACCATATGTTCCCATCTCATACCTTATGAAAAAGTTTGTGGTAGTACAAAGACTGTTAGACCTAGAATGAGGGGAGACCCAGGTTCAAATCCCACTTACTAGTTGTGTGATCATGAGAATGTCACATAACATCTCTAAGACTCAATTTTCACATCTGTAAAATCATACCTGTGGTACCTATTTCCCTGGTTTATTGAGGGGCTAAAATTATGCTATGTGCTTTGCAAACTTTAGAGTAGCATAGGAATGCCAAGAACTATCATTAATAATTTTTGTTTGGCAAAGTAGTATTTTATCATTTTATAAACTTAGTGATTTATAAATTTATAAATTTTATAAGCTTAATAGACCAATCTGTAATTGGATTATTAATTCTTTAATTAATTATAACTAATAACACAAACCACCCTATATACTTTACTTCCCAGATGGTCTCTTAGTAAATTGTTGATCCTTTTCACCTTACAACCCCTACCACAGAACTCTTCCCCCACCCCCAACACACACACACAGAGACTTCTACCTGGTATCATAGAACTCTCCCTGACCCACAGGAAGGGATTCTTTTCCCAGCACCTCATCACTGCTTGAGCTCCAACCAAGGCCTCCTTCTCTAATTAGACCAGGATTCAGGTGTAGGCAATGAAGGCTGCTTCTCTCACTAAGTTTTGTGAACATTTGGCCAGGTTTTTCTTTCTTTTCAACAGAGAGGTAATATGCATAGGTAATGGGAATGAGAGGTAGGCTAATAGGAATGGAAAGGTGGGAGACTCACACCCCTTAAGTCTTCTTGAGGGGTGGGACCCTTGAGTCTTCTCAAGTCACCCCTTGAGTCTTCTGTGGGTTCTTTGTCCATTTACAATTTTTTCTTTCTCTTTTCAGATGAACACCAGGAAAGAAAACCCAGAGACAACGTTTACCCGTAGGTAAGGGTTTGGGGAGGGTCTGCCCCTCTCTTTCATATCTACTACACACTTAAAGTCCAGGATGTGACTCCTGTATTTAGGGACTTTACAGTGTGTCTAGAGAGACAAAGCTCACGGTAATGAAAGAAGGGATTCTGGGAATAAACCTTAAAGGGAGTCACCAAAGGCAAGAGATTGATGTAGGCTGGCTTGCTCTGGGAGGACTTCCTGCAAAGGGGTGGGTGGGCTGAGCCTTGAAAGTTGGATAGAATCTGAGAAGGGACACAGAATAAGCATAGGGGAAAAGAGGAAGATGATGGTTCCTTGAGAATACCATGGAACACAGTAACACAAGATTGACCGCCCTGCATCTGAGCAGTGGTCCATTCGGACTAGGATGTACAGGGGAGGGCCTGCTTGTTCTCTCTGATGTCACTTTGAAGGAAAAGTATAGTTCTTGGGCACTCTGATTTTCTCACTAATGAAATTATTGAAATTCTTTTTGAATCAACTTCAGTGATGTAAATGAGCATTTATTAAGGCCCTGGAGTGTACAAGAGTGCTGTGCTAGAATTTATAGAGGATACGAAGACTAACCGAGACGCGGGCCTGTCCTCACAGGCTCACAATCTAGAAGTCACTTAGCCTCACTTGGTTGCAGCCTGTCAGATGGCATCTAAATCTTTGGTCCTGCAATCATTAGTGACTTTGGAGGCGGAGGGGATTCAGAGGTACCATTTGAGCTGGACTTCAAAGGATGGGTAGGAATATGGGTGAAAAGGGTATTCCAGAAATAAAGAACAAGCATATGAGTTAGGATTGTGCAGTACTTCGAAGGACCCTTGGCTTGTAGTCAGAGGATGTAGGGGAATAGTATGAAAGAATATTGGAAAGATAAGGTGGTGCCAGAAGGCCTTGAAAGAAAGAAAATCTGGATTTTATTTATAATAATTTTGCTATTCAGTCATGTCCAATTCCTCTTGACCCCATCGAGGTTTTCTTGGCTAAGATACTGGGTTGGTTTGCCATTTCCTTCTCCAGCTCATTTTACAGATGAGAAAACCGAGGGAAACAGAGTTAAGTGACTTGCCTAGGATCATGCAGCTAGTGTCTTAAGCTGGATTTGAACTCAAGAAGATGACCTTCCTGATTTTCAGGCCCTATACTCTGTGCACTATGGTGCCACCTAGCGACTCATTTATAATAATAGTCTATATTTATATAGCCGTTCATGGTTCATAATACAATTTCCTCACTATTCTGGGAGTCATGAAGTGGATCATTTTTGTCATCCTCATTTTACAGATATGAAAATTGAGGATGAGAGCTGTTAAGTTGACTCATTAGAGTCAGACCTCAAGCCTAATCTTTAGACTCCAAGACTTTAGATTTCATGATGCTCTTTCCTCCATGTTAGATGACTTCCCATTTCCATTGGAAGGTGGGAGCCACTAAGGGTTTTTAAGCAGAGGAGTGATGCAGACACAGATCTCAATGAACTCACTCAATGAACCTCTTGAGCCAATGAATTCTCATAGTTTATTCTGTTCCTTAGCTTTTATGTTCTTCCTGTCTTATCTGGGACAGAATCCTTGCTCCTTTCTTTAGTGAAGGGTTTGACAAGCTATAGCTTGAAGGTGGGGCTGTGGTTCTGCCTTGAGGAACATATGTTTGTTGCCCAGCAGTCCCTAGGGCTGATCAGTGGAGGAAACTGGGAGGGTTATAGTTTTGTTCCATAAGGAGATCAACCTAAAGGAAATTTTGAGAAGAACTAGATAGAAATGGGAAAAGAAGAGGGCTTGTCTAAAAGAGGACTTTGAGGAGAACTGGGCAGGAATGGGAAATTGGAGGGTTTGTAACGACTCAAGAGACAGTAAAGGAAAGACCCTTAGATAGGATAGCTGAGTTCTGCTTCTATCCTTTCTAGCTTCTATCCTTCTGGCCCAAGGACAGGTATTCTGGGAAGTTTTGAGATTTTGGGTAAGGACAGATCAGTGGAAGTCATTCTGCCATACTGAGAACTGTCTGTATCCTGAGTTAAGGGATGGGAATTTGTGGGTACAAAATAAGGGGAGCACATGTTCTTCAGTGATTCCCACCTTGATGGAGGCTGCTCTGTTCTTGTCCTTAGGAAGCTGTGTGAGGCTGGAAATGCAGTCCTCACTTCCAGGGAGTTCCCAATCTGATGGCACATACCTTAAGGAAAAAAGCTAAAGACACCTTGTTCCCTTTATCCTTCCCTCTCCTCCACTCCTAAAGTACAAACAGAACGGATTCCTCTATGGTCTACTGAGCACAGCTAGCTTTGCTCTGGTGGGGAGGGGGCTCCCCCACCCTGTTCCCAATGTTCTTTCCAAGGTAGTCATTGTTCTCAGAGTAGATTTGCTTGGGCCAAGGGAGAACCAAACAGGAGAAGCTGAGCCAGATACCATCTCCAGGTTCAGGTGGGGAGTATAAATCAACAGAATCACTCAAGTGCCCATCTCTGGCACCAGGTCGCAAGATGGGTGCACAACAGCTCTCTTCATGATTCCAGCCATTTGGGGAAGTGGAAGGGGAGAAATTAGTTGATGCAGAACCGCCCTCCACCCCCAGTTCTCAGGGATGCAAAATAAAGACTTGGTCTTGCTGGGGCTTCTAACCAATTCCTCTCTTCCTGCACTTTCTTATTCTGCCTTTTCCTTCTTCTCCTGCTCTTCCTTTTCCTCCTCCTCTTCCTCCTCCCCTCCTCCCCCTCCTCTGCCACCTCCCAGTGCCAGTGTGAGGCTTCCGAGCAACACAGTCAAGTTTGGGGAGAAGTTGGAGAGATACCACACAGCTATACAGGTGAGTATGCAGAAACAGGCCCAGATATGTGAGGGAAGGGGAGGGCCCTATCCTAGAGCTGCTGGTGGAGGGGCCCAGGAGCAATCCAGGTATACAGATAGAAAACAAACACCGGAGGAGTAAGGGGGGGTATCACTTATGCCAAAATGCCAAATGGAGCTCATTTGCCTTTCCCTTCTTTCTCCCTTTCATGCCTCCCCATCCTTTGATCCATCTCCCATTTCACCCTTGCTTCAGGGTGACTGGGCGGTTTCTGTTTTCTCTGTTCCCAGAGATCAGAATCTGTCAGGTCTCCAGGTTCATCCCGAACTGAGTTCTTTGTGGCTCCTGTCGGGGTGGCCAGTAAGAGGAGCCTCTTTGAGAAGGAGCAGATGAGGAACAGCAAGGTTGAGTCAGCTCTGAACAAGAAGGTAAGGAAGATCCGTGCTGAGATTCTCTCTACCAGGATTTCTCGTTCATCTGGGCTCTTTCCTGCAGTGGGGAGGCAGGCAAAGAAATACCTTCCTTCTACAGCTTCAGAAGTGGGGTAGTATGCCTGTGGTGATGATACCTCCTGCATATTCTGAAGCAATCCTGATTCCAAGGCAGGAGTGGAGAGGATAAGGAATACATTTTTAACAAGGCTTTGCAGAAGGAATATCCTTTATCAGACCACAAGTTCTAATTATTGGTACACAAAGTGTAGTCACTTTAGGTATGTGTTTGTAGGCATCCTCCTGACACTAACCAGAGACACCATCCCTGGTTCAACACCTACAGTCCTGTCAACACCGTGGGTGTAGGGACAGGTTCTACCTCACTCTTGGTACATTGTCCAGGCAGCATGCTATAGACAGTCATTTATTAAGTGCTTACTATGTACGCCAGTCATTGTACTAAGCTACAAGTGAATAGAGGACTGGACTGGGAGTCAAAAAGTTTTGGGTTCAAATTCTGGTTTCTAGACATTTACTAGCTGTGAAACAAACCCCAACAAGTCACTTAACTTCTGTGGTCCTCAATTTCCTCATCCATAATATGAAGAAATTAGATTCCATTATCTCTAAGGTCCCTTCCAGCTTTAGATGTAGGCTCCTATGATCCTGACTCTCTACTTCCTTCTTTATGCTGTGCCTCCTATTAGAGCCTACTCATTCCCACCATGTGCCTCTTCATTGGCATTTGGGGAAATTTAATTTTTCTGTGACTGTTCCACTCTAACCAAGACTCTCGGTCACAGAAGCACAGAAAGACTACTCAAATTAAAAAATATAGGCCTTTATCTCAGAGAGGAGCTTGGGGGTCATTAAAAATTCTGCATACATTTCCAGAGGCACCATTGCCTTCTGGTAAGGTCTGGACCCATCTTATCCATCTGCATTATCTGTCTGAGCTGTCTGTCTGAGATATTGATGGGTTAGCTCTGTGGACTGTTCATCCAATTTAGTTTTCACTGGCTCTCCCCTATGCCTAAAATTCTCCTCTTCCTCATCTCCACCTCCTGGATTTCTCCAAGGCTCAGCTCAAGTTCTATAAGAAAGCTTTCTCAGACCTCCTCCATCTTAATACATTGCCTTTGAGATTATTTTGAATTTATGTTATTTATATCTTGTTTATATATAACATAATTATTCAAGACTGGGGGTAGTCCCTTGGGGTAGGGACTGTTGCTTGTCTTTCTTCATATTCCCAGTGCTTACCATAGTGTGTATAGTAGGTGCTTGTTGTTCAGTCATTTTAGTCCTATCTGACTCTCTCTGACCCCATTTGTGGTTGTCTTGGCAAAGATACTGGAGTGGTTTGCCATTTCCTTCTCCAGCTCATTTTGCAGATGAGGAAACTAAGGCAAACAGGGCTAAATGATTGCTCAGAGTCATACAGCTAGTATGAACTAGGCTGAAGCTGGATTTGAACTCACAAAGATGAGTCTTCCTGACTCTATGCACACAATGGCACCACCTAGTCACTCCAGTAAGTATTTAATAAATGCTTATTGACTAACTTAACTACTTATAATCTACACAATAAGCACTCTTCATCCATTTGGTTTTTCCTGCATGGATAAGGAGACCAAACTATTTCAAGTCATCATGAATCTCATTTGGGAGGCTTTGCAGTGTTCCAAGGTTTGACCCAATGAGGATAAGATCATCTGCAAACTGAAGCATTCCTTCCCATCCAAATCACTGTGTTTGCACGTGTCAATGAAACAAAGTCCTTGTCCTGAGTCCTCCTAAGTGCAAGTGACAGTTTCATAGAACCTCCAAATATGAGTTGAAGGGTCACTCAGATATCATTGAAGCAATCAACACACATTTATTTAACTGCCTACTACATGCCAATCAGGTACTGTGCTAGGCCTGGGAGGAGGCCTCCTTTCTGTTCCTGACTTCAAGGAACTCACAGTGTGTCGTGGGAAACAAAATAAAGACATACAAAACAAAAAATGGGGTGAATTCAAGAAGGGGAATGGGGCCAGGGGTCAGGAAGGGCTTGAGGCAGCAGGTGACCTTTGAAATGAGTTTTGAAAAAAACTAGAGAGTCTAAGGCAGGGGTGAGAGGCACAAAGAGGAAGAAAGGAAGCACAGGACGGCCAGTGTGAGGAGGAGGAGGAGATGGGAGATGAGGAATACTGAGGAGGCTGGTTTGATTGGATCATAGAGCGCATGAAAGGGGAGAAGATGATGAACCTGTGAAGGTAAGTTGGGGCCGTGTTGAGAGGAGCTCTAAATGACAAATGGGCTTTTGTACATGGCCCTAGAAGCAAACGGAAGCCACTGGAGTTTGTCAGAAAGTGACATGGTCGGACCTATGTCTTAGGAGAACACTTTGGCAGCTGTGTGGAGGTTGGATTAATGGGTGAGGGGAGAAGCTTGAAGTAGGGACGCTGGTTAGAAAGCTACCACCATAGTCTAGGTGAGGATGAATTAACAGTGACTAATAGTAAATGTTTGTTATTGAGAAAAAAATTAAGAACTTATCTTGGGCAATGGGGCGAGATACAAAGTTTAGATGAGACATTTTCTCTGTCCTCGTGAATCTTATAGTCTAGTAGCTGTACAAGCAGCTGTAATATACAGGATCACACAAGTTTATGGGAGGACAGAATCAAGGACGGCTGAGACAGGGGAGAGACCTTGTTTACCCATGTATCAATGCACTCTACAAGGCCCCTGACAAGTAGTCATTCTTTCTTTCCTTAGATAGGCAGGTATGGTCTGGGCCAGAGCCAGGGGGAAAGAGAGTCCTGGATCAGGAGCTCAGGAGGAAGAGGCGGAGCCTGTAGCAATCTGGCTTCCTTTTGCAAGTACCTGGATATGTTCTCTCCAGTATTCCTAACCCTCAGATTCTTTGTTGCCCTGTGAACTAGAACTCTTTGTCTTCTTTCCTTCCTTCCTTCTTTTTTTCTACTCTTTTATTTTCTCTTTCTTTCTTTCTTTCCTTCTTTCTTTCTTTCTCCTTCCTTTCCTTCTTTTTCTTTATCTCCTCTCTCTCTGTCTCTCTCTCTCTCTAGGAGGACCTGAGACTCCCAAGTGTGGTGACTTCACAGCTCAGACTGTGGGTCAGCAAGACCCAGGACACTGGAGGAGACCAGGACTCCCAGGTAATAGACTCCTCCCTGCTCACCCACAAAATGGAGTGACCCAAGCAAGGGTCAAGCCTTGGAGTTCTCTGTTAGAAGCCAACCGCTGAAGCAAAGATTGAGAATGCAGTGGGGTAAGTGGAATGGGATTTGAGTTAAAGAAGGAGGGGTTGTTCCCAATAAGACCAGGGCAAGCAGCAAGAGTTTGAATCTGGGAACCTCGAAGCTCAGACCCATACTGGGAAGAGAGAACCTGCATCAGGTCCAGAATCCCCCTTCACTCAGTCACTGTTCTCTCATCAGAACATAAAGAAGGAGGCAGCATCTACCAAGAAGACCTCATGGGGAAAGCAAGCCACCTCTCCCACAGATACCCAGGTGAGGGGGAGCAGGAAGTATTCCTAGGACCACTTGAATTTGGGATCTCATTAGTTTCAGCTGGAGATTTCTCCTTTGCCTGGGTGTCTTCTTAGGAAAGCAGGTGCCTGCTTAGTCAAACTCCTTTCCTTTTCTCGGTAGTGAAATAGTAGGGTGGGGGTGCATCTCTCTGTATATGTATATATGCTTGTGTGTGTGTGTATATATACACACACATATATGTATGTATATATACATATACACAAGCTGCCAAGAGGGACCTTGATATAATGGATGAACGGCTAGACTGGTGTCAGGACATACCAAGTATGATTCTTGCTTAGACACTTATGATTTGTGTGACCCTGGGCAAGTCACTTAATCTTTCTCTGCCTCAGTTTCCTCATCTGTAAAATAGGGATAATAGTAGCACCTGCTTCACAAGGCTGTTGTAAGGATCAAGTGAGGCATTATATACGTAGAGTTTTGCAAATCTTAAAGCACTAGACAAATGTTAGCTGTTATTTCCACTACTGACTCCCATGATGTTTCTTTACATATAATACATAAAATCCAGAAATCTTCCCTCTCTTGCTATGTCTGAGTGATTTGGGCCAGCGCAGAGAAATGGTTCGTTGAGTTCTTCAATGTTTCCAGCCTCAATCAGGACCCTACAATTCTCCTTCACATTTTCCCAGCAGATACTTTTGTTCCTGGCCACTGTACCTTTGGGTTTTGAACTAGGGGTGCAGTGGGCACTTTCTCCAAGCCCTGAAGTTCTTGTGTTCTCCACCCCACCCCCAACTATAGCAGAATTAACTGATTTTTGTTCTGAGCCTTCCCCTCCTCATTTCTAATGTACTACCACTTTTGTCCCCACAGCTATGACAGGACAAGCCGAGATAGGAGGGCTTGGATCTGCAGCCTATGTGTCAGACCTGACAACATTTGGTCAATGTTGTCCTCGCTTCTTACTGCTCCCTGCCAAGCTTCCTTTCCAGCCTCTGAACCTCAGAAATGACTGGGCCTCAGTCCCTGGAGCACCCAAGAATACCAGAGAGAAATATCACTGCCAAAAGGGGTGAATGGGGAGAGAGATCTGGGTACTCCAGGTGAATCTCATCCAGTTCCTTCTTTGCTGAAGCCATTGGGCCCAGGAACACATTGACATCTTTACCTTCTACTCTAGGCACTTTGACATGTTTGGGAACACTGGACAGGGACCAAAAGCCTTGTCACTCCACTCAAGCATCTCCAACCTAGTAAGCAACAGAAAACAATACTGCTCATCCCTGGGGGAGACTGTAGGAGGGAATGGAGGGGTACTAGAGATACCTAGAACAGCCCCAACAGGGGTTAGATGAGTTGTTTCAGAGTCCTGTCAAAAAAATTCTTAGTCCTAGCTCATCATTAATGTGCCAGGCAGGGACATCCCTCCCTGGTGTTGCCTCACTCCATCTGCCTCTGATTTACCTACATCCCCCACCGAAAATCCTCCCCCTTTCCTTCCCTGGTTCCCGTACAGACATCCTGTCCCTATGATCTACCCAGGGCCAAATTTTGAGGGATGGAATTTTGACCCTGATGTGGCCAGATGCCTGATCTTTGACTTCTTCCCCATCCCCAAGGCAGTCCCTTGACACTCCTCCAGCTGCCCACTCTCTTGCTCTTTCCCTAATCTCCTCTGCCAAAATCTGCTTTCAGGAAATGACTTTATAAATGCATTTGTGTGAAGGTATGAGGGACTGATAGCTTCAACTCTTCTTCCTTGCAGGGGAATTTGACTTTAAATAGGGACCAAAGCTTTAAACTATGAAGATGAGACCAGATGTAGAATCAATGCCTTCTAAATTACTGCCCATTTCTAGTTCTTTTTCAAATGTAGACTGGTCCCTGTCTAGTGTTCACTTCCATTCTCTGCTCTGAGGGGACCTGGAGGCCACAGTCACCCTGTAGAGTCACCCCTGCCAGCTCAGGATACAAAGCTGTTGTTATTTAATGCCAGGTCTCTATGACCTTTGTGACGCTTGTTCACTGCGTGGATTCTCCAGAGCTGGTGTTCACTGCCAACCAACAAATTCCTATTAATCTGATACATTAGCCCCTGTGTGTTCAGGGAAAGCAAAATCATTTAGAAGCCTCATTTTAACTGCCAATTTTGGGCCTTCTACAAATCCTGTGGCATCTTCCAGATGCTTTGGCATTGATTTTTGGAGGTTATCTATGGTTTTAGAGTATCCAGGCTCATGTGCCTTTCTCACTATGGAAAATCAAGAGTTAATAACCCTTGGATGTCTTGAGGAAGATTAGATTGTCAAGGCTAAGATGGGTACTCATACTGGGGCTGGCAACTGACTAGGATCCTTGGTGACTCCTGGGAGCAGCTCAGAGCCCTGGCAGAAGCAGTCAGTCAACAAACATTTATTTATTTTTTGCGATGGGGACTGTGCCAAGCAAGGGCAGAACTGACCCAATCATTCAGTGTATCCCCAGATATTTCTTCAGTGACCATTGTATGTCAGGACAATCTGGGTTGTAGGAGAAAGGGAGTTTATTTAGACCTAGAGGAATTCCTACATGACTTGAGGAGTTTTCCTTGTTTCACTCTCAGAACTGACCTGGATTAGTAGGGAACATCTGAACCCTCCCCACCCCCAAGTCAGGATACAGCTAGGGACTTTAGGAAAAATCAGAGGATCATACGTTTCAAACTAGACACAACCTAAGAAGTCACCTAGTCTAGTTCTCATTCTATAGATGAGGAAACTGAACCAAAGATTGTGACTTGCCCAAACCCAACATTCTTATTCCATTGAGCACGTCAAAGTGTGATGAAGGTCCCTGCCTTCAGCTGGCTTCCAAGGCCCCCATAGGTGTTCACATGCCCCTGGCCTACTGTTCTAGGTTCAGGGAGCAACGAATTGGGCATAGGAATGCTTACAAACACAAATAAGATCTCCTCTGCTCAAGGAGCTTTTCCTCTAAGGGATGAAGGTGAGGCATGGACATATAAATACAATGAAAATGGGAATATGATAAATGTATAAAAGAATACAAAGTGCTGCAAGCTGAGAGGAGAGAGGTCTCTTCCAGCTTGGAGATCAGGGAAGCCTTCATGGAGGAGGCAGCATTTGAAGTAGACCCCAAGCTTGAGCTGGTCTCATGAGCCCTTTTTATTCTGTTCTCTCATGATCATCCTTCTCTCCCCTCACTTGGCAGACCTTGATGGAAGCTGCCCAGTTCCTTATTCCAATCATCCCAGAATTCCTCTAAGAATGTCTTTCCCGTGCTAAAATAAAATTGTTTCTGACTCCACAACATATATCCCTGATTATCTTTGAGCCAGGTACCTTTAGTGCCAGCAATAGAGGATTATGGGGTCCAGGATGCAAGCTGGGACTGTTTTTTTCTGGCATTTGGGGCTCTGGCAGAGGTCAGTGAAGGAGATGGGCCAGGATGGAGAGGAAAGTTGTACTCCAGCAGCCCCTCATTCTAAAGGCCCTGTCTTGCCCACCTGTCCTTGCCTCTCTCCACAGAGGAGTTCTTGTTTAGCCCCATTAAGGTTTTTGACAAGCACAATCCTGTGTATCATTCTTTGTAGAGACCTTCAGGGAAACAAGTGCTCAGACCCCGCCTGTTCCTACCCAGCTGTCTGTTCTGCGGTGGTCCAACTGCTCCCACTAGTCAGAAGGTCTTCTCTGTGTCCAAACTCCAATCCCTTTCATCAGAGGCCACTCTCTACCCACTCTTCTTTTCCTTGGGGATCCCACTCCTTCCCATCACATCACAGATCCTAAGAGAAGAGTCAGATGCTATAATCCAGCTTAGAAATGGAAAAACTCAGTTGTCTCCCTTCCGGATAAGATGTCAAAGGAGATGATCTTCATGGACCTTCCAATCCATCAGTCAACAACCACCCTAGCCCCTATAAGTTGAAGTCCAGAAAGTAATCTAAGTGTTCAAGGTCACATAGCCAGTTGTGGGGGAGCTGAGAGGACCAGATGACATAATATCATTTCAAGTATGATACAGAACTCAGGAATGTCACCTTGCACAGGTCACCCTCCCCCCAACAAAGGATGGGTGCTTTGGCCATCCATGGCCCAAATTACAGGGACAGTGACTGAGTTTTAAGGTTGAAATCTATCCATTTCTACTACCCTGTTCCCATCCCGGCTCTCCCAATTTCTGGGGCCCCAACGTTCAGCATCTGCTTATCAGACTTCTCAGAGAGACAACTGGCTTATGTCACATCCCTCTTTCCTCCACCCACCTCCCCATCAAGTCCCCCCATATCTGCCCTAGTTTAAAATAGCCTGTCTCAGCAGCTGGACAATAGCTTGGGCATATAAGGCGTGGGGGACAAATTCCTCCGGCCTGGTCCTCAGCACCTGCCAAAATAGCAGCAACCCATTCCCCGCCCCACTGCCTGTGTCGACACATTCCTTTGACTGCGGGATTTGGCTCCTGGGACCAGGGTCTCTCACACTCACTCGCTTAAAACCTTGTCCTACCCCCCCGTCTGCAGCTAGTCCCCAACAAGCAGACACTAACCAGGATCTCTGTTGAGCCCGACCCAAGGTAAGCCTCCAGCCTGAGCCTCTAGAAAGAGGAAAGCAGAACCAGGGATGGGAGGAGAGAAGGCAAGTGCTCCACACCTTTGCTCAGAGAAAGGCTGTTGGTCTTTCTGGCTTCAGGTATGGGGAAATTTGAGTTGTAGATCTGGGTGACTATCCAGAGTCAAGGTCACCTGATTTGGGTGAGAAACTAAAAAACGCAAGCTCTAAAAGGAGGACTAAGACCTAATTTTAAGTCTTGATAGGGACAACCAGGACTCACTAGATCCATTCTCCTGCCTCTAGGAAAGGATATACCATCCTTGATCTTTTCAGGTTCTGTGGGGGAAAGGCGGATGGAGGGAGTGATGAGTGGGGGAAAATTTTCATTCTAAAAGCCTAAATCTCAGCACTGAGGGCTGAGATTTCTCATCTCCATCCCTGGGTGCCAAACCTCTTTCTGGGGATCTGGGGAAGACGTGGTGACTCAAGAAAGAAAAAAATCCACAGGCAAAAAGATTGATAGTGTGACCTCTGCAGCTTCCGTCCATGCTCACTCTTTGAGGAGACAGTATCAATTTCAGGCTAGTCCTCTGACTCCTTCTCTTCCTTAGATTTAGGGAATGAAATTTAGGGCATGAGGAGACAGGCTAGAGAGACCTTTCAATAAAGTGTGCTTGAGGTTTGGTCTTTTCTCATTAATTGAAGGGGGCTAACACCAAGTCCAGCTGTCCCCACAAATATTTGTTGAGGTCTATACTGTTGTAGCAGTTGGTGAGACCCTCCCCTCCCCTCCTCCGTTCTCCAAGATAACTCCTTTGTTTAGTTTAGACAAGTGGCTTTGCCCCTGCCCACTTAGAATCCTCCTAAACGGCTGATGGGGAGCATAACGGATGCAGAATGTTAGTGTCTGTAGCGTTTTCGGAGGGCTGAGCTCCCTGGATTACCTGATGTAGGAATTCTCTCCATAGTATCTCGGGAAAATGGTCAGTCAGCTTCTGTTTACTTCTATCAGTCCACAAGTATCTATTAAGCACCTACTATTGTTTGTGACAGTTGTTCCATTGTTTTGGAGCCCATGAGGAGTTTTCTTGGCAATGACACTGGAGTGGTTTGTCATTGCCTTTTTCAGCTCATTCTATAGATGAGGAAACTGAGGCAAATGGGGTTGTGACTTGTCTTGGGTTATGCCAGGAACATAGTAGGTACTTGAATGTTTGTTGAGTTGACAAAACAGGAACCACCAGAGGGCAAAGACTGAGGCAGAAAAAGAAGTTTAAGTCCTTTTTCTGGCATGCCTTCCCCTTGGAACCACACAATGTTAGAGGTAGCAGGAATACCCTCTGGTTGGAACACCTTCATTTCACAGAGGAAGAAACTGAGGCATCGGAATGGAAAGTGATTTGCCCAAGGTCACTTAAATAGTGTTTCTTGGTCACATTTGTTTCCCTTTCCCAAATTCCTTCAAACACGTTCCCTTTGAGTGTGCCTCATTGGACTGTCTTTACCAAATATCCTTTTAAGAGCAATTTTTAAAAATGAACATTACATAGTATCTTGAGTTGAAAAGAACCTTGGAAGCTTCTTGGAGCAGTGGGAAAAAGCATTCAGTTAAGAGTCCTAAGAAACGAGTTCTAATCTTGAGATTAATACTAACTCACTGTCCCCCACTCCCAATAAGGAATTCTGCTGCTAGTATGTGGTAGATTCCAGTCCCAGCTCTGATACTTACTAGCTGTGTAACTATAGACAAGTCTG
The DNA here is from genome assembly GCA_028658325.1 of Potorous gilbertii. Lineage (NCBI taxonomy): Eukaryota > Metazoa > Chordata > Mammalia > Diprotodontia > Potoroidae > Potorous > Potorous gilbertii. The sequence goes on from CM053770.1 coordinate 605,444,602, forward strand.
TTTTTGTCTGTAAAATGGGGTAATGATACTTAGCCTTTCAGAGTTGTGTGGAAAGGACTTCATAAACCTCAGAGGATTACCAAAATGTGTTATTATCTATGATTCTTGATCACCCAGTCCAAGGGAAAATGATGGCAATTATAGTCACTGCTTCCTTGGTAAACAGTAGGCACTTAATAAATGCTTATTGACTGACTGACTAATGGAAGGAATTAAGTTTGAGGTGGCCTTTAAGGAGGAATCTACAGAAGACTGTGGCTTGAGTGCTAGGAGTAGAGGAGATTTAGGATACTCATGCCTTGCCTCTTTCAGGTCCTTATCTAATCTACCAGGGCGACTAGATTCTCAGCTCCCAGGGACCACTAGCCCCCTTCCCCTCCCTTTAGTCTTGTCCCTTAGTAAGAGATCAGCTTGGCGGTGATCTGTCAGAACCTCATTACCCACTTCATATCCTGCCTGCTATTTCTGGAGATGGATGGTGGTGCCAGGGTACATGGAGGAGAGCCTAACTTACCCATATCTGTCCCACAGTCCTCATATCTAAAGCCTTTACTGGGGATACAGTCAGACAGAGCAGAAGAAACATGATGGCATGTGGAGGTGAGGTGGGCAAGCTGTTGATTCAAGAGAACATTTCAGGGGGCCCAAACAAAGCTCAATTTTTCTAGACAAAACTTCTTTTCTCCAACTCACCCTGGTCAGAGGATGGACCACACTATTGGGGATGGGCCCCTTGTAGGACAAATGCCCAGAGATGTACAGATGATTAGCTCACTGAGATCCCAATGATAGGCTCATTTCTCTGTGCCTTTTTGGGTGGGGGGATTAGGGACCACAACTTCCTCAGAGCTCAATGGACATACATACACACAACACACACAGCAAGGGAACTTCAGCCAGTCAAGTGCCACCCAAAAGTGTGGCACATTTGGAATGTCTCTCTTGGAACCACTTTGGATCAAATAAAACTGCCATGAAAAGGGACACCCCAAATCAGTGGTTCTGGATGTGTGACCTGTGGATGTTGCTTCAGGATCACCCAGATAGGTCACAAACTTGGTCCAAATTTCAAGAGTAAGATATGTCACTATCCAGGTAAGATTTTTACACATACACACAGGGACAGATATATAGAAGCAGAGAGAAGGGAGGGGTGGAGAAGAGAAGGAAGGGGAGAGGAGGCAAGGGGAGAGAGAGAGAGAGAGAGAGAGAGAGAGAGAGAGAGAGAGAGAGAGAGAGGAAGACGAAGAAGAAGAAGAAGAAGAAGAAAGAGAAGAAAGAGGTGGAGGAAGAGAGAGAAAGAGAAAAGGAAGGAAGGAACAGAGAGAAGGAGGGATAAAAGGAGAAGGGAACAAGAATTTATTAAGTATCTACTACATGCCAGGTATTGTACTAAGTGCTAAATTATGAATATCTAGTCTGATCCTCACAGCAACTCTGGAAGGCAGGTGCTATTATGAATCCTATTTTATAGCTGAGGAAATTGAGATAGATGGAAGGTTAAGTGACTTGTCTGGGGTTACGCATACCTAGTAAGTATCTAATGCTAGAGTTCAACTCAAATCTTCCTGCCTCCAGCGCCAGCACTCGTTCACCACCCCACCTCTGAGGGACATGACTTTGGGAAACTCTTGAAGTACTGCTTTAGCGTTTGCCTGCTCTTCTAGGAAAGAATATGTCAGCCAACTGCCTTATGACTCCACTGCCATCCCTATGATTTCTCTTACAAAGTTAACCCTCCCTCCCTCGAGTGCTGCAACCCCTTTTTTGTGTAATTTTTTCCATATGAATGTAAACTTCTTGGGGAATGGATCAGCCTGGTACTGGCACCTGCTTGATAAACACATCTTCACTCATTTATTTTATATTTCCGTTTATTTTTTTGTGAGGAGACAAATTAGTCCTATGATTTTTTCTTTTAAAAATATTTATTTTATTCTGAACTTAAGAAATAGAACAAACATTTCCATAACATAGTAGGTTCATTCATCCGATTTAACTTCCTTATTTTACAGGTGGGGAAACTAAAACCCAGAGAGGTTAAATGGCTTGTCCTTACTATACAGACAGTAAATGAATCTAAACTCAGTTTCTCTGACTCCAAATTCAGTGCTTTACACAAAATGTCTCTCTCTCTCTCCCCCTTACACACACACACACACACACACACACACACACACACACACAGAGCAAATTCTTGGAGGAAACAGGACTAGAACCTAGATCATCTGACTTCTACAGTCACTAGTGAAACTTATCAAAGGGCAATGCTCCCAAGGGGTTTGACCTGGAGAGTGCAGTGGGCAGAGCCTGAAGAATTACGAGAAGCACCCCCACTCCTGGGGAGGCTCCCAAGAGAACTCTCAAAAGGCCCTGCCTTTGCCCCATACCAAGCCTCCATCCACCACTGCAGTCCTCATAGAGCCGAGGAAGGAAGAGGGATTGTGGTTGATTCTTTTCCAGCTATTGACTTTCTTTCTCTTTAGAGGGAGAGCAGACGTCATGTCAGACACGGAAGCAGTTGTGGAGGAGTATGAGGAGTAAGTCATGGGCCCCCTCCCCTCCCTGGTTCTCTGTGTCCTCTGTCTTTTTCATTCCAGTGTCTGTTGGGGTGTCCATTCTCTGGGGTCCCTGGAGAGGCTGACTTAGAAATGACATTTCATTTTCAACATGGTCTACTGGGGAGAGGGTTCAGATCACAGACGGTATCTTAGGACTGGAGATGGATTTGGAAGTTTGGCAGGACCAGATTTCAGAATCCTGGCAGGATTGGGTGGGGAGGAAAGTGTACAACCAGTCTACCTGTGCAGAAGGCTGTTAAATGATCCAAGGAACCAAGTCAACTGGAAAGGTGATTCTGTTGAGAAGCTGAGTCTTGGAAAGGTTAAATGGGTAGCCTTAGATTACATAGGCAATGTCATCCCAAAAGAGCGTAGACTGCCAGTTTAGGCTCCAGAACCTCCTCATCAAGAAATGGCTTAGTTTAATGAATGTCATCTGACTTGGGGAACAGGGAAGACCTTATCTCAATGCCCCAGGCAATTCTCAGAACAATAAATTATATGGGAATCCCTGATCTGCATCAGGAGAGGGAAAGTAATAAGCCCCTATTATACCAGGCACTTTATTAAATATTTTACAAATATGATCTCATTTGGTTCTCATAACAACCCTGAGAAATAGATTAATAATAACAGCTGAGGGGAGGTGAGAGAAAAACATGAAGTTTACTCTCATCACATTTGACCAAGGAAGGAATAAAATGCACACTCATTTTGGTATGAAAACCTATCTTACAATACAGGAAAGTGGGGGAGATGGGGATAAGC